>LPNX010695064.1:24249-88150 GCA_001517045.1 Pseudotsuga menziesii
TGGTTAACATTGTTAGTATCATAACTTAGTAGAGTAAAACATTAGCTTTCCAAGCGTATTATAATTTCCATCAAAGAACCCATACTATGTTGGGTGCATGTGGCTTTCATAATTCTTTACAAAGTATTCTTGGAATAAGATATTCAAATCTAGTGGTGTTTTGTTACCTTAAGGACAATCATATCCTAGAGGTTCGTGTTAAAGGAATTTTTTTTGAAACTATGAGTCATACGCGAGAGGGATGGAGACTCATCAATAGAGAAGATTATAAATGTGTCATCATTCTTTTCAAAACTAAATGCTTTATGACAAGGAGGTTATGAGAAGAGGAAGGAAATATAACAAAGGATAATGCAAGATGGACACCTTACTAATTATGAAATTTTGTATCTACGATAAGCATTTAAAATTGGGACACATTAAGATGGAAAAAGTCACTATTGATTAAGACTACAAGGATACGCAAGGAAAATTTAGAACATTATTTTGAGTTGTTGTGGGTTTGCTTGGAGCATCTTTAGCCTAATTAATTATGTAGGTAAAATGGTTTATGTAAATATGGAAAGATGGATGGGACTAGGAATCTCTTCTATGAAGTGCCCAACAAAAATATATGTCCCCATGTTGTCACATACAATATGTTCATTGTTTGTTTTTGTGAGGAAGGTATGTCGAAGACTTTAACTTACAAAAAATATCATGGGTTCTTTCTGACAAATATCCAAGACAAAAAAATTAATTGTATAAGATGATAAGATTTCAACATCCCAATCAAAACCAAATATACCTATGAGACCATAACATCAACCAGTTGAATCAAGGCTATTAATATGAATTTTAACATAATTGTATTCGAGTACTAACCAAATGGTTAAGTAGGAGAATCATGTCTTGGACAGTTGTCCATATTACATTGTGCAAAAATATTCAAACTCACTGGTAACACATTATTATACCCAATGCATATTCACATGCCAGTACTTAGCCACAAGGAGAGACGCAACAATATTTGAACCCGAAATCCAACGAGAAAATCCGACACAATCCGACGAAACTGAACTTATCATTGGATTTCACCTTTGTAATTATGATTTTTTTGTGTTTTTTTTATAAATTTACCCAATTTGACATCGAATTTCCAACGACCATCGATTTTCCGACTCAAGTAGTCAGATTTTCGACTTCTGTAGTCGAAAATCTGATAACCAGGTCAACGGTAACTATGTTACTGTCGTCGAATATCCGATGATCTATTATTTTTAGAAACTATATATTAGTAATATTCTGACATGTTTTCTACGCAAGCGGCGGTTTGCGGAAGTTATAATATTCACACTGGTCATTTTACATACAAAAAGCCACAATTATTTCAATGGTTACTGTGATTAAAAATAATGAAGTGTTGAGCTTGATTTTTTAAGATCGATAATCTAGTCAAGCTTGGTATCAGAAAATGTCACAACATAATAATATTCATGATCCACATGATCAAAATCATGAATTGCTTACTAGATTGTGGGATGGACTGAAAAGAAAGGGTGATAGGAAATGCTATTGCCTATGTAGTCAATGCAGGGGATTTAAAAGGAGAAGACTAAATATCACAACAGCCAAAATACATTGTATGGAATCTAGACATGTTGAGGGGGGGCATGACTATTGTCCATTGGTAAGTTTTCCATCATATGTGTCTTTATATTGATCGTTTTTGTAATTGTATGTATCATTTTAATATTTCTTATATTAACTAATATCTCTTGATGGTTTCATGTAATTATAAAGGAAATACCTCCTACGAAATTTCCCGGAGGATGTTATTTCACAACAAGCACCAGTGGAAAATGGAGCTATGAATAATGAAGAAAAAGTTAATGATCATATTGAAGAAGATGATCATATTGATAACATAGTTGAAGATGATATTACAAATACATTGATCCATGATACATTCAATGTTAGAAAGGATGATCATCATCATCATCATGAAAATGATTACTTCAATGATGTTCATGATTTATCTCTTCTTGAGAAGGAATACAGACCCCTTTACGAAGGCTCCAATACAAATATTCTCTTTGCTATATTGTCGATAATGAACTAGAAGGTTATGAATGGTCTTTCAAACACATCAGTCACACATATGTTAAGGTATGTAATATATTTCATCACATATATATGATCGTGATAAAGGTTATATTTGTTCCTCTAATAATTGTATTGTTAATTCATAAGTAAAATTAATACGGATGACACATTTTTCATTATTATTATTTATATATTATATTAACTAGTTTTTTACTTTAATTTGTTGTAGCTTGATAGTTGAATTTTTGTTACCACTGTCAAATATTTTACCTCGCGCATATCGAGATTTATCTATCATCTTGAAAGAAATTGGAATGCAGTATGAATCAATTGATGCATGACCCAATGACCATATTACATATTATAAACAACATGAATTCTAAACAGAATGTCTGGATTTTCATATTAGTAGATATCAAACAGATCAAGTAACAAAAAAGGTTCCTTGCAAGGTTCTTTGTTAAATTCTCATTATTCCATGTTTGCAATGACTATTCAAGTGCAAAAACATAACACAATTTATGGATTACCATGCACATAATAGAATTCAAGATGACATTATTTGAATGCCTGCAATGGTTATGGATTTAGAGATATGGTGGAAAAATGACCACACTTTCAAGAAGAACCTCATAATGTTAGGCTTTCTTTGGCAGTAGATGGTGTCAATCGATTTGCACAGATGAGATCTATTTACTTGGTGTGGCCTATTTTTGTTATCAACAATATCATTCATCCATGGTTGTCAATAAAGAGGGAGCACATAATGTTGGCAATGATTATTCCAGGTATGTGTCTACAACAATTTTTTTTAATTTAGTGCCATCTCATTTGTCGTATTTTGTTGCATAATGTCATTGTTTTTCTTTTACTCATGTATTATTTATATATTTTATTGGTTGTAATAATTATATAATTTATATGTTCAAATCAATCAAGTAAGTACCAAGTTAAATATATGAATGTATATATCGAGCCTCTTATTGACGAACTACTAAAGCTATGGAATTACATCACTATGTATGATGTATCTAGATCAATACAACAAAGGCAATTTCAATTCCATGCAATTCTTGTATGGACAGTACATGATGCCCCAGGTTAACCCATTTTTTGTGGTATGTACTTATAACATCCACTTTAATAGTATTTAATTTTATGAAGTTGATATATTATGCATGCATGTTTTTTAGAATAATCCATTCATTTTATGTAATTATAATTAACATAGTTAATACATCTCTTTATGTAGCTATTCAAACAAAGGGAAAATTTACATGTCCAGTTTTTGGTCCTAAGATCAAATCCCGTCGTTCAAAAAGTTTACGAAAGGAGGTGTTTGATGAGTATAGGCACTTCCTCTCTAAGAATCATAGGTATTGAACTACCGAAAAAAAATATATTCAATGGGAAGCAAGAGACTACATTAAAACCACAAAGAATGACACCTCACCTATGGAAGTTGTAATATAATAGAAATCGTCATGGTACGTATAGATCAAAGTGTCTATCTATCATCATATATGAAATATTTTTATTGTGTATTTTTTACTGTAACTAACATTGATTTATGCAAATTCCTTATAAACTATGATTCATGATGGTCGTCATGATCATGAAGGAATTAATGGGATTCCATGATGAATGAAAATTTATCCTAAAAAAACAGTAGGTTTCCCTACTATGAGCACCTACAAATTGCTCATATGTTTGATACAATGCATATTGGAAAGAATGTGGCTGAAACTTTATGGAGAATATTGGATATAATGAGCAACAAAGAAAAAATTGTCAAAATTTGCAATGACATTCAGGAAGCAAATCATGCAATGAAAGATGTCATTTAATTACATAGAAACCTAGATGAAAATAATATCAACTCACTTCCATGGTTGTTAACGGAGCATCAAAGCAATGTTGTAAAAGAAGTCATATGAAAAATTAAATTTCCTACCAGATTTTGTTCGAACATGAACAATATCATAACCAAGAAATGTGATTTTGCGGGGGTGAAAACGCATGATTGAAAAATATTCATCATGGTAATTATTATGGTATATATATATTGCTATATTTTTTATTCTAGTGCATCTTTTCGGTATTTTTTTTTTGTCTATTTTATGTAAAACAATTAAACACAATTTATATTGTTACAATATGTTCTACCTCTATCCCTCCCAGACAACTTTAACAACAATGTCAAACAAGTTATATATGATATTGGAAAATACACGAGGTAAGTAGTGATACTTTTCATGCATAAAGTGTTTGTTTAATTCATTGTAGAACTTATATTTGATATTTATTTGTATAATTGTTATGTAATATAATGTTTTTTTTGTTAAATCCTGTGATTTGTTTGCATCACTTGTAGATGGTTGTCATCTAAACAAATACACAAAGAAGATATAAAGTATCGGAGGAAAGAAATTCCTCGTATCATGTGTGAAATGTAAAAGCATCTACCTTCGGCATTTTTCAATGCATAAGAACACTACCTCATACACCAAGTTGAAGAGATTGAATTGTGTGGACCTATACACTCAAGGTCCATGTGGATGGTTGAGAAACACTTGAAATTTTTGAAGGGTTTGGTTAGACAACGAGCACGTCATGATGGTTCTATGGTGGAGAGATATATGGTATACCAGAACATGATGTATATTAGTGAATACCTTCCTAAATTAGCATCAAAGCTCAATTTAGGTCGCATTTGTGATCAAAGCTCCAATTAACAATTTCACTAGGGGAGCATTTGAAGAGGAAAGGTAGATCGAGGAAGCTGAAAGGTAATTATTAGCTAATGGAGATTAATTATAATACGTTTTACTATTTATTTTTATGTATATATCATACTTATTTCATTTTTAATATTCAATATGTATAAAAGTGTATACCATGTTAAGTGAATATACATGTGTACTTAACTATAATTTTATTTTCATCAAGCAGTTGGTCATGAGTGGGATGCAATTCATTTATACATCGCAAACAAGCTTGATTGGATGAAGATATGGATTGAACTATGTGAACAATATCATCATGGAATATCATGGGAAGGTGTGGCTTCATTGGTTAAAGCAACTCATCACAATGCAGATACCAATGTTGCAGAAAGGGAATCGATTTAGCATATGGTTTAAAATATAAGCATAAAATCATATTAATTATCCATGCTATTTAAGTTTTTCAAATATATTGATGTACACATTGATTTCTTTCCCTACAGAGCATAAACATGCAGTTAATCATGATCAATTCAGGATGTAATCTTTATGTGTATGTCTTGTTGCAGGTAAAACACCATAAGTCTATGTGATGCAATGGTCATAAATTTCACATCAAAAAGTTGAATGAAACGAAGAAAACTTATGATTGTGGGATAACTGCAGTCTTTGAGGTGACTAATGTTTCCTCTAGAAGTGACAGACATCCATACCTCTCATAAAATTGATACTATAGGTATTTGGAAGATATTATTCAATGTGATTTTAACTCCTTCAAATTAGTTATGTTCATTGTCAAATGGTATAGGTTAAGATTGAATCAGCGTGATCCTGATAGAACTAAATTGAGCATGATAATGGATTTACTATGGTTAATACAAGATTTTTTTAGCCAGGAACGGATCCCTATGTTCTTCCAAGACAATGTAAACAAGTATTTTACTCTGAGGTTCTAGGTAGAGTGTGTAGTAAGGATTTCTCCCTACTACAGGGGCAGAAATGAATCCCTTCTGTCTATAGGACAGAAGGGTAGGTTCCTATTAGTGGGTAAATGCAGAAAATAAAATGTAATGTAAATGGCAGTAAACTAAAACTAATCTAAGAACAGAAAGAAGAAAATGGAGAAATGGTGAACCCCTCTGCACACAAGAGGTTAGGGTTCCACCTCCAATAACCTGCAAAACAAATCCTAAGCTACAATAACCTACAAAACAATGTTAAGCAAAACCTGCAAATGGAAACAAGGGTTAGAAAGAAAATACAACTAAAAATCAAATAAACAAGACGTGAAAGACAGGCTATACATTCTCTAGTGGAAATGGGCCACCATGCCCTAGCTTGTGGAAGCACTCCTCTCTCTTGGATGGGGAGCAATGGCTCAATGGGAATGGAGGAGAGGGAGTGTGGGTGGCTTGAGAGGCAAATGTGTCTCAAGGCATCCACGGGCAGCATAACATTATGCAAAGGAGAAGTGTTTTGAGAGTGACCCCCCACCCTCCTTTTATAGCTTTTCCAAGGGGTTTTAGGGTTTTAAGCCCTTGGTCAGGGCTTTAGCCCCTTTTTTGGGCTTTTTAGCCCCTTCTGCCCTAACTTTAGCCTCTTTTAGGGTTTTAGCCCCTTTTTGAGGGCTTTAGCTCCTATGAGGCTATTTTGGGCTCATTTTTGGGTTTTTAAGCCCTTTTCTTCATCCTTGGGCTATTTTTGAGGGTGTGAGGGTCTAATGGAGGGCCGTGAGATGGTGTCCTTGGGTGGTGTAGGCCATTGAGAGCTTAGTGGAGGATTTTTGGGTTAACAAATTGCCCCCTGATGTGTGAGGGCAGGAGCTCAACATATGGCCGACGGACATCATAGGATTTGTTGTGTGGAGGTGGTGCTTCCAGGGCTGGGGCATGGTGGCTTTTGGTTTTTGTATTAATATGGTTCCCATCAATGGGTTAGATACAATAAATGTGTGACATGTGTACGAACAAGGAGGGCATCCCCATGCTTGTGACAATGTCAAAGGAATAATTTGATCTATGCTCTAACATACAAGAGCTGATCATATACAACTGATATTACAATAATGGTTGCCTCCATGTGAGGCTGAATTCAATACTGATCTGGTATATTGGACCCATGGCATTCTCATGGATTGCTATATCTTCATGACTGACGATCTACTAGATCTGGAACGGTACATAGATGTATGGACTTGCTGAATGAGAGTCAAAATCTTTGTGGTACAAGTATGCTTGCATCAATCATAAAGGTATATCGAAGCACTACTGGGGCTTCTGATCACTGTCTCCAACGCAACCCGGAAATCACAAGGGACACAACCTGTTTAGGTCCCTCGAGTAGACTCACCAATGTGCTAGAGTCAAGTGACATCCGGGGTCTTAAACCAAATACTGTGTGGAACAAACCCTATACGAATCTCAACGGTGCGATGATGGAGTTGAAGTCGAGCACGTGAGAAACAACCATCCCGAGAGGCACTAAGGACTCCTCTCAAGTGGTCCAAGGAACTCATCAATGAGGGTAATGAAACCAAGGTACAGGGACCTCTGGGTCTATCCTCTGGAATATGTGTGTTGGCGTCGACAGAGGGAGACCTGCCCCTAGTCAAGGCAATGATGTTTCCTTGACTAGGAGCGCGACGGAGATAACCGAAAGGTGTGAAGCAATCTGCGGACTGACTCACTGAATTGGGGAGGGAGGAAGGGAAAGATTTGGACAGGGGTAGGGCGAGTGTGGGAGACTGAAACTTCCTTTGCTCATAGTATGACGGCAAGGTGGACCAGGCAACAAATGAAACCTGACTCATGGGAATGGAATCATAGTTGCGATACTGGGGATGTCGCTGCAGATGGGAAATACTTGGAGGAGGTAGACTCTTTTTATATTGGTGGGATCCAAGGAAGACACATTGCAGAGTACTCTAAACAAAGGCGACCCAATGTGGGAATGCTGCCAAACTGTTTACTGTGGGGTGTTGTCTAGGGACACCGTTATAGTACGATCTCGTGGATTTTTGGCGAGCCTTAGAAGGTGAATGCTCGATGGTGCTTTCAATTTTAGAGAGTCTGAAAGCACGAAGAAGACTCTAGTGGGGGCTCTTTTTCGTTGGTAGTCTCCTATGCCTGAAAAAGGATAAAAGTATACATAGGAGAGCTCACCCATGCTGTGAGGGATGAGAGACTTCTTTACCGTTGGTAGTCCAATCAGGCCGAAAAAGGTTAAACCTGTACTGACTGGACGGTCATTCAAATACTTTTACGAGCATGAATGATTCCAATTTTGCTCGACGATCTTTTCTTGATGAGACGGCTAGAAAAGAGCTTAATGACAACCGATGGTGAGCTTTTTCATAAAGTGTGGCCCCTCTACCCGAGAAAGCATAAAAGTATGCAGAGGGGAACGGTCTTGGCTTGAGTGTGCCAAGGAGGTCCTTTTCAATTGATGGTCTACATGGTCCGCAAAAGGAGGTAAACGCAATGATGTAGATGCCCTTTCCTATACTTTAGCGAGTGGGAAAGGAAGCAGCTGCGCTCGGATATCTTTTCATTGTTTTAAGGAGTCAGAAAAGAGCTTAAACGCAACTCCAGTGTGGTCAACCGATTGCGGTGGCACGAGCAATGCCCCATGTCAGGACGATGGATAGAGGTCCATGATATTTGCATCATTTCGATGTTATTAATGGAGGTTGCATGATCACAAACATGCACTTCATTAGAATTTAATGATATTTGCATCATTTCGATGTTATTAATGGAGGTTGCATGATCACCAATGAGGGATAGGAACCCATTCTACGTAGATTTTGCAGAAATTTCAGTTTAATGGGTTTTTAAGGTGCATAGCCATAGGATGGACAGGGGATCAAGGATAAAATTATTATGGTACAGTCGTGATCAAGGAACATAGATAAATATGGAGCCTTAAGGCAAAATTCAAAAAGATGTGAAGTTGAGAGATAAAAGAAAGCCAAAATCCATTATCCATGAGCATGGAAGGTCGATTTTTTGAAAACTTAGAAGAGGCAAAAGTGGCCCAAAACTCATAACCAAAAAATTGTATGATTTCAACATTTTTTCTACTCATCGAGCTAAACAACTTTTATTAGAGGTAAATTTTCCATAAATGCTTAGTTTGGGAGATGGAAGTTTTCAGTAAAAAAATCAAGTCTTGAAGAATTGCAGAAATTAAAAGTTGGTGATTACGTAAATTTATAAAATTTAATGGGATCATCATATTTAAATTTTGAAGGTGTGTATGTACTCACGCTTATATGGGCTATCAACACACAATCTATTTTTTTTAATTCTTTACAAATTTTCTTCTACAGGTCCTTTAAAATAAGTGAAACTACAGGAACAGTGTAAAATTGAATAAAATTATTGATTTTGGAGAGCTATAACTTTAAGCTCTAATTTCAAAAATGGTAATGGGAGAAGTCATTGGAAAGAGTGTCAGTAGGATATCAAGCATAGTGAACCCAATTATAAATCAGTTCCTTTTATATTTCCAGAAAATTTAACTGGAAAGGAGATTGGAACCCAATTTGATTAAAAAAAATTATCAAATGGATATTTTCCAGAATTTATCATTGTACATGGCATTCTTTACGAAATTCTGGAAAATGCTTTACCTAACATATTGGTTGTAGGATCAGGTTTCATATATCAAGTACATGTCTTAAAAATGGGTATTCTGAGATTCAGAATTAGCTACATGAATGAAGTAGTACTGAGCAAAAGTGCTAACTTGGGAAAATAGGTTTTTGATGATAAGGGAGTATGACATAGGTAAAAGGGATTTAGTATGATTGTATGAACATCATAAGTGCACTTTCACAGTGTGGAGGCACAATGGAATGAGTCAAGTATGGTTTTGTTATGTGATGAATAACAATGTGGATGATTGTCATGGCCTCTTAAACATAAGAAAAGAGTTCTATGGTGGTATAGAAGCATGTTAGATGTAAGATTGACTAGGATGTTTTCCGAAATTTCAAAATCATGCTTGTATAGTTATGTGAAGGTGCAATTAAAGAAGCAATGCATGGTAAAAGTGCTTTCCAACAAGCAAGTCAAGAGACTAGTCCAAGGAGGGTTGAGTATTGGGTATTGTGATAGTACTATTGATATGCATGGATACTCAATGTTGCAGGTGGGACATCACTTATTGACAACCATGAGCAATTAAGGAGGGATTGATGGTACCTCAGTTAAGTGTATTCCATGCATTCATCATATTAAAAATATGCAAAAAGGCAATGCAATAAGAGACATAAGGACTCTCAGTTGTTGAAGATGAGGTGATATGAACCTTGGGATTGTATACCATATGTAAAAGATGACGTATTTAAGTGATTAAGGATGTCATTGCATTGACAAAGAATGAATATAATGCATTGATTATAACTTATGAAATCTAAATTGCATGAAATAGATTGAAGAGAAGAGATGTGGATCAATTGGTTGGTGTAGTTGTTATTTGATACAATAACATAAAGACTAGCAGAGGTATGAGAAATACTAGTTTTCATAAAATGGTATTTCCGCCATAAATGAATGGTGTAAATCATAACCCTTGAAATAGAGAAAAAAAAACCATGTAATTAAGGATACAAAGCATGGGAAGAACAATGACTTCACAAGGAATGGGCCATTAAAAAGGCTTGGATGATAGACGGAATCTACTAGGATGAAGAGTGCATGTATTCCATGGATGAGATGGGTGAGCCACTAGTGACAGATAAGCTTTATGAATGATAGATAGAGTGGAACGATATGATTAACTTATGTGTAGAGAATATGAAGTGAATGAATAGTTTGTGTCGGAAAATTTCTAGAAATGGATAAGGTTAGAAGCAACTCTGGATGAGAAGATGTCAAGTTGGGCTTGGCTAGGATTGATTAAGACAATTGGAGCAGTAGACCTTGGAAATGTGTACAATGTAAGGGTGACCCAAAGCATCAAATAAGTTGCAATGATTCCAAGAGTTGGATGCATGTGGGAAACAAGACAGAAATATGAATGAGGGAGATTTCCTCACCATAAATCTCTATTTTGTTTCTAAAATAGAATTGTATATTTTTGAAGTAGCAAGTATCACTTAAGTATGAAATAATTATTGCTACATGGGTGAGAATATTGTAGCTAATGATTTTTTATGTAATTGGTAGAGAGGCCATGGAAGAGACCAATTAAGTTGTGGAATCCTATGCTATGAAGAGGAAAGGAGAGGGATGAATTCCTTTACTCTCATTTGGCATTGTTTATTACGTCAATAGGCATCTTATTTCACAACACACCACTGGAAGAGTGGCAGAATTTTCATTTATGGAAAAATGAGTGGCTAGATTTCACAGATGTTGGAATATTCATAGTTGTGTGAACGAATGAACGGTTTTGATTTAGAGAATTAAATGGTAAGCATGTTTTTTACAGTTATAATGTGCATTTAATAAAAAAAATCTATAAATTAATAAATTTCACTTGTAGATGTTTCGCATCACACTGGATTAGTGATTATTTATGCCACATTACTCAAATTTTGTAACATTCCCATGGTTCTTCCACGTTAGCGTGTTCCCACCTTCTATTTAAACCACCACCTGTTGGCTCCATAAATCCACTCATATGTTTCTCCATATCACTTGTGTTTTCACTTGCGACTGTTTCAATTTTCAGAAGATGTATTATGGTGATCTTTCGGTTTTTTTATCCTTTGGGTGTTTTTTGTTGTCATATATATGTGTTATGTTCTACCTTGTTGTGTGGAAACCTGAAATCCTAAGACTCAAGATATAATTAAAAAGTCTGACATGGCTAAATTCAGTCACCTGGTTATTCCGAAGGAAAGTTATGCACAGGATGCATGAGAAGAAACCTATGTTTTTAGGTAATCCCAAAATGCAATTAGCAAAGAGTCACTGCAACTAAAATATAAAAATTGACGGCGCTACAAATTTTCTTGCATTAGAGGGAAACCAATGTTTTCTCAATAACATCCAAATAATTATAGAATAGAATCCCAAGTAGTAATTTGATGGATCTATCGTGTTCGTGTGATTTCATGGTTTCTCTAGGATAGATTTAGGTATTTATCGTGTATGTTATTGATGGTTGGATTGTTCTGCATTATCTCATTGATTATTCTCTGGAATGGTTTGTTTTATCTGGTATGTATTATGTTCAACCTTTATTTTCGTGAGTTCTTGACCACCCTGTATTATAGGAATATATTTTATATCCATTTGAGAACACTCCTACAGTGAAAATAAAATCTAACCGATTTGGGAACGCTCCTACAGTGAGAAATAAAATTTAGGGTTTTAGCTTAGATTTGTGTTTTGGTATATGATTGATTTTATTTTTCCTCTTATTTTAGAAGGGTTTTAATTTAGTGGAAGTTCCATCTTTTTTTGTGTAAGGAAACAAGTGCAACGAGATGTTAATTACTTTCAGCATCTACAACAAAAATTCGTAAATATTTCAATAAAAAGAGGTAAAATGAAGCCTAACTCTGATCATAATGAAAAATATTCATTTAAGGGTGTGCGATTGTCATGAAACTATAAATTTTTCATTGAAGCTTCACAAATTCAAGGGTCCTAATTGGAATTCCCTATAATGAAAGT
The DNA here is from genome assembly GCA_001517045.1 of Pseudotsuga menziesii. Classification (NCBI taxonomy): domain Eukaryota; kingdom Viridiplantae; phylum Streptophyta; class Pinopsida; order Pinales; family Pinaceae; genus Pseudotsuga; species Pseudotsuga menziesii. Next base: position 36,692 of record LPNX010695064.1, read on the forward strand.
AAAATCTTGGGGTTCAACATTTGAAGTAGAGAGGGGGATCCCGATCCGACAAGGCCAATCGAAATCGGTGAGATCAAACCACTGCAAGTCATCATTTCCACCTAACTGAAGCCCTTTAATTTTATTCAATGGCCCCTCTGGAAATGGATGACATGACTATTTGAAGCATCCCCTTTAAATCTCAAGGTAAAGTTGGAACCCCTTTTCATAGTGGGAACTATGATCATATCATTGGAGATATGAAGAATTTAAGGGAGAATGTTTCCAATTACCGATAAGTCAAATGCCTTACCAAAAATAAATCCGCTTGGGATGAGTCAGAAGAAGACAACAAGGGATTTCTTTCATTTCAACTTTATCAGGTCTAGACAAACACGTTTGAACGTCAATTATGAACACGTTCAAATTACAGTATCTAGTGAGTTTTATAACCCTATGCACCAGATACTATAATTAAATCAGTCACTCTTGAGTATAAAGAGGTATACCCAACACTAAATCCCTCTTTCTAAACTCTTGCGTGTATTCTTGCACATTTTGTCCCTTACCTTGTCTGAAATTCGGTCAGTTCATCATAGCTTGTTGCATATAACCCAACGAATGGAATTGTTTTTTCAACATTGAAATATACTCACACCAGGAGGAAATAACTTTACCTTTAGTAATCATATACTCTTGATCTTTTATCTCCTACCATATGAGATCAATTCCTCCAAGTTGGAGGGAATCCAACAGGATCTTTGTTTCATCATTTGCAATTTTCTAGATTTTGCAATAGACTTCAATTGTCTAATCTAGTTATCTAATTTCTCGGCACTATGCATCTTCGTTAAACATAGGTAAATCAAATTTTACATTAATCTTTACCAATAGATTATCAGGATCATATTTATCAAGAGGATTTTTCTCTAGTTTAAAAGAAGAAGCGGAACTAGATGAGGAAGATGATGATGCAGAAGGTGGAGTTTTAGGAGGATCTCCTCCATTACCTTGATTCTATGAAGCATTATCCTCTATTTTTACCTTCATATTTCCTTTATGTTCCAATCTCTCTTGGTAGTCTAAAAACAATTTTTCTACCCTATCTTCCATCTGGTATAAAGCCTTTCAGAAATCCTTCTCGTCTTCTTCTCCATAGTCTTCATCTATCATTTTCTTTCTTCGAGTTACACGTCTAATCAGGCTCTAATACCAACGTGATCTGAAATTGCAGGATCTTTATTAACCATGAATTATTTGTGAATGTTTAGCAGTTAATTCTTCGAAAATGCCTTTATCAGAAGCTTAGAAAAAAAACATTCAAATAAAAATGCAAGTAAACAAAGATGCAAACCATAAATTTGAAGATTGTATATGATAACAAATTTCATCTCTAAAGGCCTACATCTTTGGGTCCACTTCTAGTGAGACAGTTTTCTTTTTTTCTTCAAATGCTGCAAAATTACAGCAATTCTGGAATCATCTCTATATTTTGTCTATCTATTCTAGAAACAAAGAACTCCAATTTGATTCCACACTTTTCCAACGACCTCCTACGGAATGCAGTATGAGAAACTCTGTCTCCTGCAATGTATGGATCCGCCTCGGAACCACTCTTTCTTTGTCTCTATGTATGTGCCCAAACTGCGTTTAAATAACATAACTAGGTTTGTTTTAGATATACAATTAATGTGTCCAATAGGATAAAAAATCCCATTTGAAACTAACAATATATCTTCAAGATAATATCAAGCCTAAAGGCAAGAGTTCTTGATCATATCAGAGATTACAATATAAAGAACTCCATGGTCGTTGATTTTGGAGCCCTGATTGTATCTAGCTTGTTGGAAATAACCCTAGGATGTATGGTGGTTTGACAATATGTCATGCTTTCCCTTCAAACTCTAATAATACCTTAATATTGCATAATGATTTCATTTTGATCCCATGATGAGTATATGATGATTCCCATTGCACATTTATCTTGACTAGTCCTTGAAGTCCTCTTTTGGTGACCCTTAACCCACAAGATTATTGAAAAAGACCTTAAAACTCTCATTTGTAACCCTTACCATTGGTATCAGAGATGGCTTTCACCACAAGCCTTACCATCATGAAGGAGATCCGTGGACACACAATGGAAGAAAAAGTAGAATCCTCAAGCGATGATGTTCTAGTATTTGATGTGACATATTATTTCGGGTGGAGGAGCAAGATGAAATCTTACCTGAATAAGTTTGGTGTTTGGTAGATTGTGATCAATCCACCCATTCTGTCAAATAAGCATACCAAGTCAACTGCACAGAAAGAATCAAAGAAGGACAACATCAAAGCCTTGAAGTTCCTCATGGATGGACTTCCTAGCTCAGACAAAGAAAGTATAGGGGAATACACTTCAGCTAAATACCTATGGTTCAAGTTGGAAATTTAATACCAAAATGGAAGACAAGACATTGAACAAACGAATCAGGAAATAGAAGTCAAGCCTCCCGAAGATTTCAAGTAGGAAGAAAAGAAATAATTGGACTCCAGTAAAGGTATGGATTATGTTGATCATAATATTCGTATATGTGATGAAATTAAAAAAAAAATTGCAAAAGATGATGAAGACCTGTCAAAGGCTACAAAGGAAATAACTCACACCCTTTTGAATATTGATCTCAAAGCCAATTGGTTCATGAACACAGTCAATCTAAATCATAGTGACTTCACGAGGTTTAAAAGGAGAACCTTGAATTTTTGAATAAATATCAACAAAATACCATGATACTAACAGAATTGCTTGTAAAAATTAAGCACAAGGATGATTTTTTGCAGAATCAGTTGGAAGACAAGAAAGATGAAGTTGAAAGACTAAAGACTGAATTAATCAGTCAAGTAAAAGAAAAAGAACATCATGGTGAAGATTCAAAAGAACTTGAAGAAACAAGGAAAGCTAATGTTGAACTGAAGACACAGTTGGAAGAAGCCAAGAGGATGGAGGAAGTTTTGAGACACAAGTTGGATGAAAAAAGAGAACACTTGCCAAAAGTCGGAGATGGAGCTAATTGACCTTAGAAAGAAGAATCCGAAGACATGTGCTTTTTCCATGTTTTAAAAACGTTCAGCTATCTTGGATGAGATATTGAAAATTCAAAAATCTCCATTTGACACATCTAGTCTTGGCTGCAATAAGGAAGGAGAAAAATATGAAGTTGGTACATTGTTGTAATAATCAAAACCCTTTCAAATACTTAGGATAAAAATATTAATCTTTTTGATTAATTTCCTAGGTCCTACACTAGCTAGTTTGCATCCACTTGCATTTATGTGGTCAAACTTGCTAAAACTGACTCCTGGAGTGCTTTGGAAAGATTCTAGTTAAGATTCTTCCAACTAGCAGACTTCCCAGTTTAGTGAGTGTGCATTCCTTCCTTATCCAGAGTTTCCATCTTTTCTGCAGTTTTAAGGCAAAAGCGAAAGCTAGTTTTAAGGTATACTACCTTGTTTTTTGCAACAACTAACCTTCCTTATTTTTCTCATCTAAAAGCATGATAAATTCCACTTTCCTTCACTTATAATTTGTACCAACTCATTCAGCAAATTCGTGAGCATCTTGACTGGTTTGTAAAGTGCTTTATGCACCTATGGGTGATTTTGACTAGTTTAGTAAGCATGCTTTTGTTTTTATTCAAATAGAATATTTATGCTTTCGAATCCTTGGAGTATATACATGGTTGAGCAGCCTATATCTATTTAATGATGGCTGGTGTAAATTAATATAATAACAGTTTATGTTATTCAACATATTCAGTCTCCTTTTGAGTGTTTCTTGCATACTTTTCAAGCAATTTTGTGAGTTCAATTGATCTAAGCTTGGGCTTAATTTCCACATGGTATCAGAGACTTGGTATCTTGATTGTTCTCCTCTTCTAATTGTGTTTTGAAATGTCAACATCACTCACTGGGAGTGCATTTTGTATGTTCAAGGGTGTAGTTGTTGAAGAATGTATCAATCTCACCAAATCATCTTCACTCCATTCAACTACTTCGAATGGAAGGAAAGGATGGAGATTTTGATGAGGAGTAAAGGCCTCTACAGAGTGACCATAGAAACTGAAGCTGATCCTAATGCAGTAGCAGAGAATATCAAATGGCATAATAGGAGAGATGAGGTGTATGGTCTCTTGTGTCTCAGCATTTCTAGATACCTTGTATTTCATCTTGATGGATTGTTATCCCCAAATGAAGTATGGGAGAAGATTCAAACTTTATTTGGGAAGAAAGATAAGATGAGGGATCATCAACTGGAGAACGAGTTGATTTCATTGATTCCAAGCAGCTTCAAATCCTTGCAAGTCTACTTCTCCAAATTCAAATTACTGGTTTTGCATCTAAAACCGTGTAGTATTGATAAAGAAGATGAACAAGTAGTCTTGGCCATCCGTTCGAAGCTGGGCCCTGACTACTTAGTATTTGTTTTGACCTTCCATGCCACCAAGTTGATAGCTCGAAACTAGAATATCCCTTCACTAGCATATTTCATGGAATACTTGACTCAAGAGCAAGACAAATTGGTCAAGATGGGCACCATCAAACCTTCCAAATATCAAGCTTTGGTTGTTGGAGATTCCAAGGTGGATTCCAAAGGTAAAAAAAGGATAAGAAGCCTTTAGATCAAAAAGGAGACAAGTACAAGTCACATGAGGAGTCCTCAAACTCCAAGAAGAAGAACTTTCAAAAGAATAAAGTTAAAGGTGAAGAAAGCAAGTGCGCATATTGTGGTTGTTAGGATTTGTAATCCTCCCTTGTCCAAACTTTCTATTAGATTATATTATCCTAACTTATGAGTCATTTAGTTATTATTGGGTCCACTAGTACCATTGGGTCCACTTGGCGTAATGGGGCCACATGTACCAATAACTAGAGTGTGGGGAACACCGATAGAGGCTAATTGGAACTGACTGCACTTTCATGCATCAGTTTAGACACCCCCTAAACCAATCCCTACATTTTAGGAGCCACTGGGAGTGTCAGCACCAACCTCCTTCAGTTGTTAGCAATTAGTAACTAGTTAAGCTTACTTATTTTTCAGTTACATTTAGTTAGATCTCCTACAATTCAGCTAGTGCCAATTATGCATGGTTGCATGTGGGAAGGCGCCACTTCTCACCTACCACTACAGTTAGACTAGTTTAACTGATTATATCTGATTGAAAGACTGGATTAGACATCTGGAGTTAGCAAGTTGAACTCTGATAGTGATTTAGACACTTCTAGTTAGTCATGCAGTGAGATACAGTTAGGTTCAGTTGGTGGATTCGAATCCTATTCACATGATTTGAATTCCTCCTTATGTAACACCATTGTAACACTGGATTTTGTAATGAATTTTATATTGTAATTATTTGAGCAATACTTATCTATTTCCTATGCAATTTGATTTGTTCTGTGTGTATTATTCATTCCTTCCACTGCATAATAATTAAGAATCTGATTGCACTCAATGCTATGAATATCTAATGGCACAACAATTCTAATATGGTATCAGAGCCATCTCATGCAAGCTTCAAGTTTGTCTACTCTCCATTGTACACCAAAAGCAGTTGGGTTTCCACAGAAGTCCCGCAAAGAGTGTCTTTCTTCATTAGAATTCATTCATAGTGGCGGTGCGGGCGTGACGGACCCTAAAAAAAGTGTACATGTCAAGAGGGAAGGCTTGATTCTAACATAGTGCGAATGGTTTTGATTTTGCAGTGATTTTTCCACAGGTGCTATGTAGCTTGATTGAAGATTTTGTCTTATCAGCAGGAGAATTATGGATTATCAACCCTCCACACCTCAGATCCTAACACCCTTCAATTATATTGATTGGAGTGAATATATGCAAGTTTCCTTGTGCAACAAAGGATACTTCAGGATAATACTTGGAAGGGAGGTTGAGCCCCATCATCCAGCTGAGAAAAACAAGTTTCTGAACCGCTTAGATGAAGCTTTTGGTTATCTATGTACACGTATATCCTTCTCTTTCAACTTGAGGGTTTGAGGACTCCCAAATAAGCTTTGGAGAAGCTTGAAGTCTTGTTTGGAAAGCAAGATGATATTCGGGGACACTTTTTGGAGAACGAGTTGATAGCCTTACATCCCAGCAGTTTTGAGACCATACAACATTTCTTTACAAAATTCAAGTCTCTTGCACTTCAATGCAGACAGTGCAGTATAGAAAGAAAGGATGAGAATCATTTGCTCTCCATACTCAGCAAACTAGGTACTGAGTATTTTGTATTTGTCTCAATATTCCATTCCAAAAGAGCTTCCATTTCCAATTGGAAGATGCCCTCACTTGATTCCTTTGTTGATTCCTTAATACATGAGCAAGAGAAGTTGGTACAGATGGGAGTCATCCAGACTTCCAAAGATCAAGATCTCCTACTAACAGAATCTATCAAAGCACAAGCTAAAGGGAGGCATAAGGGGAAGGAGCCTAAAGCATATGATTTGAATCCTAAAGAGAGTTAGAAGACATCCGAAGGAGCTTTGGGCTCCAAGAAGAAGAAAAGGTTTGAAAAGAAAAAGTGTCCCTATTGTATGAGGGGTTTTCAGTCACAAGACTCATGCATGAAGAAGACCCTCGACCAGTTGAAAGCTCTATGTGTACAGAACAATATTTCCCTTCCACAAGGTGCAAAGATGTCTGATGATGGAGAGCATACTGAAGAACATGAGATATTCCATGCCTTGCATGCAAGCCTCACTCTTTCAAAGGCTTAATTGATAAATTATGGAGCATCCAACCACATGGTTTCCTCCAGGGAATCCTTCATCACTTTCCCTCTATCATGAGGACCTAGCAGTCATATGGGAGATGAATCTAAAATATCAGGTGTTGAGAAAGATTCAGATAAAATCCAGCATGCATATTTCAAGAATGGACTCTATGTTCCCTCTCCTACAGCAAAGAAAATTATTGAAGATGAAGAAGGAGCAGAATCTTCCACACAATCAATTCGAATTTAAGAAAGTCTCCTTTGAGTGCCTCCTTCTCCTGCTGCTCCAGAAGTTTATGAGATCTATGATATCTCATATTCTCACATGACTGATCTAGAAGAAGGAATTTGAATCTCTTTTTTTGAAGAAAAACACTCCTTCCATTCTATGCAAAAAATCTCCAATGGTTCTTCTATTTTAAATTATGTGCATAATTTACTAGTGATTGTTTCATAAAATGAAGAGGAATTTGGTTTCTCTATTTCTAATGATGTTGTTGGAGTGCAGATAAGTAATACCATGGATATTTTCAAAATAATATCATATTGTAGGAGTGATCCAATCACTCCCGTTGATCTAGATCTTCCATCAAATTCCTACATGATTGCATGCACCAATACTCAGAATTTTGAATAAGGAGAAAATTGTGCGTCTACCATCTCGGTGGAGCACACTATTGGATATGATATGAACCTATTTGGATCTGATATGATATTATTTGGATCTAATCTGATATTATTTGGTTCAGTTTTAATTTTCAAGATCTTTCAATAATGCTTATAGCTTCTCTCATCAATTTTGGTGTGAAAAATCAAGTACCGCAAGTCTCCTTCAAACTTGTTGTCGGGGATTTGATGTTAGTTTTCTCTTATGAGTTTACTGATATTATATTTTGTGAATCATTGGTTATTTTTGAATCTATGTCATATTATGGAGCTCAAGCATTCGCTCTCCAAATTCCTAGGGCTTCTCTACCTATCTATTTGATCTCATGCTCATCTCCTCACATAACTAGTAAAGATGGAGACATTATGCATTCACTTGGACACTTGCTCCTAACACTTGGGGATGATTTTACCTCACATGGTTCGATGTTCAAGGCTACAATATATCAGTCTCTTAGGTGTTCATCACATGGTTCGAATTCTCAAACACCTTTGCTCTCTCATCAGTTGATTTCAGTTGCTCTACATGGGTCCAGTTTTCATCTAGTAGCTGTCTATATTTCTGATTCAATTGAGCCTATTATTCTTCTTCTAAAGAGCAATATTCCTCTATACATAATCATCCATTTTGGATTTAGAGGTTCACATGCATAGATTCAGGATGTTGCTACACAGAAGAACCAGAATATTGCTTTGTTGTTTCATAGTGCTGCAAATTGTAGCAAATATTTTGCAAGTTTTTAACTTGTATTTCTTGATTCCTGCTTATCTTGAGGGGGGGGTTTCCCATGAGGTTTTCCCCTATTTCCTTGGTTTATTAAGCAACATTTTTTTATCTTTTATATTGTATATGGATGAATTTTGGCCTTGTTTTCAGGACCCGCAGTTGTCTAAGTTAGGATTCAAGGGGGGTGTTAGGATTTATAATCCTCCATTGTCCAAACTGTATATTAGATTATATTAGCCTAACTTAGGAGTCATTTAGTTATTATTGGGTCCATTAGTACCACTGGGTCCACTTGGCATAATGGGGCAACATGTACCAGTCACTAGAGTGGGGAACATCGATAGAGACTAGCTAGAACTAACTGCACTTGCATGCATCAGTTTAGGCACCTCCTAGACCAATCCCTACATTTTGGATCCATTGGGAGTGTCGGCACCAATCTCCTTCAGTTTTTGGTAGTTGGTAACTAGTTAAGCTTACTTATTCTTCAATTACATTCAGTTAGATCTCCTCCAGTTCAGTTAGCGCCAGTTATGCATGGCTGCATGTGGGAAGGCACCATTTCTCACGTACCACTGCAGTTAGAGCAGTTTAACTGATTATAACTGATTAAGAGACTGGATTAGACATCTGGAGTTAGCCAGTTGATCTCCAATAGTGATTTAGACACTTCTAGTTAGTCATGCAGTCAAATACAAATAGGTTCAGTTGGTGGATTCGAATCCTATTCACATGATTCGACTTCCTCCTTATGTAACACCATTGTAACACTGGATTTTGTAATGAAATTTATATTGTAATTATCTTAACAATACTTATCTATTTCCTGTGAGATTTGATTTGTTCAGTGTGTATTATTCATTCCTTCCACTGTATCATAATTAAGAATCGGATTGCACTCATTGCTCTGAATATCTAATGGCACAAAAATTCTAATAGTGGTAAGGGATTTCATTCTGAGATCCCTTACATGAAGAAGCAGATTGATATGTTGACTAAACTCCTGGAGAAGAACAACATCTCTCTTCCTGATGGCACAAGGAAGAAGTAAGGAGGATCCAGTTTCAAATACAAGGAGAGAATCCATGCCCTAGTTGCAAGCACTATAATATATCTTTCCTTTATCATTTATTCTGGAGCTTCTAGGCACCTGGTTTCAATAAAGGATGCCTTCTCCTCTCTTAATGATTTGAAAGGTCCAAATATTTTTTGGGAGACAACTCAGAAACTAAAATTAAGGGTAAAGGTAGAATTTATTTTGACCATGGTTCCTTCAATAATGTCTTGTATGTCCCATGTCTTGTTGTTGATATCTTGTCCGTCTATAGATGACCCACACTGGGTCTCCTAATAAGGTTGTTTTCTCTCCCAATGATGTTGAAATATCTGATATTGTGAATGGTAGAGTCATTGCTAAAGGTTTTGTGGATCATAGTTCGAAAATATATAAGTTCTCACACTTCATGCCTTTCTCTAACCCCTATAAACTCCTCACCCATGCCAATGAAGCCAGCGAGCTTTTGCATGAGAGGTTTGGTCATTTAAATTAAAAATATCTTTCATATTTTTGTGAAAAATACATGGTTTTAGGGCTGCCAAAGATAAAGTTTTCCAAAGGATTCTGATAGGGTTGCAATCTAGGAAAACATCCAGAGCATAAGTATGAGAGAGTCAGTCATGATCGAACCTCAACACCTCGTGAGCTCATCCACGGTGAAATTTATGGTCATTTCCCTCATATGTCCATGAGTCAAGCCAAGTATGTCTTAACCTTCATAGATTACTTTTCCATGTACTGTTGGGTTTACTTCCTTAAACTCAAGTCTGAATTTTTTACCATTTCAAGGTTTCCAAATCCTTGGTTGAGAACCAATATGGGAGGAAACTCGAGATCCTCATATTTGATAATGGTGGTGAATATGTCAAGTCTGAGTTCATTAAATATTGTGAAGATGCATGTATCTAGATGCAACACTCTATTCCTTGCAAACCTCAGCATAATGGTGTTGCTGAGAGGAAGAATAGAAGCCTCAAGGATATGGCTACTTGTATGATGGATTCTAAGACTTTTCCACCAAAGTTTTGGGTTGAAGCTATAAATTGTGCATCCTACATCTAGAATAGGGTGCCTCAAAAGCAACTTGATGGAGTTACTCCTTTCGAATCTTGGGTTGGAAACAAGCCTGATGTGTCTCATTTTAGGATTTTTGGCTCAAGAGCACGGGCTAGAATTCCATTGGACAAAAGGAGGGCTTTGGAACCCAAAAATAAATAGTGCTTATTTGTTGGATATTTTGAATGTTCCAAAGGTTATAATATTAACAACATGAGCACTCAAAAATCCTTCATTGAAAGGAGTGTTCATTTTGAAGAAGAGCATATGTTAGCTACATAAATTGGAGAGTCCTCTTCACCACCTCCATCTTTGATTGAAAGTGAAGAGACTAATGAACTTTCTGATTCTGATATGTCTGATAATGATGATTTAATTGTAGATCCTAATATCCCCACAAGTCCAAAGTGGGCAGAAAATACCATTCAAGCAGCTGGGGAACTAGTTGGGAATCCTAGTGATTCTAGGAGGACTAGATCTCAATTCGAGAGTGCCCTTTCTGTCAAGGACCCTTTCTTCACTGATAAGTGTTTTCTAATTATTGAATCAGATCCAAATACATATGAAGAATCATTTGAATACCCAATATGGAAAACAGCAATGAAGGAGGAATTTCATTCGCTCCAAAAGAATGACACATGGGAACTAGTCATTCTCCCCCCATGGAGAAAGCCAGTCAAGTGTAAGTGGGTGTTCAAAACTAAATTTGCTGCTGATGGATATCCTCTGAAGCATAAGGCAAGGTTAATGGACAAGGGCTTCTCTCAATTCCAAGGCATTGACTACAATGATACCTTTGCACCAGTTGCAAAGATGGACTCCATAAGACTAGTTTTGGCCATTACAGCTTCCAAGCAGTAGGAGGTACATCACATGGATGTGAAGAGTGGATTTCTACATGGAGATATGAAAGAAGAAATATATATTAAGCATCCAAAAAGTTTTGTGACTAATCCATCTCTTGTGTGTAGGTTGAAGAAATCATTGTATGGGCTAAAATAAGCTCCCAGAGCTTGGTATACCAAGATTGATGCCTTTTTCTATCATTGAATTATTGTAGATGCAAGTTTGATCCAAATGTCTATTTGAAGTTGATTCATGGTTATTTAATAATTATTTTATTGCATGTGGATGACCTTCTGATCACAGGAAGTTCCAAGAAATAAATTTCCTCTTTGAAGAGTGCAATGAACCATGCCTTCTCTATGATTGATTTGGGATTGTTAAGCCAATTTTGGGGCTTGAAATTTCTCAATCAAATCTTGGAATAAAGGTACATCAGTCCAAGTATGATTTAGATCTATTGAAGAAGTTCAAAATGAAGGATTTCAATCCAATAAAGACTCATTTCCTTTCAAGAGTTAAGCTTGAAGAAGTGCAGTCAACTCCATTGGTAAACAACACTCTGTATAGGAAGCTAATTGGTTGTCTTTTGTATTTGACTCATACTCGACCTGATATATCTTATGCAGTGAGTGTGGATTCTAGACACATGGATCGGCCTCATGACATCCATTGGAGGGTAGAAAAGAGAATCCTAAACTTTGTACAAGGAAAAAAAGCCCATGGGATTCACTATGTTGCACAATCTATCCTAGAGATGGTTGGTTTTACTGACTTTGATTGGGAAGGTGGTAACACTGATAGAAAATCAACTTTTGGATATGTGTTTATGATTGTAGATGGACTAATCAGTTGGTCAAGTAATAATAAAAGTGCAATTTCACTTTCATCTACATAGGCAAAATACAGAGGAGTTGTGAATGCGGATACTCAATGTTTGTGGTTGCAGGGTATACTTGGAGATTTTGGGATAGAGTCTGAGACTTATACAATCATCTATTGTGACAACAAAAGTACTATTCAAATCTCAATTGATCCAGTATTAAGGAAGTGAACCAAACAAATAGAGATCCATATGCACTACATCAGACGACTTGTGCATTATGGGGTCATTGCTCTGCTCTGTTGCGCATCATCTGAGCAAGTTGCAGACATCTTCACCAAGGTGTTTTCTAAGAATAATTTCAGCAATCTCAAATCAATGTTGGGGATAGATGATCATGTGGTAAATACTGATTGAAGACAATATTTCTTACAATTTTGTTCATGTCCATGTTTAAGGGAGGATTTTCCCCTTTGTGGTTTTGTCTCTTTCCTTGTTTTGTATGGACAAGCAGTATGTAAAGGGTGACTAATCCTTGTTGCTAGGCCCTATATCTCTGATATTTTTCTGATATTGTACATAAATTTAGGCTTAATATGGGGTGTTGGAATAATCAAAACCCATTCCAATACTTAGGATAAAATAATTAACCTTTTTTATTAATTTCCTAGGCCCTACACTAGCTAGTTTGCATCCACTTGCATTTATGTGGTTAAGCTTGCCAAAAATGCCTCCTGAAGTGATTTGGAAAGATTTTGGATAAGATTATTCCAACTAATAGACTGCCCAGTTTAGTAAGTTTCCATTCCTGCCTTATCCAGAGTTTCCATATTTTCTGCAGTTTTAAGGCAAAACGTAAATCTAGTTTTAAGGTAGACTACCTTGTTTTTTGCAACAAATTGCCTTCCTTCTTTTCCTTCACTTATCAGCTATACCAACTCATTCACCAAATTTGTGAGCATCTTGACTGTTTTGGAAAGTGCTTCGAGCACCTATGGGGGATTTTGACTAGTTTAGTAAGCCTGCTTTTGTACTGATTCGAATAGCATCTTTATGATTTTGAATCCTTGGAGTATATACATGGTTGAGCAGCCTATATCTATTTAATCATTAGAGGAAATTTGGGGTCTAAAATGGGCCTTATAAGAAAACGTGCCAAAATAAGTTTTTGTGAGTTGGAATTCAAGAACCAATAGAATTTCAATAAAATAAGTCAACCATAATGGTTGAATTGACATATTTGTCATTTAAAAAAACTACTTTTTTTGTTCGTATTTTCGACATATCTCATTGTGTTTTTACTCAAATTTCGATCGAGAGAGCTCGTTGGATGCGGAATTTGATTCTGCATCCAACGAGTACCCACACGGCATACTTTTGATGGACCCTGCTACCCAAAAAACAAGAAATACCTGAAAAAATGTGATGATGATGTCATCATCACGTTTTTTCAGGTATTTCTTATTTTTGGGGTAGCGGGGTCCATCAAAAGTATGCCGTGTGGGTACTCTTTGGATGCGGAATCAAATTCTGTATCCAACGAGCTCTCCCGATCGAAATTTGAGTAAAAACACAGGGAGATATGTCGAAAATACGAACACAAAAAGTAGTTTTTTTCTTTCTTCCTCCAAAATTAATCAATATTATTTTATTATTTTAACTATTATTTTATTATTTTCCTTAGGAGGCCCATTTTAGACCCCAAAATTCCTCTAATGGATGTCTGGTGTAAATTAATATAACAACAATTTGTTATTCAACATATTCAGTCTCCTTTTGAGTGTTTCTTGCATAGTTTTCAAGCAATTTTGTGAGTTCAATTGATTTAAGATTGGCCTTAATTTCCACACACTTGGTCCCCCAAGACTCCTAAAGCGGGTCCTTCGATGTCCAAAATAGAAAGTAAGACTCCACCTGCACAACACAAAGAAGACCTCAGAATATCAGGAAGACATCAAGGGGTTAGTCCTACTCCTCAAACAAAATTCAAAAGGGAGACAATTCCAATATGGAACCAAGGTCCCAAGTATGAAGATGGTTTCAATGGTTATTGCTTTTCTTGTACTAAATTCGGTCATAAGGCTAGGATTGTAGATCTTATACAAGAAGTGTTGGGCCTCCAAAAAAACGATCAGATGCTGGACATGCAACCATGGTGGCCATATTTTTGCTAATTTCCACACCGTGAGATGCTACAACTATAGTGGATTTGGTCATAAAGCCCAATAATGTGCAAGTCCACGAAAAAAACCTATGAAGAGTCCCCCATACACATCAGCAAGGAAAACCCATGAATCTTGGAAAATGAATGATGTAGGAAGAAGTGAATCCCATAAAACATGTACTCAAGGTCAAGGACACTCTCAGGTATGGATGAAAAAGAATGTTTTGTCGAATATGAATTAAGTTAATCATTGCACATAATATGGCTACCATATGGTAGGCCAAGACTGAGGTCTTTCAAAGACCATGGTACATCTTGAGTTCATGGAGTTGAAGGATGAACTCAAAGGAAAATGATGGCCTCCAAGCAAAGAGACAGGTACAAGGATCGCAGCATGTTGATAGGGGGAGAAAGGAATGTCCTCAAGAAACACTTGTTATTGGTATCTGATTGTATGACTTATATTGGTTGTAATCCAATTCGACATGAGGAGACCCCTGGATGATTGACATATGATTGGCATAAGCAGTACATATCTCTGATACTGCAGCAAACTATGAAGGCCAAGATCAAGTGCAGAAGTGGTTTGTGACGAAATCCTAATATGTGACTCAACCTACTCAAAAAGAAAATAGAGAAGAGAAGCAATCTAAATGCTCTAAAGATTTGGCTTGATACTATTGAAGGTTGTAGTAAAGCAGAGGAAGAAGATTAAGAGAAGAACTATGGAATGAACTAAGTAAGTTGAGATGGATAGTAGATAGGAGACTAAGTTGAAAAACTTCCAAACTGAATACAAGGAACTGGTATTCACAAGCCAGCAGTTGATTGGAAGAGTTTGCAGACTTGAAGTTGAGGTCAGATTGTAAAACAAGTGTTTGAATTTGTTAATTTCCTGAACTTTATTATGCACACATCCATGGAAATGAATCACTTTTAAGTTCATCATATACTGAAGTCAAAATCCAAATGCACGCACTTGGAGAAAAACACAAGCATTGATAATATCTTCTATGCCATCACATGGAAGTAATATGCCCACATGAGTGAACAAAATGTCCAAGAAAAATACACACGGTGTTAAAATTCCTGTAACCATTAATGAATGACATGAAAAAACTAAGAAAGTAGGTTTTGCACATTATTTGTGATTTGCTTTTGTTCAATAACAGTGGAAAGATGGGAAATGATTTGTAAATGTCCATTATCATATTCATTAAGGAATACTAAAGGTTGTACTAGTGTTTGGTTGTTCTTGGTAATGACAAATAGCATTGGATCAAGGAAAGAGTGCATGGATCTCTACATATGAGATTGCAAGTGTATAGAATGAGACACTATAGAGGTATCATGTTGTGTATAGATATAAAGATGACTGCATTTTTTATATTTACATTTTCATGCAAAAACTAAGCAGTTGCAAAGCAAGTGTTTCTTGGTATTCTGATGAATTTGGTATGCGGTGCAAAACAAGAACATAGCCTATAAACAGAGCTTGAGATCTACTGCAAATCAGACTTTGTATTTGATGATTGATATAGAAATATCAAGAGGATCATTTCTAAGGGGGGGCTACATCAAGGAAGGTGTAAACAGCTTGCTTTAAAAGAAAGATTAGCCATAGCATCATATCAGACAGGGGGAGCAAACAGCTCAGCTAGTAAAGAAGTCTATATGAAAGGGGCTATAGGTATGCTTATGAACAACTAAAGATGGAAAGTGGAAAAGGTACAACAATGATATCATAGGGTGTAGTAGAAGACTCAAGACTAACTACAAGTCTAAGATACCCTTTGTCATTAATGTCAAAGGGGGAGAGTATTTGATGAGGTGTTGTCATCAATGACAAAGGGGGAGTTTGTTGAGCAAGGTTGTCATTGGTGACAAACCATTAATGACAAAGGAAGACAAAGGTAAGGAATACAAAGGTTGTTGACATGGAAAGCATGACTTGGTTGCTTGTGCTTTGGAGCACTAGGTGGTCCAAATGACCCATTTTGTGGTCATTTTTGAGTTGGTGGGATCATGGAACCCTTAATATGATCATAATAATTCTCTTGCATGAGAAGGGTTTGGAGGACTTCTTATGTGGTTGAGATGGTGAAAACCTTGTCGAAAGAGCCCTCTTGTACTTGTTGACTAATGTGGATCACTTGGTAACTATGTGGTACTCTTACCTTTTATTGGGGTCTTCAATGGTTGGTGATTGGTAGTAGGTTCCTTGGTACTCTATTGAGAATACGTTATGATGATGATACCATGATCATGACACTCTCAAAATATGATGATGTATGGTGATTTAATAATCCCCTTCAACATGGCATGCAACCCTTATGATACCCTTATCACTTGGAAGAAATATTTGAGGGTCATACGTGTAGCCTTTAAAACAATCAAATGCCCTCACACTCATACCACTTGAAATATGGAGAAATCTTGCATGGCGATTTGATGGTTCTTGGACATGACATATGATGATCTCTTGCATGTGGTACCTTGTGTCTTAAAATCCAAAGATATGGTGTTTTGGTGGTTTGTGGAGCCTTTTCTATTCTTGATGATCTTCTTACAAACATGGTTGATCATCTCTTTGTCCTTTGAAGATGTTCTTGGTTGTGGAACCCTTCACACTTAAATATCTATGAAGAAACTTTTGTGCATGCCTCTAGGAGCCCATGTGCATATTGTTGAAGACCTTGGTATGTGCATTGATGAAAGTCATGAGCCTTCAAAGAATCCATTGACATTTTGATGAAGCCCTTTTTGAAGTCAGACAGCTAAAAGAAAGTCTGCTCTTTTGAAAATAAAAATTAAAAATAAAATATGTACGAATTTGCAGGTCAGCTAATAATAAAAAATTGTCATTGAAAACTAGTATAAATAGGACCCAATGCTCTTATTTTTGCAAGAATATTTCGGTGGTATGAATCTAGCTTTGATATTTTTGGGGGGTAATAGAAGGCACTGTGGCAGCCGTAGAGATGCAAGGTCTGATTTTCGGGTGTGTATTCTCTGAGGAAATTCTAGACTGATGTATAGCAGCAGTAACGGTTGGACAAGTGGAGAATCGCAAGCAGAATGATAGGAGTCCAATTTTTTATTATCTCTGAGTTTCGAGTGGAGGATATAAAGACTAAAACAGACGCAAATTCGAATAATTTTCTTTCTTTTCCCTCTGATTTTCGTGCATTACTGAGGTAGCAGTTTAGAGGACACAGAGATAATCGTATCTTTGAGTTGTATAACAAAGACGTTCTCTGAGGCAGTCTTGATTTTTTTTATGATATGGAGTAGATGTATGAAAAAGCTTGTAGAGAGAAGACCTTTGGTATGACAGTAGATCTCACATAACATGATTGACATATTCCATAATACATGAAAAGTAGCTATAAAAACATCTTGTGAGCAGGCAGAAGCTTGATTGTGACTATATAGTGATAATGTAAAGGAACAGTCAGTTGTGATGTCTTGAAGAGTTTGTTTGTAATAAACCAGAATCTATCCAATAAGCAGAACTTGACAAGTGAAAATCCTCGAGACATGAACTGAGGATGACAACCATGGCATATATGACTTGAACTTTGACATGATCAAGTGCTTACTCTAATGACTGTACAGTGTGTGTTTTGGTGGTTTGTGGAGCCTTTTCTATTCTTGATGATCTTCTTACAAACATGGTTGATCATCCCTTTGTCCTTTGAAGATGTTCTTGGTTGTGGAACCCTTCACACTTAAATATCTATGAAGAAACTTTTGTGCATGCCTCTAGGAGCCCATGTGCATATTGTTGAAGACCTTGGTATGTGCATTGATGAAAGTCATGAGCCTTCAAAGAATCCATTGACATTTTGATGAAGCCCTTTTTGAAGTCGGACAGCTAAAATAAAGTCTACTCTTTTGAAAATAAAAATTAAAAATAAAATATGTACGAATTTGCAGGTCGGCTAATAATAAAAAATTGTCATTGAAAACTAGTATAAATAGGACCCAATGCTCTTATTTTTGCAAGAATATTTCGGTGGTATGAATCTAGCTTTGATATTTTTGGGGGGTAATAGAAGGCACTGTGGCAGCCGTAGAGATGCAAGGTCTGATTTTCGGGTGTGTATTCTCTGAGGAAATTCTAGACTGATGTATAGCAGCAGTAACGGTTGGACAAGTGGAGAATCGCAAGCAGAATGATAGGAGTACTCCAATTTTTTATTATCTCTGAGTTTCGAGTGGAGGATATAAAGACTAAAACAGACGCAAGTTCGAAGAATTTTCTTTCTTTTCTCTCTAATTTTCGTGCATTACTGAGGTAGCAGTTTAGAGGACACAGAGATAATCGTATCTTTGAGTTGTATAACAGAGACGTTCTCTGAGGCAGTCTTGATTTTTTGTATGATATGGAGTAGATGTATGAGAAAGCTTGTAGAGAGAAGACCTTTGGTATGACAGTAGATCTCACATAACATGATTGACATATTCCATAATACATGAAAAGTAGCTATAAAAACATCTTGTGAGCAGGCAGAAGCTTGATTGTGACTATATAGTGATAATGTAAAGGAACAGTCAGTTGTGATGTCTTGAAGAGTTTGTTTGTAATAAACCAGAATCTATCCAATAAGCAGAACTTGACAAGTGAAAATCCTCAAGACATGAACTGAGGATGACAACCATGGCATATATGACTTAAACTTTGACATGATCAAGTGCTTACTCTAATGACTGTACAGTGTGACAGGAAGTGGTAGCTATTTTGATGGGGATGAGCAGAGACTTTATATGAATAAACTTTTGAATACATGAGCATTGGTATTATGCAGGAAGCAGTGGTAATGTGCAGTAACGAACTTGGCATGAGTAGTGAATAAGTTGATGTGATTAGTAGAGTGACGGGTTGACAAGCAGTGGGTTATGTTAGTAGAAGTTGATGACAATGACAAAGATAGATAAATTATTATTTGACAAGTGACAGATGAAATGTGACACAATAGAGTTGATGAGGTTGATGAGCAGAGGGTGGTGATAGTGATGTAAGATGAGTCTTGCACTTGAGGATCGGACTCCTCAACCGTTTCTTAGTTGGAGCTAAAAAAATTAGGTTGGGTCATGTTGTTAGAGTTGGTGCTCTTTGTATCAGTTGGTGTTGATTGTAATCATGAATATTGTTGTCTTCCATGTACAATACATAAAAAAAATTTTACCAAACAAATGTTATGTTCTCTTGTGGTGTGCTACTTGCTTTGATTCAGTAATCTAGTTGATAATATTCTTATGGTTAAGTGTTGATTAGTTGATGGATACTTATGTAATGATGATATAATGTATTGATGAAATCTGCTTAGTTGGTAGAACTTGAAAAAGAGTTTTAAATTTCCTACACACCGATTCACCCCCCCCCCCTCTCAGTGTGACCATTGTGTCCAACACGAATCCACCTTGGAACCGTGTTGTACCTTCAGTGCATTGGAAACTGTTCAGTCTGATTCTATCAATCTGGTTATATCAGACTGTTTCTATCAGTCCGAACCACTCTTTCTTTGTCTCTGTCTCTGTCTCCCTTCTATCTATATTTTTCATCTGTATGTGCCCAAACTGTGTTTAAATAACAGAACTAGGTATGTTTTAGATCCACAAGTAATGTGTCCAATCAGATATAGAATCCGATTTCAAACTAAAAATATATCTTTCAAGATAAGATCAATCCTAAAGGAAAGAGTTGTGCATCATATCAGAGATTACAATATAAAGAAATCCATGGTCGTTGGTCGTTGAATTAAACTCGTGGTCATCGATTTTGTTGGACTATTAATTCAAATCTGCTACCGATTTTTTCGACTTTGTCGATCCCTACTTTTCTAATATCGACTGGCCAATCTCGAATTTGGAAGTCGGTAGTCAACACTATCCAAATAAAAATATCAATGATGCTTCTAACTTTTCGATCCCGATGTCAGAATTCGGAATCCAGTATTGTGCAAACAACAATAATAATGAACCTTCTGATTTTTTGATCCCGACTTCAGCACATCGGAAGTCATCACTGGCCCAACAATTACCAACAACGATCCTCCCAACTTCTAGTCCCCGGTCGGCAGGATAAGTTGGTAGTGGCATGGGCTTATTGTTGACTTTTGATCCCCAACGTCAATGCATCAAAAGTCAGAATCTGGCAATAGGCCCATGTCACTACCAACTTATCGTGTTGATAACTTTCTCATCCGGAATCCATTTTTTATGAAACGAGCATCGTCGGAAAGCTCTCAACAAGCTCTATGCAACTGTATCTTTTTGTTCATCATTTAAAGAATTTTATTTTCATTCATTTGGGAGATCCTCCTAGATCAACCATGGTCAACCAATGTCAACTATAGTCAACCATGTTCAACCAATAGTTGACCATGTGTAATCAATGGTCAACCATTGAATGACCATTGGTTGACCATGATTAACCATTGTTGACTATGGTTGACATTGTTTACCATTGACTGACTATTGGTTGACCAGTTGATTGATTATTGGTTTACCATTGGTTATTATTGTTAATTATTATTATTAATTAATATGACTTGCTAATTATTATAATAATAAAAACTCAACAATCATTGCTTGCACACTGACCGTCAACTAACAAGCCATATTAATTAATTAATATGGCTTATATACGTCGATCGATGTATATTAACCATGGACACACATTTAAAGTGGTTGATATATGCCTATTGACGTATATAAGCCATATGAATTACTTAACATGGCTTGCTAGTGTTTCTATATGTTAAAAAAATAGCAATGTGTAGATAGTTTTTTATGGCATAAAAATGAAATTGTGAAACATAACTTGAATGCATATGCACTAGTAGGCATATTGAGAAATAATATGTGATAGAGTACATGAAAATATGCTTGACTGCTTGTATGTGATATTGCATATGAGATAAGGGTGGTATTATGTTATACGCAATGAGTATGATTTTTGATGTGTTGTATAACTAGGAAGGGTTGATGCCCTAGTTGAAGATATTGATGATGCAACTGCTTTTGGAGATCAATATCACATTGAAAGAGAACAAGAGCTTCTCATGGGTTTGATGGAGGGAATCATGTGAGTTATTTTGAAACACCAACTAATCCGGTAACATCTGAGGTGTGGATGGCAGCCATACAGGTATGAAATTGATCATGCATATGTTGCATGAATGTTGAATTGAATTGGATATGAATTCCTTCAATCATGCTTAATATACATTGATATGTTCATGATGACATTTGAATGCATGTATTTCATCGTTATATAATTGAGATAGAGGCATAAATCCTTGGGTTAAAAAGATGTTACAATTTTTTTATATGTTTATGAGTTAATGTGTCTTGATGGAAACGGTTAAGGGTTAATAACCATTGCAACTGAGTATTACACTCATGCTAGGGAAATATATGCCATGTTAGATAACCATGTGTGAGGCCATGTGTTGTTGAAATTAGGAAAGTTGTAGTGCCACACACAAGTATCCAATAATCTCCTTGCTTGTGATTGATGTCTTGGATTGCAACCTCTTTTCCAACACTAAAAAGCACTATAGAAGTATATTCTTAGTGTGGTGTTTAGGATGAAGAGGAAGGTATCTAGATGATCACACAAGTAATTGTGAGGTGGATAAATGATGTGTCAAGGTGTTATTTGAGTCCTTCAACTTAGCATGGAAGATGCCATGTTAGATAACCATTGCAAATGAGTATTACACTCGTGCTTGGGAAATAGATTCCATGTTAGATAACCATGTGTCAAGCCATGTGTTATTGAAGTTGGGAAGGTTGTAGTGCCACACAAGTATCCAATAATCTCCTTGTTTGTGATTGATGTCTTGGGCTACAACATCTTTGTCACCACTGAAAAACACTAAAGAAGTATATTCTTAGTATGATGTTTGGGATGAAGAGGAAGGTATCCAAATGATCACACATGTAATTATAAGGTGGACGGATGATGTGTCAAGGTGATATTTGAGTCCTTCCACTTAACATGGAAGATCATATGAGTTGAAATTATGGCATTCTTGAATCAACACAAAGATGCATTGAGTGAATATGCATAAGTAGATTATGTGAATGTGCATGTTGGTACATGTGTTGATTGCATTATGAGAATGCTTGATGTGTTGGGAATGCATATATGGTGAATGATATTTCATTGCATTTCATATGATGATAGCTGAAAATGATTGAATTATTGGTGTTATAATTATAAGATCATTTCATGATTGTTGTGGGTAATGTAATAAAATTTAAATGCTAAAAATAATAATGATTGCTGGGTTGTTTGGGAATTATGTCAAGAAGACATGTTGTAGGTGGATGTCCAAGTTATGGTAGCAAGTGTAAGAGTATAAATAGAGACAGCGTTCTACCACCTACAAAATCCAAACACTATGAGGAAAACCTCATAGTTAATTAAAATTTTGATTTTTGCAGGGAACATAATTGTAAATTCATATTTTATTTTCGGTTATCGCTGTATTGATTGTTTGGCTATTTGTAAATTGTGTCAGGAAGACACGTTGCAAGAATACCATGAGCTATGGCCTGCAAAAACTAAACAACAATGTCATGAATTGAAGTTGTTGTGAATGTCGTGAAAGAACTGCATAAAAAAAAAAGTAGTCACTTGAATGGACTACAAGAATGCTTTGTCGAAAGAACGGAGCTATGTAAAAAAAAGTATTGGATATGGCAGTAACAATGAGCCATAACGAAGATAGATACTATTGCTCTTACCACTGAAAAATACGTATTATGTGGAACTCATATGCTTATTAGGAATTTATTTGTGAAGATAATGATTTCCAATAATGTTTGATATATAAGAGTATGATTTTTAATACATGTATGTTTATGTTTATGACACGGGTGGATGGTAAATATCCTTATTATGAGTCATTGACAGAAATTGTAAGTCGAAAAGTTTGGGAAGAAGGCCATTACAAGGACATGATAACCCTAGCGTTGTACTCTTCTTATGCAAGAAAGCCTTAGTGAATGATGGATCGCTCGAGGGACTGTTAACTTAGAGAAGGGGATGCATGATCCTAGAGGGTGAGTGATTGCAAAGAAGAGAAAACTCTAATGAATCTGCTATGAGTGATTCATGACATTTAGAGTCCTAGCACGAATATTCCCTAGTCGACCTGTGCTGGAGCACTAGAAGGGAATCAAGGTAACAAACCCAAGGGACTGTTAACTCAGAATGGATCCCAAGGGACAATTAACTCATAGAAGGGAGCTCTATTCCTTGTGTTGTGCAGGCTAATGGGGGGGGAGTGTTATGAATTGAGACAACTGCAGAGAGTATGTCAAGAAAATTAGTGAGCTGAATTATTTATCATGGCAACTCTATGAAAGAAAAGAAATATGCAAGCAAATAAGTATTGGATAGAGATTTCCATACTTATTTAATGAAATGAATATATGTTTTTCCATTTTGTTTTTTAGAAAATTACTTTGGACTTTATGACTATCTCATAAGAAGGGATAATAACATGCACACTACGTCTTAATGATTGGTATAGGTACAGGTGGATGTGCTAAGCAAATCAATGAAACTAAGGTAATGGATGATCAATGTTGGTGCATTTGTGGATGAGATAGCCAACGCCTATACTAGAGTACAAGAACCATGAACATTGTGGTGAATGTGCTTGAGGAAGCAACCTAAGAATTAAAGGATGTAGTGTAGTAGGATATTGTACATGTCTAAAGAAATGTTAAACTATGTCATTATATATAGTGACGATGATGCACCAAGGATGGTGCATAAATTAAAAGGGAGGGAAATGTAACACCTTAATTTTTACCCCATAATGTAATTATGATGAAAATGGCTAGAAGCCAAACATGAATGGTCCAATGTGACCAAAATAATGTAATTATGTACTTTTATATTTAATATAAAAACACACGACTACTGCAAACCAAGAAGGATGAAGAAGAGATGAGGTGCTATCATTCCACAATAGGGAAAGTGAGAGAGGGTTAGAAAAGAGATGATCCTAGTGACTTATCGTTTAAGTCACCACCTTCATATACTCCTTTTATTCTATGTTTTATTAACCCCCCATTATTAAAGTTCATTAACCTTAATTATGGAAGAATTAACCTAAACCGAGGATTAGAGAGAAAAAAATATGTCCAAACCCATGTATGCCACTTGGCTAGATCCTATCCCCCTTCAAGCCACTTGGCTATTTCTCCACATGCATATAATTATGGAAAAATAGATCATTGGTTCATTCATTCTCCCATGCTTGAACCATCAATGTTGTCAGACCTGAACCACCAATGCTCGTACCACCATCACTAGAACCATGGATTGGAGCCATACCGAGAATAAATTATTGGGTAGCTGTAGCAGGAACTCGATACCTTCTTGTGGATCGGTAGCCCCAAATCGGGGGTGGCTCTGTCAAAGAAAGATACGGCTTGACAGAGCCTACGACTGGGAGGAACATCCTTGGATTGTAGTTAGTTGGCTATATCTTCATATAAGTTTCATGTGTTTATAAATGAATGATATTTATTTTTTATTGTATCAATTATTGCCATCGTATGAATTAAGTGATCAAAATTAATGGCAGTGATGAATATTTTCTTATGGAAATAGCCTACAGAGTTTTTATATATGTTTTATGAGTGATTATACCATAATTATTTATGTTGTAAATGTTTAATTGAAATCAATAGAAATTGCATATCAGAGAAAAATTCAGTCAATCGAATTAACACCTCGTGGCCCCAAAGTCATCGTGAGGTCATTGGATACATGACAATTATAGACGAAACTATAAATGAATGGAAATCGAAAAAAACAAGGGTTTGATGAAGGTCAATCGACTAACAATATGCCTTTAGAAGAGGAGAAAGGTAAGGTAAGGTGATGTAACATTACTAACATGTCGACAAAAAATAATAGTGATAGTGAATATTATGGGAGAGATCTTGTAACGTGATGTAAAGTTTGTAACATATCCGCAAAAAATAATAGTGATAGTGAATATTATCGAAGAGATTTTGTAACACAAAATAAAAAATAATATCACTTTCATAACTTTATTTTTATTAATAAAAACTAATTTTTCTAATAGGCCAAAATAAATGTCGGCCACAAAAACAATCTAATATGGGGGAGATGTTGTAATCTTCCTACCTAACAAAACAATAAAAAAGTAAAAATTTAATTATCCGTAAAAAAAATATGTGGGTCAAGGAAAAAACACAAAATTGAATTATCTGCAAAAAAATGTTGGCCTTGCACATGGTTTTATTGTACATGGTTTAGGAGGGCCTTGCAAATGGTTTTAAGACCATGTGCAAGACCTCCTAAACAACCCATGATTGTAGGAGGGCCTTGCATATGGTTTTAAAACCATGTCTGGGGAAATGATGCAATGTTCGTTCCTAACAAAATAAAAAATATTATATGTCGGCCATAAATAATATTAAATATTAATAATAATAAAATTATATGTGGACCTTAAATAAAAAGATGTGTCTTTTGGTTTGAATCAAATCAATGGATACCTAAGAAGAGGTTTGCACCTCGAGAGATTTGATCCATCTCAGCGCTTGATAGAGCCTAGGATTTGGATCTACACTGGTGGTAAACAAAGTCGTGTAAGTTTCTCCTCTGGTGCCACTAGGTCTATGGAAATACTGGAATTAATACATAGTGATGTGTTTGGACCAGTGTTGATGCATTCATAGAGGATCATAGTATTACTTCTCTTTCATAGATGATTTCTCCATAATGACATGGTTGTATTTTTTAAGAAGAAATCTAAGGTCCTTGAAAAATTCGAAGAGTTCAAGGCTCTTGTAGAAAAATAAATTGGCAAAAAGATCAAGGTGTTGAGAACTATTAATGGAGGAGAATTTTGTGGGAAGATGTTTGACCAATTCTGTAGATAGGACAATATAGCTCGAAAAAATACATCTCCATACACGCCTCAACATAATGGATTTGTTTAAAGGATAAATAGAACGTTGATGGAGAAAGCAAGGAGCATACTTAGTGGTGTAGGAGTCGCACAATAATTATGGGCAGAGGCAGTCAACACGGCATGTTAACTGGAGAATAGGTCGTCATCGATAGCTCTAGTTGACAAGACTCCATATGAGGCATGGGCTAGCAAAAATCCATCTCTTACACATTTCAAAGTGTTTGGGTGTGATGTCTTTGTGCATATACCAAAGGAAAAAAGAAGCAAGCTCGACAGCAAGTTGAAGAAATGAATCTTCATCGGATACAAGGATGGAGTGAAAGGGTATAAGTTGTGGAATCCAATCACAAGAAAGTTAGTTTATAGTAGAAATGTGATCTTTAGAGAATCCATAGGTACTTCCATGGATGAAGAGGTTAAAAAAGAAGAGGAACCAAAAAAGCAAGAATTTGAATAAACAACGAAAGCATGTATTTAGGTGAGTCGACTAAATCCGATGAAGATGTGGAATAACAAACTCCAATCGTCAAGAGGTCTGTTCAAGCAAGACAATAACAAAAAAGGAGCAATCCACCTAACGTCCCCTCTTATTTCATGTTAACTGCAATAGAAGATGATCCTAGGTGACTTGATGAAGGGTAAACTTTGTAAAACGGCCACAAAAGAAGAAATGAAATCCTTGAGAATGAATGAAACATGGGATTTGGTCGTGTTACCAAATGGAAGGAAACTCGTCCACAATAAGTGGGTGTTTAAGAAAAAGTAGAATGTAGCAAAACAAGTGAAGAAGTACAAGTCTCAACTGGTATCAAAAGGATATTTCCAAGATGACGGAGTCGACTTTGGAGAGATTGTATCTCATGTTGTTAAGTTAACTTCCATAAGGGTACTAATGTCTTTAGCTGCAACATTTGATCTTGAAGTAGAATAGATGGATGTAAAGACAACATTTCTTTATAGTAACCTTGAAGAAGAAATCTATATGAAGCAGCCTGAAGGTTTTAAAGTGGAAGGAGAAAATGAGTTGGTCTACAAGCTAAAGAACTCTCTCTACGGCCTAAAACAATCACCCAGGATGTGGTATTAGAAGTTTGATATGTATATCCAACAGCTGGTGTTTGTGAGAAGTTAGGTTGTTCATTGTATGTATGGGAAGAAAGTCAGTGATCACTTTGTATATGTGGTTTTGTATGTTGACAACATGTTCTTGGTCGAAAATAACGCGAATCTTATTAAGAAGATAAAACTACAGTTGTCCTCCAAGTTCAACATGAAAGATCTCGGTGCAACAAATTTCATTCTTGGAATGGAAATAAAGAGCGATGAAGCATGTAGAATGCTCTAGTTAAATCATAGTAAATATGTTGAGACAATGTTGAACCGCTTCAACATGCAAGAGAGAAAACTGGTCAAGGTTCTTATTCCTATGAGAGTTAAGCTATATGCAGAACAGTTTCCTAAGACACGGGAAGGCAAATTACATGTCACGTGTTCTCTATGCTACTGTTGTAGGTAGTCTAATATATGATATGGTCTATACTCGATCGGATATTTCCCATGTAGTGGGAGTATTGAGTAGATGCACGTCAACACCTAGAAAAGAGCATTGAACCGCAGTGAAGAGAGTTCAAGTACCTATGTGGCACAAAGGATTATGCAATACGTTATGGAGGGGAACCTGAGAACACCAAGGAAAACAATGTAAATGGATTTGTTGATTCTAAATAAGTTGAAGATCTTGACCGCAAACGAGCGACCAACAAATATGTGTTCAAGTTGTTCTGTGGAGCAATCAGTTGGATGAGTAGGAGGCAATCGGTTGTTGCACTGTCGACAACTAAGCCTGAATACATTGCAGTTACTCATGCATGTAAGGAGTTTGTTTGGTTGCAGAGATTGTGTTTAGAGGTTGTGTTTATTCAGCGTGTTGTTAGGTTGGATTGTTACAGTGACAATGCAATCTTCTTGGCAAAGAACCCAGCATATTATTCAAAGACAAAAACATTCATGTGCACTACCATTTTGTTAGAGAAATGGTGGAGAACCAGAAGGTGTTGTTGGAGAAGGTAGACAATGTGAAGAATGTTGCCGACTCATTGACCAAGTTAGTGAGTGCCGAAATTTTTTCCTGGTGTAGGGAAACGATGGGCTTATTGTTGAAAAATTAACTCTGAAGGTCCTCTTTATAGCTTTGGTTTGGTGTGATAAAGAGGACATGTAATTTGTCCCTTGTGTATATTTATGTATAAAGTGAAATTATATATAAATACATGATGTTTTGTACTTTATTGTATTTGGTCTCATTTAAATGACATTTAATAATTAAAGTGAGTTATTATTAAATGAGGGTGCATTTAATGATGACCCTAGATCTTGTAAATGAATCTCAACCACATATTAGGTGGTTAGAGAAGTAGTTACAATTTTTAAAGAATAAAACTAGGGTAAAGGAAAAATTAAAGTCACCATCATCAATGAGGAGAGAGGAGATTGATACTAAAGGAGAGAGAGGAAACCCTAAGTTGGCACGATTCCCAATGCAAGCAGCAGTAAAGTACAACATCATTTAATGCACCTGTCAGATTCGTATAGCACACGTGTGAAGGTACATAAATCGAGGCAAAAGGTGCAGCAGTCTGACAAGGCCATACTGCATTAATTGCAGGATGGGCACGATTCTTGAGGTAGCAATAAAGTGCAAAAAAGTAAAGTTCATACAGTCTGCATGTGTAGCATGTATGTACAATCCGCATGTGTGGCAGATCCGTACAGTCCGTACAGACACATGTGAAGGTGTAGCAGACCCTACAGCGCTGTTTCCACAGAAATCGAGGTAATTTGTTGTTGAAGTGATTTTGGGTATTTTGCTTGAGGGTTGGAAGAAAAACTTTCTGTGTTGTAGGGAAAAATTCTGAGATTCTCCTTTTAATGATAATTTCTTCTTTCTGGGGTTTTCCCCAGGAGTTGGGGTTTTGCCCAGTCTTTGACAAAATATCTCTATGTATTCATGTGTGAAAGATTTGCTTTAGTCTTGGAAAGTTCTTAAGTTGGTGGTTTATATTTTAAATTAGAGAATTAATTTTTTAATCATAAACCCTAGTTTCTCAAGTGTTTGACATAACTTTTTAAAAAAAATTTCATATTAATGTCATTGAATTTCTTCACTTATTAACCTTGTGAACGTAAGTTTTGAATCTCTTGTTTATGCAAAGAAGACAAAATGGGAAAATGTTGGGACTGTTATATTCTTTGCATGATATCAACAATCGAAGTTGGTAATCAATTAGTATAAGTCCACTGAAATCGGAAATCAACAGACGATGGAAGTTCAGTCAACTAACCGACTACAATAGTTGTTTGGTCGAAGACAAAAGGTCGACGAAACGTCACATAATGTTATATAGCATTACATGTCCTTCATACTAGGTTGTAGAGCACCGAGAATATGTGATTTGAAGGAGCTCCAACAGGATTTGAAGCATTATCCACTTTCAAAGGAATGTCAAGGAGGCCAACATCACAGTAGCTTCTTCGACTACACAATGGAGCCAATGGAAGGAGTACTCCAAGAGCTAGACAAGGGAAAAGAACATGCACAAAACTAGTTTTCCCGCGAGTGAGCACAATCAATTTGAGAAAGGTAAGCAAAGATGTGAGCTTTCACAACTATCATCAAGGGAAGCAAGACAAAATGACCTATGCCATAACAACATAGCAATCTCTGGTTGGAAGAATGGTCGAGCATCTCCATCTCCCTCCAACAATTCTAGTGTCTCCCATACCCAACACCATGGCCACTTATGTTAATTCAACCTCAAGTGACCTACTTAGAACTTCTATGGATTATGATGCTGTCCACCTAGTGCATGCAACCAGAGTTTCAGTGGACCATTCAGTTGCACCTATAGCTGGGGAAATGGAAGAAAAAAAAAGATAAAGCTGCAGCACAAGTGCACTTGACCATTGCTTCCCACAGAATGCTTAATTAAATTTCTGGATTTATTTTATGTTTCCAGTATTTTCGCTTTGATTTTCTTTTAGGTCAGTTTGTTATGCAATGCATCTGTTCCTCAACAAAAACTATATCTTTTGGAAAAATTAATTTAAGCATTTTTTGTGGAACCTAACCACCAGAAGAACTAGAGGCATGACTTCAACGCCTACCTCTCCTTTTGTAAATCTCATTGGACATTTCGACTGCAGCATTTTTAATATAAATCGTTAACCATCACTATGAAAAATAAGTACCCAATGGCAAACGCTCATCAATTTACTTATAACACTAAAATCTTAACTCTCTTATTTTGCATCTCTTTGTTGTTGCAAAGCATTTTTTCATCCTGTCAAATCTTCTTATTGCTTTACAACAATCCAATTTTAAACTTTTTACGAGTGGATTGTTTTAAGAGATGAATAAATAGACAAGCCAATTGCATTTCATATATGTTCACTGGCATAGCACAACAAACCAGCAAACCTTAGCATTCAATGCCTTCTGTTGCTTTCAAAATATGAAGCTTATGAGCCCCAAATCAAAATTCTTGATGTTCAATACAATTTGTGACTTTGATCACCAGGCAGTCAATAGATTTTACAGTGTTCAAGGAATGCAGGAGATGAAATGTCCACTGAGCATTGATTCCAGCTATGCTAGTGTTAATAGTTGCTTGGCCTTTCACCTCATATACACGTACCATTCAAAGGAGTATAGGCACCAAAGAACTGACTAGAAGGAACAGAATGCCCCAAGGTTGTATGAATCAAGCACAAATCCTTCATGACATTCAGTGTCCTCAGTGATGTTGAAAAGCCACATTCATAGAAAAGGTTGTTGGAGAACTGTGAGTACATGAGAGTACCAACAAGAAAAATATTTCAAATGCTCACAACAAACTATTTTGTAGGCTTATTGAATATCAGATGCCTGCATTTAGTTTCAAAGAAGATATAATAATCCTACAATGCCCTCGATACTCTTTAACAAATTTGTTTACTGATTCAAAGAACCCACTGCATCCGGTCCATTCGTATCCAGATTCTAAGCTCAAGTGTGCATTTGATTCAGAGGATTCCTCTGACTTGGTATGCTGGGGGTCCATACAGAAAACCAATTTAATTCAGAATCACAGGGTGCATAAAAGCTGTAGCTCACTAGTTGTCCAGCGAAACATTTGATTATAGGAATGATTCACAATCTCTGGAGAAAAGGAAAAATAATTATCAAGACAGTCACACAAGATATGCATCAGGGTTCGTTGTTGAATCAACTAGCACATCTGCATCACTTGCAGATGAAAAAGCCAATAGGGATCATGAAGTGAGGCACTCAATCTAGATTACTCAGAATGGTAAAGATCTCCTCCAAAGGCTGTTGCAGAGACAATGGCCTTTGCTGCAATCATCAGATTATTATCTTGCCATGGATATCATCAGATTCGTCATGAAGGTGGAGTTCTTCAATTATTATATCGCCTATATATATCGAAGTGTTAAAACTCACAGCGACCAATGAAGATTCAGGTCACGGAGGTGGGCTCATGGATCGCTCATGGAGCCTGTTGGAGGCGGGCTCATGGATCGCTCGGCAAATGAAACGACTCAAATAACTATACGATTAATCTTAATTTGAAACAATCCAAATAACTAACTGTACATTAAAACATGTGTACAAGTTAATTTCATAAATTTGAATCCTTGATTTTTAAACACCACGAAGAATATCCTGAATTTGTTGAATCCTGTCCAGTAGATAAATAGATCAATAGATTAATTTTGAAAAATGTGACACCCCCCACCCTATTCTGAAATAAATACACCTGTCGGCGTAAATATTATGATTCTAATGAGTTAATTCAACATTTTTATTCATCCAGAAATAGTAGTTATTATGTGCAATAACAAATTTTCAAAAATACAGTGTCAAAGATTAATATTCATTAGTACAGAATGAAAAGTAGATAATGAATCTTCCACTCCATTCAAAATGACTTTCCAAATCAAATACAACTGACTGAATAGTGAAAAGCTTAAAACAAATTTAAAAAACTTCAAAAATAGTACCCAAGTTCTGCAGAATTTCAGAGACATGTTATTGTTGAGAACATATAGATGCAAAACACAACACTCCCACAAGAAAACTCTTTTGTTGGTGGAATGGCCAAGGATAAATTGACAAGCCCGGAAAAAATATGGAACAAGTTTAGCAAAGCAAAGTCTTAAAAGTTACAATGCAACATCAAACATTAATTGTTTGGTATTTCACTCCAGATTAGCACACACCTAATTCAATGAGATATAGTAATATGCATTTAACCCTAAACTGATGCACAGAAACACCCAAAAGTAAGGAAACACAATAAATATTGACAGATAAAATTATTGAGCAAAGGCTACCTGCATAATTGGTACCCTAGTTGACACTATCCATACCGCAATTCTTTAGGTAGCCCTCCTCAAGTTGTTAAGGTACAATGACTACAATCTTGTAATTCCTGGTGTCATCAAATATTCTGATGACTGAGAAACATAAATAATGAAGAAGTTGGATTCTTTTTCCTGTTGTAAGAATTTGCATCAATGTAAACTAACACTGAGAACAGATGAATGTCACATTGACCAGAATTATTGGTTCCAGCTTAATGAACCATGTCAATATGTTGGCTCAAGTCCCGCTCACTATGCACATTTATTCCACATATGGGACAAGACACTAGCATTCTTCTCAATGAAGGCTCCTCCAGCGTTGAAGAGTTTTTTGTCGAAACACTATCAATATCCATATTGTTGGAGAAATGATCTTTGTCTAAGTGAGCATTCAACTGCCCATCAGAATCTGATCCACTGAATTTCTGATAACAGATGGGGCACTCTGAACTTTCAACAGTTTCATGCTGAGCAGATTGGCTTGTTTGGGGTGAGCTCAGAGGTGCAGAATGATGTGCAACACCATCAGAATGTGGCACTGTAAATGATTTGGAAGCAGTGAAATCCTCATTTTCAGATGCCTGTTTTTCATGTACTGCAACTCTATGAAGATCCATTTCTTTAAGCATGACAGCACGACCACAGGTATCACATGGAGCTGTCCTACAACCACACAGACTTTCATGCTGGGAATATCCATGCATTCGATCACGTGCATCATCAGCGGCACTTCCCGCTTGAACCATGTCACCGCAGAACCTGCAACTTATCATGCGCAAGGGACAGACAGAAGATTGATGAATCACCTGTCATAAAAAACAAGAACATTTAATCAGATTCAATGCATGGTTCAGAACTTCAGAATATACAATGCATAAGGCAAATTCATCAAATCAACTGTTGCTATAGTTTACATGAGCATCCATTTCTACCCTCATATGCCTCACACTATTGAATATTGACAATATGAATAAAATCTCGGAAGAAATCACATGCAAGACAATATGATTATATTTCTTACCATTTCTTCCTTCTCTAGTACTTCACCACATCGGCAATGAAGGGGTTCATGGAATACTTTCATGTGCTTCTCCATCTCTTCTTGTTGAAATACCCGACCACATTTCAAACAATGAATATGTTTTCCAACTTCATCTTTTCTGAGTACAGCCCCACACCCCTTATGTTGACATACTACATTGTGTCTCCTGCAATAGGCTTCATGAAGAACAACTGTTCTGGTAGGTATAAATTGTTTGCAATTTTGACATTGTTCAGAATCTGAACCTAGTTGGGAGGGTGCACCAGAGTTTGCTGCTACAGCACTTGCTGTTCCAAGTTTCTGTCCCATGGCTTCCGGTTGAACAGATGATTGACACTCAATAATAATTTTGTATTTACTTGTTCCCTTATACCCAAAAACGCCAATGCTGTATGTATCTGCAGCTATTGATAGCTCTCCCCTTGTAAGGGATACAATTTTTGTGCCCACGTCATGGGAAGACCACTGGTATTGATGCTGAGTCGGAAACAAGAGTGGATGGCGAGAAATGTACAAGTCAGCATCACCAAGTGTGTCACCATTATCTAATACCAATTTAACTAGAATATCCATCTCCTTATTTGCATTTGCATTGGCAATTTTACTATCAATAGAGAATTTGTAGTAGTTATATTTTCCCTCTTCTACAATCCCCATTTCCGACTTTCCCAGCACAAGTGGAATTAACATACCCTGTGACGTGGTACCTGCAACCACTGAAGGCTCAATTATATCAACTTCTATGTCAGTCTCAAGCACAGAAATGCTTGAACTGGGTTTGAGCTCAAGAACCCTCAACCTATAATCAATTCCTCCATGGTGGACAATTAGTATATCCCCTTCCGAAAGTGTAGCATGCTGACGCAATGTTGTCTCTAGGACAGCCCTATGATTAGGAATATCAGAAAAACCCAGAACCTCAGGCTGCAATTTTGCATATTTTCCCTTCGGCAGTCTCACATATCTTACCCTAATCAAGGGGCTATGATTGTTGTCATGAAACAAATTTTGCCAAACCTGTGGAGGAATCTCAGCAACATCCTCTGTTGCAGTAAATTCCAGAACCCCTGAATGTGTTGTGTTCGGTTCTGGGAAGACTGCTGTTTCTTTCTGATGAACTGTAGATAGTTCAAAAAACATGGGACCTTTATCTAAAGCCCCCCGAGTTGATAGTTTGTCAAAGGAAGATGGAGGCAATTTGATCTTATCCCCATAGCCCTGATAGAGTATGGCATGAAGAGTTGTGTTGAATCTGATTCCATTTCCAGCAATGAGATCTTGTTCTTCTTGCTGACTTTTCTGAAAGCATGCATTCATATCAGTAGGGTAATTAGAAAATCAATAATCAGAAGAAAGTTTTCAACTTTCCATTCTTCATCAATTATTATTTTTATATCAGGTATATATTTAGCTGAATTGTATACAAAAACATATCAAAAACAGTAATCACATTTTATGAGCTAACGAACGGTAAGTCAAAATTTGTTTGTAAGAATATATATGTATGCACTAGGCATGCATCCATTAACATTAAAGCTCATTTTATAACACCCATTCAGGTTCAGAGTATCTGTCTACCTATAAACATCAAGGACATTGTTTGTGACAACCCCCTTGTGCTTATTAAATTTACCTTCTCTGACTGTAAAAAGGATCAACAACAAAGAATTATGACTACATTCTGGAAAATGAAGAACCTGAGTCAAATGAATAAAGTAAGAAACAGATTGGCATCAGTCTACCTAAGCAATTAAATCACTAAGAACAATGCCAATAGATCTTTTAAACAGGTCTTCTGGTATATCTATTGATTGACTGGATTATATGACATTTTAAAACTTCTATGTACTACAACTATGGTATTTAGCTGTTGTTAGTGTTGAACTCTGAAAATCCATTGTTATGGCTCTCTAAAAGTATCCGTTGTCAAACTACTGGTGATTATTGCTTATTCTTCCTCTGCTAGTGGTGAAATCTGTTGTTATTAGTACTGATTTACTGCTGTTACCACTATTAAACTTACTTTTGCTCATGCCCAATTAATTCAGATTAAAATCTGTTCAGATTTCCACATTTCTGTTGCAATTTTCCTTATGTTATAAAAGCACATTGTTGAGGTATGCTCATAATAGTTGTATCAGAAGGCGAGGACAGGAAAAAGGATACCATTGATCATTGGACAAGAAAAAAGACACCATGAAAGAGATAAGCCTAGATTAGATGAGATAAGATGCCCAATGAACGACCACAAAAGTTAGTCCACGCGACTCGGAAGTACAATCCAGTGCAAATACATGGTGGGAGTGTGAAAGCAACTCTTATCACTAATCTACGGAAAGACAAAATAGCTAAGTAATGTTAACCACAATTAATACAAATACGATGTCAATGTCAAACATATATGATGATGACAAAATGGATACCCATCCCCAGTGAAAACTATAAAGGGGGAGGGACAAGGGAGCTTCTCAAGGCACATCAGAGCTAGCAATGGCATGAGGGGAGGAAGAAGAAGATGATGCCCCAAGAGAATCATCAACCGTGGAGAAGGAGTTGATATAATGTCTAATAATGTCATCTGGAGAGAACAGTGGGTTGAGGGGACCAGGAGGTGCGATCCTGGGTGGACACCGGTCACTTGCTAAGATTCTCCTAACAAAGGGCCATAGGAGAGAACCTGGTGATGGAACTCTAGGTGCCCAAGAAGGGGGAGGGGAGAAGGGAATGTAGAAATGACAGAAGTGAAGAAGGTTGTCATCTTTCTTGAAATAGGAGAGAGGTTGTCATCATGACCATGAGCAGAGCCCTTTTGCATAGAACTTCAACAAACAAGCAAACAATCATCTAATCAATATAACTGTGAAAACCTAGAGGGTAACCACATTAACCAAAAAGATTACTTATTCATAAGTTTCGTGGGGTCAACAAGGATATCCAACAAGAGCTTGGATAGGCACGTTGTCCTGGTTTTTTCCAATTAATCCCATGGGGGGTTACAAAAAAAATCAGTTTGCCACTCTACACCTCAGGGGGGCAGCTTTTGATTGGTGGCAAATGATGGAACCAGCATGCGACAAGAGTGGGAAATCGGAGATAACCACATGGGACAAATTTGTGACTGCCTTTTATCATAATTGAGGCATATACCCAAGAAGATTTCTTCTTGGCCCCCAAAAATCTGAAGCAACAAGACACCGTGACCTACTACTTGAGAATTCTGTCATGCTAGCCTACTCGTTGAAAACATTTCGCGTTGCCGCTGTGTATATAGATGGACTGAAAGAATCCATCAGAGGATACGTCAAGACTTTGTGGTGTGATGCCATTTAACAAGCAAAAACTTACCCAGAGGTTGTCAGGGGCTGCCCTAGAGCAAGGCTCTTCTCCAAAAATCCTCCAACAACAAGAAAGAATCAAAAGGTATCGCAAAAACAAAATCCCCTCTTATTTCAGCTTTAAGGAAACGTAGAGACCCTTCTATCATTGTTTATTTATGCTCAAAAGGGCTTTGTTTTAGCTGCAAAGAGGTTTCATCAAAGCAACACAAACGCAAGACAAACGAAAGGATCCATGTGATTGAGTTCTTGGACAAAGATTGCAACAAGGTGGCTAGAAATGGTCAAGTAGAAGAAGCGGAAGTGGACTAAAACACCCATATGGAAGACCAAGAACAGCAAGAAATCACAACACTATCTCCCTTGTTGCAATGATGAAGATCACTCGATATCACACTTTGAGGGGTAAATACAAAGTCAAGAGAAGAACTGTGGTGACTGTCATTTATTCCAGCAGCACTTAAAACTCCATAGACTCAAAGAAGGTGACTTCTGTCCCTGAGAGTTTTCTATTGATAAACTTCCAAGTATCAATGGAGAATGACACCATGATGCACTGAAAGCATATGATCAAAGGGTTGAAATTACAGTTGGATGGCTACGAAATGAGTTCCAATTTTTATTTAGTAGCCTTAGAAGGGCTGATGTAATCATAGGGACACAGTGGTTGAAGGCCTTGGGCGCGCTCCAGATGAATCTTGATGAGCTGTTCAAAACATTTCAGAGCGGAGAGCCACTGATTACAATTACTGGGCTGCAAGCAGGCGCAGATGAATTGATTTCTTCTCACAAAATAGGGAAACAACTTGCTAAAGATGAATTATAATATATATTTCAATGTAATTCAAAAAAGGACCTACATGTCAAGCTGAAAAATCAGAAACCAGCAAGAGAAAAGAAAGTAAAACAACTGATCGATGAGTATGAAGATGTTCTCTGGGAACCCTCCAAGGGATAAGGGGGAAGAACGCATGATTGAGTTAAAACCAGGTTCCAAATGTTTCAGAACCTTTTGCATGGGCTGCCACTAGATAGGGGGCAAGAACACATCATTGGGTTGAAACTGAGGTTCGAGTGTTTTTCAGCACCTGCCGCATGTGCTGCCAGCAGAGAGGGAGCAAGAATACATCAATGAGTTAAAATCGAAGTCCAAACTGATCATTGTCCCTCTTTACAAGTATGCTAAGTTATTCAAGGATAAAATAGAAAAAGTAATAAAAGAGTTACTGGATAGCAGTCATATAACCAAGCAAATCCCCTATTGCTCTTCTCTGGTGGTGTTGATAAATCACAAAGGGAGGACAGCTCATTTTGGATAATGCATTAACTACTGAGGACTGCATAAAAAGATAATTAAGAAAGGTACCCCGTTCCATGTATAGATGAACTACTTACCAAATTGTATGGTTTGGTAATATTTACAAAGATTGATTTGTCATCTGGGTATCATCAAGGTGAGGGACTTCTGAACTGACCATAACCACTATGAATTCCAGGTAATGCCTTCCAGTTTAACCAATGCCCCTGTCGCCTTTAAATGCACAGAATCAATTTTTTAAACCTTAGTTGAGAAAATTTCTTTGGATTATCTTCGATGATAATCTGATCTATAGCAAGTGTAGACTCTGGAGTGCATCACATGTACCATTTGGAAAATGTACTAGGAACTCCTACAGCTGAACTGTTCATATGCGATGGAATAAAAATGCAAATTTGCAAAGTCTGACCTTTTGTACCTAAGACATATCATCAGTAGGGATGGATTCTAAGCTGTCCCGACTAAAATTAAGGTCATTCTTGACTGGTCCACTCCAAAGACTGTGAGCTAATAGAGGGGATTTCACAGGTTGTACAGCTTTCTTAGGGGACCTATCCGGGATGGTAGGGCTCTTAGTTGATATTTCAAACAAGGATCAATTCAAATGGAAAGAAACAGCAGAAGCCCATTACAGCGCATGAAGAAGGTAACATTTACTTGCCCAAATTTCTCACAGTTCTTTAAAGTGGAATGTGATGTTCCAGGCACCCGCATAGGGGATGTGCTAATGCAAAATCAGCTACCTATTTCTTTTGAAAGAAAAATTTTGACTGACAATTATGCATCCATAATAAGGAGAAGTTGTCTGACACATGTTATAGAAAAGTTCAAACAATATTTGTTTAGGCAGCACTTCATTTATCCAATGTTCAAAACGGCCACCAAAATTTGAAGTATTTCTTATACCAAAGGATTCTGAGTGAGCAGAAGTCAAAGTAAGTAAACAAATTACAAGGTTTTAAACATGAAAGTCAATATAATGGCATAAGACCATGTTGATGCAATTTCCTTATCACACCTACTTGAGTTGCACGCTATATGTACAGCAGAACTAGTGGAAAGAAAAAATATTGATTGAATATGTCTAGTATTAGAGGGCTACTACTATCTTGCAAGACCCAAAGAAGATGCAAGAAGAGAACAAGGATACCTTCCAATGATGTGATCTTTTACAAGAAACGTATAAATACTTTGTACCTAATTCCAAATTTAGAGAGATGGTCATAGCTGGATATCATTCTTCACCAGTTGATGGTCGCACTAGCTTCTTTATGACCAATTCCAGCATAAGGAGGAAGTTCTTTTCAAAGGGGCATAAAGCAGATGTGAAAATCTTTAATCACCTGTTGCTAAAGAAACAAAACGGAGACTGTGAAGTGATCAGGAATTTTGCAGCCATTATCAATTCCCAATAAAAAGTAGGAATCCATTACCATGGACTTCATTACAAGAATCCCCTCTTTCGGGGGGAAGCAACTCCAAGCACCAATTACTATCCTCAAATAGATGGAGACAGAGATCAAAAACAATGTTTAAACTTCAAAGGAGTACTTGAGAAAGTATGTTGCAGACCAGCAAGCTTCTTGGCTAAACTGGTTGCATTTGGGAAAAAACTAGTCCAGTGAAACCTATCACACATCCATTGCAATGCCACCATTCAAATCCCTCTACAGTTATGACCATGAACCTCTTGTTATCACCTAAATTTCACACACATACGACATTTCGGCAATTATTGCAGAAGGACATCCTCAACACACAGCATGCAGCTCATTAGCATCATCCTCATCAAATTCAGAATGCGAAATGAATCTTCAAATGGAAAAATCCTCAATTTTGTACAACTACACAACTTTTTTAAAGAAACCCACACGGATACAAGCAGCTAAAGTCTTGAAAACCACACGGCCATACCAACGAGCAAACCATTAATTTTCTGCAGCACATTCAAGGCTCACAACTACACTCGGCTCCAAAAATTCAAATTGGTCTCTTCACATGCTTAGGAGCATTCAATAGCACCATACTTGTACATCAAAGATCACTTCATGAAATGGAACATTCACATTGAGAACTAGATGTTTGAAGACCTCCATTTGGCCTATAAAAGGAAGCCATGAGGCTGCATTTCATAAGAGAAATCTAGAGCAAGGTTATGCTGCAAGAATTAGTTTGAGAGCTCATCTTTCACACTCCTTATCATCATTTGGAAACACAAAGTTCCCTTGACTTCTTCCTCAAGAAGCGAGTGTTTTTCCTCATCATTCCAAGTTAGTTAACAAGCAATTTAAAAAAGTTCGAAAACACCCATCCCTTAGGGGGAGTGTTGGCTACCATTGAAGCTACATTCTTCTAGGTGACACCTGTCACCATTTGTATACAAGATTTTCCATTATGGCATTTTAGCACTTGATAATCTTTTATTTCACTCTTATTTGTTGAGTTCGCTTTTAGCTTGTTAGCAGTTGGTCTACTAATCATCACTCACATTGTTTCCTTGGTTGCAACCTGCAATTAGACGAAGAATTGCTCACCCTCGTGACATTTTTCCCAAAACAGTATTGGCAACTCCATTTCTTAGTTTTATTAGTTTTCTTATCTGTAGGTTTTCTTTTGTTAATTGATTTGGGGCATTTTGCAAGATCAACTCTTGCTATTCATACCCCTAACAAACAGGATTTCCAGGCTCAAGGCCCATTTCCATTCAATTTTTGGCCCATGCGGTTCCCATCGTCTATTCCGCACAAATCCGCATGACTTTTTCTTCGCTGTCGCGCGACAGTGTGACTTTCCCTTTATTGATTCCCATTAATTATCCATGTGGCCTGTGTGTCGATTTTACGAGCTCAGATCTGGTTATTAGTCTCGAATAATTTTTAGCAATTATTAACTAAAACACACCGAGTTCACAACAAATCACACAGTGAAAAATAAACACATGAAATCACACAATTGGCAAATTGATTTACCCTAGAAAACCCCAACCAGGGAAAAAACAGCAGCAATAGGTTTTATTATTAATAAAACCCCCGGGCTTCCGTCCTAGGATAATGGCCCACTGAATTAAAATACAATGATAGATGTTAGCAAATCACACCTCAAGATCAGTCCTTCGATCTTGCTGGCTGCTAACCCTCGCTACCCCTTGCTCTGTTCCTCGAACCCTGCCTAGCACACTTGGCTGAAAGTCCTCTAACTACTCAGTGGGATCTCCCTCGCTCATTCTGTGTGACTGATTGATGCCTTTCCTCCTCTCACCTAGGCTGACTTTTATTACATTACAGTATGCAAATACCATGGGTCACCGAATACCATGGGTCGTTACTTTACATAAAATAAATACAAAAGTACTTTCACTTTTAATAGTTTACTTATTTAAAGTGTAAATCCTAAGTTTAAGAGGTCCCCTGGACGACTCCTGCATGCCAGACACTTGGCCTATGCAGAATAGTACATGTTCGATGCTACAAAAATCAACATTGTGTAACATGTGACCCACACGATTGTGCCACTGTTTTTAGAAAAACCGAGCAGTTGTCTCTTATTGCAGTCTTTTTTGCTTAATTTCATCATAAGCAACAGTCCATATGGCTTCCCACACATGCTAAGGAATTAATTAACAACTCACAACTTGTTTTTGCTTCTTTAGAAAGCAAATCACATAGTCTAAGTAGCGGGTAAAAATCATTTTTCCAACTTTCCTAGGAAAAGGCTTTGAGGTCCCCAACGATCCTCTTAAGCTCTCACTAGAGTAGACTATATTATTCTTCATTGTTTTTCAAAGTTTAAGGAAAATTGTTAGTCTAGGCACTTGAACAAACGTACAATAGTTTCAACTCTTTTGCTTCTTGCATATTTCTCTTCAAAAAGACAATTTAGGCTAGTCCACTTTTTTGCACATAAACAATGAACCTAAAGACCCCTTTCTATTTGAGTATGTTCTTTCTCTTGCACTCATGAACGATCTTGACAAATCAAAAAAGATTGAAAGGTTTGAAATACCTCCCTTATCATATTTAGCTTTAAAGTTATCTTTTGCACTTTGTTCACACTTATAGATTAATTAGGAGGAGTAACAAACCACTCATGTTCATATATCTTTACTTTATAATCTCATACATTAGTTGCAAATTTTACTTCTTTGCTTTCAAAACACATGTATGTAGCTCGCACTTGAAGCACACACCAAGAGACCTAAACACTCCTTACATTTCTAGTATGCTCTTCATCTTGCACTCACATGTGATCTTGATGAATCAGAAAAATTGAAAGGTTTCAAATACCTCCCTTGTCACACCATTAATCAAATTTGGACCCTTTTAAAATCAACTTGCAATGTAATCCCAAACAACTAAAATCCTCTATCAAAGAGGTCACAAAATAAATTTTAGCTAAGCTTTTGATGTGTCATTGTATCCTATGAATATGCCCTTATTTCCTGAAGGATCTAGTTTTGTTCTCTTTTCTTTTGGAATGTGTATATACACAGGACAGCCAAATATTTTGAGATGGCTGACTTCTGGTTTCTCGAATCTCTCCTGAGAAAGCTTCTTCTGGAATCTTGTTATCCAAGACACATTGAGGTGTTATGTTTTATACATACACGATTGTTCTTGTTGCTTCTACCCATAGGTGCATTGGAAGGTCTTGGTCATGAAGCATCGCCTTTGCTGCTTCCATTATCATTCTGTTATTCCTTTCTGCAATGTCATTTTGTTGAGGATTGTTGGGAGTGCTCATCTCCCTCTTAATCCCAAATTCTCTACATAGTTCTTTGAACTCTTCTAAAGTTAACTCTCCTCCATTGTTTGATCGTAAAGTCTTGATCTTCCTTTCAGTGTGATTCTCTACCAAGGCTTTCAATTCCTTGAACTTACTGAGAACTTCATCTTTGCTTTTCAAGAAATAAATCCAAGTTTTACGAGAATAATCATCTATAAAAGAAACATACTATCCATACCTGCGTAAGGAGTTGGATGACATGGGACCGCATACGTCCGAGTGGATTATCTCCAAAATTTATTTTGCCTTGCTTTCACTGCTAGGAAATGGTTTCTTTACATTCTTCCCTTGCGAACATCCTTTGCAAACGCCTTCATGTTTTGCTTTCATCTCGGGTAGACCTGATCCTGCTTTGCTTGCAATTGGTAGTGCTCTGTAGTGTACATGTGGAAGCCTTCGATGCCATAGTTCGCTTGGTTCCATACATTCAAGAACCAAGGCTTGTTCTGGTTGTCCCT
This sequence comes from Pseudotsuga menziesii, assembly GCA_001517045.1. Lineage (NCBI taxonomy): Eukaryota > Viridiplantae > Streptophyta > Pinopsida > Pinales > Pinaceae > Pseudotsuga > Pseudotsuga menziesii. The sequence goes on from LPNX010695064.1 coordinate 80,092, forward strand.
TCAACTTGTACAGGCATCCCTCTTGCTCCCCAATTATTGTTGCATCATCTATTGTCTTGCCTCTTGGCCACAAGTACTTGGCCATCAACAAATGCAACACGGAATCCTTTAGCATCTAAAGCTGAAATGGAGAGAAGATTTTTCTTCAAACCTGGTACGTAGAGGACATCCTTCATCTTCATTGATTTGCCTGAATCCAACTTGTAAGAGGCTTCTCCACTCCCTTTTATGGGATACTGGTAGTCATCTCCAAGTTTCACCTTGTGAGGTGACTCATGTTTTGATACGTTGATAAAAGATTCTTTGTACCCTGTCATGTGCTTGGAAGCTCCACTATCTACTAGCCAATCATTGCTTCCATGGGTGACGGTACCTGTAAGAGCTGAGATCAAAACATATTCTTCATCACTTAAAGAATATTCTCTTGTTCTTTTGTTTGTTGGTTCATCATCTTCAGCAATGTGAGCATGATGCCTCTTCTTCTTGTTTGTCCTTGTGGATCCTTTGTTTCTGGGACAATCTTTTGCAAAGTGGCCTTTTTCATCACATGTGAAGCATCTAAAATTTGAATGGTCCCTTTTTGATCTATAGTTCTTCTGGAATCTTTTGGGCCTTCTGTGAGGTTGATCCTCCCTCTTGCTTTGATCCTTCTTAGTATGAGTAGCTAGGGCTTGGTCATCATCAACTCCCATCTTCTCTTCTCTTAACATTAATCAAGCTTGTTCTTGACTACATTCTTCCCATAATCTGTTGAACTTGATTAGCTTCTTCCTAGCACATATCCCTTGAATGAATGAGTCCCATGATCTTGGGAGAACATTCAAGGTAGTCATCACGATCTCTCCTTCAACATTTTCTTCAATGGCCTCTAGTTGCTCCTTGATTTGAGAATCCCTTGTGAAGTAAGACTAGAAGGTTTCTAAGTGTTGGATCTTCACATTCTTGAGTTGATTTCTCAAGGTCATCTCCCGGTTGATGTTCTTACCTTCAAATAGTTTGATCAATGCATCAAACATCTGCTTGGGGGTCCTTAATGATGAGACATGGGAATGAGATGATCTTTGATTGAGTCTGCAATGATCCTCTTGGGTCTTATCATGTTCTTCTTATGAGTAGACTTTGCATCATCTTCCTCTGGTTCTAGAACCTCCTCAATGACATACTTGTCCAAGTCATTCTCTTCTAGAATAAGAGAGATTCTATACTTCCATGCTCGGAAATTGTCAGCTCCTTCAAGCTTGTCCTCAAGCTTGGTAAGATTCAACATCTTGATATGAGAATCTCAGATAGAAATAGTAAAGAAATAGATCTTACCAATTTGAGATGCCCAAACAGTTCCTTGACCTAAATAAAACCCTAATTTTTTAAACTTGGAATTTTGAAATTATGTCTGGATAGAAAGATGCGCCTCCTTGAGGCGAGTTGCATAGTGAGGTCCTTTTCCAAATTCTGTGGAGAAGCTCCAAAAAACTGATGCCCTAGTTTCTCCCGGCAGTAGTGTCAAGTGATGAGGTCAAAAATGAAACTTCTTCAAACTGGAATCTTTCTCCACCAAAAGATGCACCTAATGAGGCAAGTTAGCCTAGCCCTCTTTTCTGGAAAGTTTGTGGAGAAAAGTGCTAAAACTTGGAAGCCCTAGTTTCTGCAGCTGCAAAGTACCTTCTTTCAGGGTGGCTTTGATACCATGTTAGAGTTTGCACTATAATTCAATTATGTTAGATCTTTAATCTAATGCACTAGGATCCCTGAAAGATAGACAAGAACAGCACAAATAGAGAGATGCAAAGAATTTTATCCTGGGAAACCACAAGGGAGAAAACCCAGCAATTTCTTTTGTATAGATTCGTCACTTAGTGCAATGTCAGACGAAGATAGAAAACCCAAAGATAAGATGACTTCTGCAGCTTCTTCTTCTTCCCCAATGAACTTGTCTTTCTCTCTCTTGGAGCGAACTTGCTTGTGATTGTTGTGTATCCAAATGAGGGAGAGCGCCTCCCTATTTATACTCTTTCATGTGTGTGACCTAAAAACCTAACTAGGCCGACTTCTTGACCTTACGGGGATACTTCTCCTAGGAAGACTCAAAAATACATTTTAGACTTGTTCTTTTGGGGACTATTGCTCCAACTTACAACGGAGGTTTTACCTCAACTCTTACATGACCAATTACATCAATGATATCTCCAATCGGAGGGAAAACATCCCCGAAAGGAGGAATAACAAAAGTACATAATAATACAAAGAATATCTTTCGAAGTTACATTTACAACAACACAAAGAGCAGATAAACCCGCTACCACTAGCGGGCCTCTACAGATACCATGTCCTAGTAACGATGAGATCCCTAGGATACCAAAACGGTTGCTACAACAAACTGCCCACAATCCTCATATGAAGGCAGCACATAACTACAACATTGAAGACAACTCGACCCAATCCCCCACCGCCATGTCTACTCTCAAAGTTCTTCAATTTTTCCCTTCCCAAAAGAAGGCATCACTTTCAACATTAAGCACAATCAACCCATCCTATTCACGCTTTGTGGCTTTCAATTTAGACAATGGCAAGCCTCAATTGCCCTCGTCTGTTGCTTTCCAAATCTCCATCACAATCAAGAACATCATCATTCATCGTTGCATCATCAATAAAGCATCTACTTATGTGATGTCAACACACCTTTGGAAACATCTTGTATCACCCGACCTAGTACCATCATCCATCACTCTACATGCCTCTAATGGTTGATCATCGCAACCAGAATGTCCCCATTGAATTAGGGGGAAAAATGGTCATCCTCGATGTCGAGGTAGTCACTCAGTTACAACATCCTCTTGGGTCGTAGTTATATGTAAGCCATGAAAGAAGTCGTGTAATTAGTATTTCACAACATTATGTCCCCCCACAACGGGAAAGTGGTCACCCTCAACTGACTTACTACGAGCTCTGTCCCAAGGCTAATCCAAATAACATTCTTCCCATTATGGGATCAAAGACACTTCCATCATACGTAGATATCAACCCAGGTATCTACAAAGACTCATCCTTGCTAGGGGCATATGTTGGCCCTCCACCAATAATCCCGACCTCAAATGATGGTCCAATGTGTACCATCTTCTCATCAGAAGATAAAGCACCATCAAACTCTGCCTCTCCATCTTCACTCCAAAAAGAGATCCAACCTGAAGGAGTAGCAATACCCCTGCCTTCTCCAGCAACACCAGCTATACAGGTTTCCTTTCTATTTCTCCACACAAGCATGCAAAGAATGCCAATCATAGCTATACTTAACTTGCCAAGCCTCACTTTAGGGATAAATGTTTGGTATTTAACTCCATACTCGAAAATTTTACCAAAACCGTACACCCATTTCAACTTCACCCCAATTGACCCTACTAGTGTACCATCTTCCGAGATCCCATGTCTGGTAGCACCAATGATGCTACCAGCACCAATCACAATCAATGCTAACAATGAGGGCACTAAATCACAAAAGATGATAACCATAGCTTCGCTAAAGCAACCCTCTTATCCCAAGGGTTAACCCACCCTATGCTCTATGTAATACAACAAGGTACATAACCAACCTTTGCCCAACATTGTCGGAGTTAAGTAACCTACTCAATACACATGTGAGCACTAATATAACAAACTCTTCAACAGGGGGCATACTCGCTACTCCTCAAGTAGCCACCCACAAACCAAAGAACAATGCACTACACACTAACCATGCATGCACCATATGATCTCAATTTGGCCATTACACTCACCACTATCCCGAACTCCCTCAATTTTGGGACACCCTCACTATGATTCGTTTAACACAGTCCCCAGTTGTCACTGTTGACCACCAAAACCAACTAGGTGGACAACAATGTACCATGCACATGTTGGATGTGCCTTGAAGATAAGAATGAAGTACTTAATGATTATCTCAAGCGAGGCAGCTCTTCTTCTCTTCTTCTCTCTATGAAATTTCTACCCCCTGCGAGGGATTTTGTAAGGATATGTCAGCATGAAGGTCTAGTTTTTTGTAACTTGATCACCTAAGACTTAGTCATTAGGGAAGTCCTTTCATCGAGTGTTTTTTCACTTGGATAATTAAAATTTCTTTTTAGAGATTTTAATTATTTGAGTTTTTCACTCAAAATTACCTCCAAAGTGGTGAAAGGTGTTCTAGTGATCAAGTCCATGGGGTGATTGGGGCCCAGGAATGTTTTATATTACCATGCTAGACATTATCCAGAGTCTTGCGGAATTTCATTAAGTTTTGCATAGGTTTTTTTTTAATTTTTGGTCATTAAAAATTGTCACTCAGGACAATTTGTTGTAATGTAAAAGAGGGTTACTTGGTCCCTTTTAATGTTGTATAGGGGTATGGGTCACAAGATTCGGCGAATTTGAACCTTCAGGTTCGAATTTTGTCGAATCTCATGCTGGTTCAAATCTGAAGGCGAATTTAATAAAAATATCAAAAACAATTGGGGTTGGTTTTTTCATTTAAACCTTAGTCCTAACATGCTATGGTCTACTTACTCCAGTCTCAACTCCCAGCCCATGCGCAAAGTTTTTCCTCTCTGCTTATCGCTGCTTAGGAAAGAAACCCTCATGCTAGGGCTTAGAGCTCATGACTCTATGAGTTTCCATCTCAATGTTCATGAATCATTGCTACTACTCAATCACCAACTCATCGTTTGAGTTATAGACTATAATCTACAAGTGCAATTGCAGTCATAGACCCGCAATTATGTTGTGCTTCCATTGAAGAGTGAAGTTAATCGTACTTGAGAATAATTTTATCTGAGCAGTTGAGCTGAAAGTTGAAACACTGAGTTGCGCATTTCTAGTTCCACGAATAAATTGTTGATGTAATTTTTTATTAGTTTGTACTATCTTTCAGTTAATATATATATATATATTCGAATCTAAAGACGAATCTCAAATGAACCTCATAGAGAAATTCGAATTTGAATCGAATCAAATGGTCATCGAACTCAAATTCGAATTCGAACCATGTGACTTAGGGTATGGGTACTCAAGACAAATGGCATGAGCACCCCTACACCCTTCGGCCAAGTTTGAAGTCATTCGGACAAGTATTACTATGGTTTTGGTCACCTTTGCCCAGGTCAGTCATGGAAATCAGGAAATTGGGCATTTAATTAGAGAGCCAAATTTTGGAAAAGTGACTATAGTCACTTGGGGTGGCCAAGTAAAGTTTCTAATGTTTATATTATGTTCCTAAGACATATTTAAGACCCAAAGTGGAGCCCCCAAGAAAGCATATAACAAGTTTTGAGTTGCCGAATCTAGGGGGGTGCCCTTTTCTCTCTTTGATTGGTTGGGTGAGCTAAAGTCAATGGAAAGGGCCCCACTATGGTGGTTTCTTCCCCATTTGACATAACAATAAGGTTGGAAGCATTAAATTGGGGGTTTCTCTCCCCATGTTTAAGATCTCAAACCTTGGTTTTGCCCTCCTTGAGCAAATTCGCCCCCCCTCTCTTGGGCCCCCTCTCTCCCTTGTGACACTTGGCTAGCATGCAAAGAGCCTCTCTCTTTCATTTTTCCTATTTAAGGAGGCTTCCCCTCCTCATTTAGGTTACACAAAAACACACTCACACCCACTCTCTTGCTCATGCTCTCATTCTTTCCATTGCTTTTACTTGGGCCATTGTAATTTTCAGCCATTTGGCTTTGTTAATCAAAATCTTTAGAGGAATCTTGTGTGCATTGTTCTCATTTATGATTTGCTTCCATGCTTAAGGAGCTACACAAGTTTGGTTGGCCAAGGAAGCATACTAATTTGCTTTGGTAAGATTTATGGTATTTGTATTCCATAAATTTTGTGAGTTTTCATTCTTGTAGTAAAGAAGTTCATATATTTTCTAGTTTGAAGTTTATGATTTCTTTGCTCATTATTGGATTCTCACCTTCTAGTAGTTGTGTAGTGAAAATCTTATAAGTTGCAGGGTATTTGGATTGAAGAGTGGGATTCCTCAGTTGGATGCCCCATTGCTTCACTTCTTGAAGAACAAAGGACCAATTTTCTCTTTCCTTACATACAAATTTCTAAATTTTAATTTTAGTTTGTTGAGTGTTTTAAATCTGATTTTAACTCTTATATACTCAACTTCTTTCAAAATTATTCATCTAGCAACTTTGTATAAATTTTGTATATACATTGCACTAACATACTAACTTCCCCAAAGTGATTTTGGGCACATTTTATCATTTTTTGTTTGCTAGTTTTTAGCAGGTTAGTGACAAAAAAAAAAAAAAAAACTCTACCAAATTTCAGCCATAGAAGAGTTTTAAGGCCACCCCAAAAGAAGAACTTCAAAGATATCTCAAGAAAGGGAAAAAACACGATTTTTCTCACTCCTTTTACCTCTTTCTTTACGCTGAAATTTCAGCGTTTGTAACAAGTCCAAGAGAGTCTCGTGTTGCAATATTGTAACTTCAAAGAATATTCTATATGTATCTTTTGTGGTCCCCGATGGTCCTACCGAGAGAACCAATTGTATTATCTTGTACCCCGATGCTTCTAATCGGAAGAACTAATAAGAGTCATGAGGCAGTCCCCTCTAAATGTACAGGTGGGTCATTGGCACCCCAGTGTGGTTACTTGAGCCTACATGTGTAACTCGAGTCTACATGATTAACTCGAGCCTACATGACAGATGAGTTAACTTAAGTGAACGGATGAATATAAATAGAGGTGTAGTGCTCCTCATTTGGGACACACACTCTCACTTGTGTAGCGCATTAGTGGAGAAGAGAAGTAGCTGGAGAAGGAGGAGGATCAGGCTTTGATCTCCTTGCTGGTTTTATCTTTTATCCTTTATCTTTTTTGGGGCATCTATATTGAGGAAGCTTTTGCTGGGTTTTTCCCTTTAGGGTTTTCCTAGGATAAATCCTTGTGTTCCTTTTGTATGGGTGTGCTTGTCTATCTTTCAGTGATCCTGTTTATATGCTTTTGTTATGAATATGAAATGAAATACTGATGTCTTAGCTAAACATATGAAAATTTAAAATGGTATCAGAGCCACCCTGAAAGAAGACATTGTGCAGCTATAGAAGCTAAGGCTTCTTATTTTTTGGGCCTCTATCCACAATCGATCAGCAAAAGAAGGCTAGACTGACTCTCCATTGAAGGGCGCATCTTTCTGTCGAAGCAGAATTCAATTCCAAGCATTTTAAGTTTTGGAGCGGAAAATTAGGGCTTTCTACAGAAGAGGAATTTTTGAATGAGCCCAGCATAGGATTGTTCTCCTCATCAAAATCGAAGTTTAGAGACCTGGATCAAGAAATTTGGTTGGGTGAAACTCCAGAAAAGTCAAACCCTAGTTTGACCCCGACCTGGAAAAACCCTAAATACTAAAACTGCTAAGTTTTGGTACATTCGCTATACCCTGAGATTGGCAAAGGATCAAGAGTTGAAAATTGCAGAGGCCGAAGATAAAATCCTGATTTACACTGTATCCAAAATTCAGCCTCAGATTCGCTATATTCTGAGAGATATGATCCCTCCAAGTTAAGGTTCTAGCCTCTTCCAGAATTCATCCCTAAACAGGACACCTGGGGATAATTGATGTAGCGTGGGATACAAAGGTCCAAATGGAATTCCTGAAAATGTTCCAGAAAAAGCACGGGATGTAATTTCTGTGGTCCGAATTTCAGAACCTGAAGATGAACCAGTGACACGTGGCATGCCATACAACTTCACTGTTCTGAACAGTCCTGTAACAGGTCACCTTGGGCAAATGATCATAAATCCCAATTGGTGAAACCAATTCTGATGAAACCTGTGGTGTTGGATCAGGGACATTCGAGGTTACCTCAGTGCGAAATTTCAGACACAGAGGAGCAATAATTTCGGAGATATCATAGAAACAGTAACAGGCATTTCTGCAGAAAAAAAATTGGAAAACTAGGGCTTCCTGTTCCGGGAGCTTCCCTCGACTGTTTTCAGAAAAGGAGTACATTGGACAGCTCCATTTGAAGAGATCTATCTTTCTATCCAATCAGATCTGAAAGATTCCAAGTTTTGAAAATTAGGGTT
>LPNX010695064.1:89072-105425 GCA_001517045.1 Pseudotsuga menziesii
TAGATTATGGGGAATGATGTATATGATATGATTTCGAGACATAAAGGGAAGTACGTAGTATCTTCCATATGGATCTGCAAGAACAAGTGTACAAAGCAAGAATCGTGATTTGCCTCAGAAAGAATAGACTATGACATGACATACTCTATTGACCAGTATATATCAAGCATAGAATCACCTGTACAGAATGAAGAAGGAAGATAATACTCCACTTCAGGGTGAGTGACTACAGAAGATATCTGAATTCGACACGGTACGACATGATGGACAACTTCCTGATGGATCGAGACTTTACCAAGAGTAAAGTGGGTTCCAACCTTCAAAGTTGAATGCAGAAAACTAGGATATGTTGATGATCTGACAAGACGAACTCATGGAAGATGTTATGATGAAAGAATACTAGAATGATGTTTGGGATATAGTACTCAAACCAGAAAGCAAGAATGTGGTATCTTACAAATGGATTTGCAAGATAAAATATGTCGCCGATAGAAGTAAGGAAAGACTTGTGGCTAGAAGTTTCTATAAGAAAGAGGGAATTAATTCTGAAGAGACACTTACTCCAGAAAGCAAGGTACACTTCCTTCAGAACTATGATGGTAGTTGCTTCCATGATGAAGTAAAGACAAGCCTTCCTTAATGGTATGATTGGGGAAGAGTTTTACATCGAATAGTCACAAGGATTTGAAGTTGAAGGCAGATGGACTCATATATGTAAGTTGAAGAAGGCCCTCTATGGCATGAAGCAAGCTCCCAGAGCTTGGTATGGAAGGATAGACAATTTCCCATCAATTATGGGCTTTACCAAGAGTAGAGTTGATCCTAACCTTTATCCCAAGGTTGTAGAAGATGAACTTGTCATCCTGTTATTATATGTGGATGACTTATTCTTGACAGGGAATGAGAAACAGATCATGGAAAGCAAGAAGAAACTAGCAGAAGAATTTGAGATGAAAGACCTTGGGTTAATGCATTATTTCATAGGTCTGGAAGTATGGCAAAGTTCAGAAGAAATCTTTCTCAACCAGGGAAAGTATGCGGTAGAGATATTGAAGAGATTAAATATGTTGGAATGCAAAGCCATGGCCACACCCATGGACTCCAACCTGAAGCTGTTAGATGATGATTCATCAGAGTTAGTAGATGCGACTCATTACAGACAGATCATTGGGTCATTGATGTACTTAACAAATACCAGACTAGACATTTGTTTTGCTGTGAACACCTTAAGTCAATATCTTGTTCAACCAAGATGGGTTCACCTAGTAGCTGCAAAACATGTGATGAGATATCTGAAAGGGACTATAGACCTTGGTCTATACTATGATGGTAGCCATGACTACAGATTGTATGGCTATACAGATGCAAATTGGGTGGAAGTATCTCAAACAGGAAAAGCACATCAGGTAGATGCTTTTGTTTGGGGTCTGCTATGAGTTCATGGTTTAGCAGGAAACAGTCCAGTGTTTCTCTTAGAACAACAAAAGCAGAATACATAGCAGATTGGTCTGCTAAGTTGTGAAGCCATATGGTCTCCTTGACCTGAAGATGGATACTACATTAATTCTATGTGATAACGAGAGCTGTGATAACAGAGAACCCTGTGTTCCGTCGTAACACATAGAAATCCGATATTTCTACATACAAGATAAAGATGCAGATGATGATGTTTCAGTATTCCCATACTGAAGATATAGATGATGCTTTCAGTATTCACATACTGGAGATACAGATGGTGATAGTTCAGTATTCACATACTGAAGATGTAGATGATGATGGTTTAGATGGTGATGTGCTGACGAAGCCTCTGTCCTGAGTAAAGTTCGAACACTTTCGAGACAAGCTTGGTGTGGTTTGGAAAGACCTTCCTTGAAAGGGGGAGTAGTGATGTTGCAATGGAATTGTATCATCCTGGGACATATGTCCAGAAGTGATCTGGAGACCTCGGTCTTCGAGAATGAAGAGGGATTGTATCATCCTAGGACATATGTCCAGAAGTGATCCGGTAACCTCGGTCATCGAGAATGTAGCAGGATTGTATCATCCTTGAACTTCGGTTTAGAACAGATCCGGTGAACTTCAATCATCGAGAAGGTGGCAAGATTGTATCATCCTTGGACTTCGGTTCAAAACGGATCCGGTGAACTTCGGTCATCGAGAAGGTGGCAGGATTGTATCATCCTTGAACTTTGGTTCAGAACGGATCCGGTGAACTTTAGTCATCGAGAAGGTAGTAGGATTGTATCATCCTTGAACTTTGGTTCAGAACGGATCCGGTGAACTTTAGTCATCGAGAAGGTAGTAGGATTGTATCATCCTTGAACCTCGGTTCAGAATAGATCCGATGACTTCGGTACTCAAGAACGTGTATTGATCCCGTAATTCCAATAGGAAGGATTGTCTGAGTTCCACAACTGTGTTGATCCCGTAATTCCGAAAGGAAGGATCATTAGTAACTCCGTAAAGACCTAAATCCCGTAATTCCAAAAGGAAGGATCATTGAATTGATCCCGTAATTCCAATAGGAAGGATTGTCTGAGTTCTACAGATGTGTTGATCCCGTAATTCCGAAAGGAAGGATCGTTAGTAACTCCGTAAAGACCTAAATCCCGTAATTCCGAAAGGAAGGATCGTTAGTAGCTCCATAAAGACTTGATCCCGCAATTCTGAAAGGAAGGATCGTCTGAGCTCCACAAATGTGTTGATCCCGTAATTCCAAAAGGAAGGATCGTTAATAACTCCGTAAAGACCTATATCCCGTAATTCCAACAGGAAGGATCGTCTGAGTATCATAGACATGTTGATCCCGTAATTCCGAAAGGAAAGATCATGTTGATGTTTTGTTGATGTTGATGTTTTGATGATAATGATTTTATGATGATGATGATGTACCGATCGAAAGATCAGAGTGTGATGATGATGATATTTTGATGTTTTGATGATGTTAAATGTTTTGATCATAATGATGTTTTCATGATGTTGATGTTTTCATGATGATGATGTTTTTATGATGATGATGATGTACTGATCAAAATATCAGAGTATGATGATGATGTACTGATCGAACAATCAAGAGTATGATGATGATGATGTACTAATCGAAAGATCAGAGTGTGACGATGATGATGATCAGTATGTGATGATGACGACATACTGATCAAAAGATCAGAATATGATGATGATGATTCTGTTCGAAAGTTGAAGTATGATGATGGTGCTGATCACGATGTTACTAATCAGAATGTGATGATGTTGCTGATCGAAAGGTCAAAATGCTGAAGATGTCTTTGCTGATCGAAAAATCAAAGTACTGAAGATATTGCTGATCAAAATGCTGAAGATATTGGTGATGATCGAAAGGTCAAAGTGCTAAAGATGTTGCTGCTGATCGAAAGGTCAAAGTGTTGAAGATGTTGCTGAAAATGTTGCTGATTGAAAGGTCAAAGTGCCGAAGATGTTGCTGATCGAAAGGTCAAAGTGCTAAAGATGTTGCTGCTGATCGAAAGGTCTAAGTGCTGAAGATGTTGCTGATCGAAAGATCAAAGTGTTGAAGATGTTGCTGATCAAAAGGTCAAAAGATGCTGATGTTGATTAAAGAGTTGCTATCGTCAAATATTGAAGACGAAGACTATATGATGTTGAAAAGCTTCCAATGATTTATAGATGTGTTACCCTGATGATGTTGATGATGTCCTCTCCTACTATTGTTGTTGTTGATGTTGTTGTAGAATACCCTTCTCGTTAAGGGGGAGTGTTGAAATATTGTAACTTCAAAGAATATTCTATATGTATCTTTTGTGGTCCCCGATGGTCCTACCGGGAGAACCACTTGTATTATCTTGTACCCCGATGCTTTTAATCGGAAGAACTAATAAGAGTCGTGAGGCAGTCCCTTCTAATTGTAAAGGTGGGTCATTAGCACCCCAATGTGGTTACTTGAGCCTACATATGTAACTCGAGCCTACATGATTAACTCGAGCCTACATGACAGATGAGTTAACTTAAGTGAACAGATGAATATAAATAGAGGTGTAGTGCTCCTCATTTGGGACACACACTCTCACTTGTGTAGCGCATTAGTGGAGAAGAGAAGTAGCTGGAGAAGGAGGAGGATCAGGCTTTGATCTCCTTGCTGGTTTTATCTTTTATCTTTTATCTTTTTTGGGGCATCTATATTGAGGAAGCTTTTGCTAGGTTTTTCCCAAGATAAATCCTTGTGTTCCTTTTGTATGGTTGTGCTTGTCTATCTTTCAGTGATCCTGTTTATATGCTTTTGTTATGAATATGAAATGAAATACTGATGTCTTAGCTAAGCATATGAAAATTTAACATCTTGGACTTGATTTCTTGCTTTGCATTTTTAGATTAATCAAGTCTCATTTATTTTCCATCCATTACTAGCAATAGAAGTTGGGCTTGCCCACCTTTGCATAAGCAATTGTTGATGGGCACGAGTTTTAGATTAGTTAGAGTTTCATTTTGTTTTTATTTTATTCTTTATTTTTTGCCCTCACCTTGTAAGTGATTTGGCTTTGCCATCCTTGCAATATCGCGTTGGCTAGCATTTTTATTTAAAGTATTTGTTTATTTCTTTTTGCCTGCACCTCACAATCGAGTAGGCTCTGCCTCCATTGTGATATCGGGCTTGACTTGTTTTGTTTATTTTTTCTTTAAGGATAAAATTTACCACAAGCCCCGTTTTTGCCCCATATCCTCTCCCCCCGCCAGTTTGACCGATCTAGGGTGACAAGAAAGGGCAAAGATTTGTGTTGGCTAGTTTAATAGGCACCCAAATAAGTATCTTCATTAGAAAGGAGAAAAAGAGGTTTGACCTGTGGAGCTAGTGGGGTAGAGGCCGTAGGGGGCTTCGTGGCACTTTGTGTCCTCCAGTTGAACACCCAGCAAGTTTCGAGTTTGACCTGTGGAGCTAGGTGGGAACCTTGTGTTCCCATGTTGAGCACCCAGCATTCTCTCTCTAATCAAAGGAGATAGTTTCTTGGGGTAGACATCTAGAATAGTTCATTTCTTTGCTACAAACATCTTAATTCCCTAAGTCAAAGAGAGACATAAAATTTACTAAAACTTACAGGACCACTTGCATAACATTGTTACAATCATTTACATTTCTCTACTTTGTAATCACTTTATTTTAACTTACTCATTTATTGGAAGTCGTCATGTTCTTGTATATTTGTTAAGTTAAATGAGTTGATGCTTTAGAAAATTATTTGAAGTTGATTATTGTGACTCCATAGCCCGAGTAGAGACGGCACTGGTCATTTTGATTATTTGATTGTTTCTCTCTTTCATACATTACTGGTTGATTGTTAAAGGGTTTTGCTTGGCATTGAAATATTTGCATCACTACACGCTGATTGTCATTTTTTGTAATTTACAACTCCTAGAAAACAGTCTTCAAAAAAGGAACTTAGTAAGTAGTGACTACCCCCCTTGGCCTTTAGGATTTGTGGTCTAAACGAAGGAGTTTAGAACCGAGGTGACAGTGGGTTCTCAACTCATAAGTTGCCCTTGGGAACACACACAGTGGTTGGGAGACTTACCCGTGTCCAAGTGTGTTTTAGGCGGCAACAGTCACCTCATAGGCAACCTCCCTCGAATCAACCGCCATCGACTTTATAACTACATCAAAGGAGACCATTACTCCTCCTGGGTGTTCTTCATGTGGAAACTATAGTCATATAATGCCTTTGAAGTCAGCATGATTCCATTCAATCAAACCAACCACTCCCAAGGCCCCACCCCTATTTATAAGCCAAAATGCCCAATTTTCAACAACTTCATTTGGGAGTTCCATAACTCCATTTGAGGAATCGTCAACACCGTTGTGATCAAGATCACGAGCTCTTCGGCATGGTTCCATTTGTTTTGTTCCCTTTGAAACTTCATCCGACACTCATTTTCTAGTTGTTTCTCTAAGTACAGTCAATTAACTATCAATAATGATTGCACCATCAAATTTCTTATCATGAACACTCTTTTGCTTTGGTATTTGCATCAAGTGTGCAGGATTTTTGCCAAAAAGAATCCCACATCAAAAGATCCACAAGCCCATCTACAGGTATATCATCTCGACCCTACATATAGGCTATGCATCCCTTCTGTTTACATTGCACTTATCTAGTCATCCTACTAATATTTATAAGGCCCTCATCCCCAGGTCAAATGCATCACCACCCACACTCAACAATGCCGTTATCAGGCAATAGCATGATCCTCCAAGGGTCTGCGCACCATTACAAGCCCCCACCCCCCACATTCTAACACCCATGATGTCAAACCACCTAGTCAATGAAATCTAATAATTCACCACCTTGCCAAATAAACCACATTTACTTTTCTTGTTGCATCTTGATGGTTCTCTATTCAAATTCCTCGACACATGTTACAATTATGATTCACATACAACCTCTCATCCCCATCACGATAAGTAAGCCATATGCGTCTCTCTATTTCCCCAACCCCGGAGAAGACCAACAGGGGGCCCCACCCTCTATACACACCAATATCATTTGATCATCCCCATAGGGACACTCTGCATGGTATTCATTCATTGAGCACCCGTCTTCTCGTTTCTACCAAACATCCACATAATTCTTTTTGTATAAATTTGTTCTCCAATCCACTCAAAACACAGGAACAACATCACATTACATTATTCTTTTGGCAACATCCCTTGGTCACCCTCTATAAACATACTTGTGATTCATTACCCACCAGCACCTTCAGTCTTGTTTTTTGTTATCCAGATTCACCCTACCATCACTAGCATTCATTTGACAACAATCATCTCACGACCAATTTGCAATATGTTCATCCTCATTACGCCTTGCACTTTCATTTGAAGAATGTTGTCATAAACCAACCACCTAGTTTACTCCAATCAAAAAAAGTCATGAGCCCCACCCTATCTTGTTTCAGTTTTGTCACTATACCAATTGGTTACAAAATGTTCTTGGTTCTCACAGTAAGATCATCATCTTACCAACTGCTTTAGCTCTCATCAGCACTAGACCACTTTGTTTTGAGAGTTAAGGCAGTGATGATTGTACCTTGGTTTCCCTTCTCATCAAAATAAAGGTTCACCTTGGACTGAGCAGAGAGAGTCATCAGCATTTTTTGCCTCAGTAGTCTCCCCTATGTTCAACGTCAACACATTTACCACATTAGGGGGAGTCATACATTCCAGCGGCTACAGTGTTCACAGTTATGGTTGAAGACATTTGTCACTCTGACATACACATGTTGCCCACCTGGCATCCTCATCATTATAAAATCTCCCACCCTAGTGGGTTGTTCGCAATCAGCAACAATTCCTCTCCTGTAGTATCATTCACCTCATCACAAATTCCAGGCACATTTACTCATGATAGGATTGAAGCCAACTTCATCCCTACATCTAGCAGTTTATAGAGTTGACCCCTCAGTCTCCTCTTCTTGTAATTCAATTTGACAGAACTTCACGGGCATAGAGATGCTAGTCTCGTTTGTATAAAACCATATTTTTGTGTCACCAATCAATTATTCCCTTCAACGGTCATCACCAACATTTCCTCCTGCAAGAAGTCCTTTTACTCTCAACAATTGTTATGTTACCATTACAATTCGGACTCAACATGAGGGAAAGAACAATGATGTATTTTGGCTATACAGATTCTTCCTAACCTCACACATCAGGGGGAATTTGTTATCACCTAGATTTCGCACACATGCGACATTTCGGCAATCACTAAAGAACATCATCAACATATAGCATGCAACTCATTAGCATCATCCTCATCAAATTCAGAATGGGAATTGAAAGTTAGAATGGAAAAATCCTCAATTTCGTACAAACACGCAACTTTTCTAAAGAAACCCTTAATATTGTTTTGGGAAAAATGTCATAAGGATGAACAATTCTTCCTCTAATTGCAGGTTGCAACCAAGAAGATAGTGTGAGTGATGATTAGTAGACCAAACACTAATAAGCTAAATCCAAACTCAAAGAGAATGCTAAAATGCCATTAAACAAAGAGAATGAATTGGCTTCAACCATATAGTATTGTCCAATGGAGAAGCTTGTATACAAATGGTGTCACCAAGAAGAATGTAGCTTCAATGGTAGCCAACACTCCCCCTTAGAGATGGGTCCTTTTGAACTCTCTCAAATTGCTTGCTAACTAATCTGGAATGAGGAGGAAAAACACTTGCTTCTTAAGGAAGAAGTCAAGAGAGCTTTGTGATGCCAAATGATGATAAGGAGTGTGATAGATGAGCTCTCAACCTAATTCTTGCAGCATAAACTTGCCCTAGATTTCTCTTATGAAACGCATGCTCATGGATTCCTTTAATAGGCCAAATGGAGGTCTTCAAACATCTCGTTCTCAATGTGAATGCTCCATCTCATCAAGTGATCTTTGAGGTACAAATATAGGGCTATTGAAAGCTCCCAAGCATGTGAAGAAACCAATTCGAATTTTGGAACCCAAATGTAGTTGTGAGCCTTGAATGCGCCACAAAAAATTAATGGTCCGCTTACTGGTATGGATGCACTGTTTTTTAGACTTTACCTACGTGGATCCGCACAGGTTTCTTTCGAAAAAAGTTGCACGGTTGCACAAAATTGAGGATTTTTCCATTCTAAGGTTCAATTCCCATTCTGAATTTGATGAGGATGATGCTAATGGGTTGCATGGTGTATGTTGCTGATGTCCTTCTGCAATAATTGTCGAAATGTCACATGTGTGCAAATTTAGGTGATAACACCTCCCTTGTTGATTAATTGGATTGTTGAAGACATCCAAATTCCATCTGTCTGTGATTTACTTGAGTATAACGAAGCAGCTGAAAAAAATCTCAAATTGGCCCCAGGATGAAATCCAAGCAGGACCAGCATCCAAGGGAACATGTATTCAAGGTAGGTGATTGGTTTTTCTTCAGTCTTCAGCCCTGTCTATAGATCTCTCAAAAGGAAAAGAGGACAGAAACTTGGGGCCAGATACCATGGTAATTATAAAATATTATATTGGCCCCAGGATGAAATCCAAGCAGAACCAGCATCCAAGGGAACATGTATTCAAGGTAGGTGATTGGTTTTTCTTAAGTCTTCAGCCCTGTCTGTAGATCTCTCAAAAGGAAAAGAGGACAGAAACTTGGGGCAGATACCATGGGAATTATAAAATATTGGCAAGAGTGGGACGTCTCATATACTATTGAGATGCCATAGGGAAACCAAAAACAACTTTTATGTATCAGGCTGGAAGAAGGTGATAGAAGAAAAGGACAAACATTGAATACATTAAAGTAACCACGGAGTTACTTATTGAGTGGAAGTATTTAACAAGAAGATGTTACTTCGGAAGGCATTGAAATGCTCTTAACACCCCGCACTACAATTGCTTTGAAATTTCGAGCAAAGCAATTCCAAAGGGGGCATTGTCAAAATGCCCAAAAATGTCGCTACTAATCGGCAATGACAAAATTAAGTTTGAAAGCCCAGTTTTGTATCAGATGGGTTAGCATAGATTGAGGGGGAATGATAAAATTAAGTTTGAAAGCCCAATTTTGTATCAGATGGGTTAGCATAGATTGAGGGGGGTTTACTTCTAGGGACTGGACAAAAGCTTTAAAATAGGATAAATCAGTTTGAATTAATGACCAACTACCGCCAACTACACCTTAGTGGAAAATATTCTATATATGTTACAAGTTTTGTTGACCAAGTACGTAGCCTTGGCCCCTTGTTTAGAGTCAAACAGGGCTTTTGAATTGGTGATTTCTTCTGTGCAAGGAGAATGAGGAAGTTGTTAGATGTTGCAGGTATTTTCATGGTGACTAAGCTGGGCCAAGGGCAGTGTCCATACTAACTGGATGATCTGAGCCTGAGTTGGTTATCTTGCCTTCTAAGTTCTAAGGAAGGTTTCTGTTATTTGCTAGGTTACATGATATTTTATGGGTTCTCCATGCTACATCTCTGGTATTTAGCCACTGCCATAAATGTTGAACTCAAAAAATCTGTTGTTATGGTTCTCTAAACATCTGCTGTGAATCCATTGATGATTAGAGCTTATTCTTCTGTCTTTGGAGGTGAAATTTGTTGCTGTTACTACTGATTTAATGATGTTACTGCTGATGAAATTTACTACTGTCCATACCCAATTAACTCATCTTTTGAGATTTCTAATTTGATTTTTCCTTCCATTATTGTAGCAGATTGCTAGATTAGGTTCATAACATTTATGAGAATCAGTTACTTGGTCTGATTGGCCCTCTATTTCAGATTTTCTTTGTAATGCAAACTGAAGAATAGGAGGGGCCTTCTTCCACTTAACAGCTAAGGAAAATTACCCGTTCTATTCTTTTCGATCTTGACTAACAGAAACGAATTCCTGCGTGTCATAAATCTTATGCATACTTTAACTTGTTTTGGCTGGAATTGACCAACATGCGGAAATAAAGTTACAGCCATATTTAAGGAGAAAAACATAGATTAAATCTGATGTGAAATAATAACACTATAAGAGTGGTTTCTAATTTTACACATAAAAGGCATCACAATCCTATACAGAAATCAAAAGAGTTGCTGATAAAAGAAATATAGTGGTTTCTAATTTTACACATAACAGGCATCACAATCCTATACAGAAATCAAAAGAGTTGCTGATAAAAGAAATAAAAGCCCATTTTCTAATCATACAGGTTGCAGGACAAAGAGAAAACATTCAATAGATGCGCTAGTTTTTTTATCTGAGAATTAGGGAAAATATCAACGGCACTGAGCATTCCTTTGTCAAAGAAATCCATATAATTGACTGGATCAGAAGGGAAGGGGATTAGATAATAACAACGACAGCCATTCCTTTGCTAAAGAAACTATATAATTTATTGGACTAGAAGATTACTGGACTCAAAGAAAAAGGGGATTAGATAATAGCAACCATAAGCCAAGACAGTTTTGTGGAAAAAAAGTAAGGATGAGATGATCTGTGTGGTAACATTTTTGCTTAAATATTTAAATTTAAAATAAGATTATACAGTTTCTATACATTGCTATTGAAATTGGTAGGTAAATGACAAAATTTTGGACAAGACTGAAATTGACTAAACAGCTTTTAGTACAGAAAAGATAAAAAATAGCTAGCAACATTTAAACCCCGAAATTTTCTCCACTGGACATGGCATCAAACCCTGACGATGATAATAAAGAAATGTGAAAGGGCTGACGAATAACGAATTAAAAACTTACAGCTAAAGCTGCTTGAGTAGCTTGAATCCTTCGCGCCTGTCGTTCTGCTTCAAGAGCCTCTTGCTGCCGCCGAGCTTCCTCCCGTGCTTTCCTTTCTCGTTCGATCTTAATTCTCGCCTTTTCCTTCCTTTCTCTCTGCTCGCGCTCCAACTTTTCTTTCGCTGCTCTCAACTCAAAATCCATTTTATTTACCTTTCCAAAAATTGCAAACTATCACAAATCCTCCAAAACTGGAGTAACAGAGGAATTAATGGAATCTTTAGAGGCAAAATAAAACCAGTTTAAACGGTCTTGGTCTCGAAAAATGCGTAATTCTACAGCGGATTTGTTCAGACTGCATCGGCCGAAACGAGAGACGTCGATTTGATTGGAGAAAAACAGAGCAAGCAGATCCTCGAAGGTACCTAAAAGACGTGCTTTACTATTTTCTGTATATAAATTTACCAAGAGGGGTACCAGCTCACATGGAAATCAATATTGTAACCATTTATGATCCAAGTAATGTACAAAGTTAATGTTTAATCCGGCGGAGTTGTGTGGCTAGATGTTTATTACTCGGACTATATATATATATATATACATGATATGAGAATGGTTTCTAGATGTTTCCTTAATATTAGTCCATCAAGAGAACTAGTGTTGTGTTGTATAACTACAACACTATAATGTAAGGGTGATTTAGTAGGTGGATTTAAAATATTAAAAAACAATAAATTTATAAAAATAACAATAATTTTAATATAGTAAAATTTAAAAGGTTGAAATATTTAAAATAAAATTATTAATAAATTATTAATATTATAAAATTTAGAAGATTATTGGGCTCTATTGCCTAGTAAAGGGGAGATCTTGTAACGTTATGTAACTTTATGTAATGTTCCTCTTGTAAATGTCGGCCATAAAAATAAAAAATTTAATTATCATTCAAAATAAATGTCGGCCACAAAAACAACCTAGTATGGGGGAGATGTTGTAATGTTCCTTCCTAACAAAACCATAAAAAATTAAAAAATTAATTATCAGCCCAAAAAATGTCAAACAAAAAAAACACAACATGGGGGAGATGTTGTAATGTTCCTACTTAACAAAATAATAAAAAATAAAAAATTGAAGTATCCTCAAAAAATATAGCCTTTTGATCTGAATCACACCAAAGTTTGCTTCTCCAAAGATTTGATCCCTCTAGCGCTTGATAAAGCCTAAAATTTAGATTAACGCTGGTTTTAATTGTTTTGATTCTCATATTTCTCTTATATTAAATTAAGAATGAGAGTTTACGATTTACTTTATTGGTATCCATTAATTATGGAAAATTTCCACATTCAAAAACACAATATATTATTTATGGGACTTTTTTTAATTAAAAATCATAACAATACCATAATAAAATAAGTTCACAAAAAATATTATATATAAAAAATAATTTTGATTGATATAACAACTTTATATATAAAATTAAGCCTTTCCATTTTAACATAATTTTTTTTATCTATTGTGCCTTTTGACTATAAAATAAATGGAAGCCCATTCATAAAAAAGGGAAGTTCCTAGAATATTTTATTTTGAACTTTACTTGCCAAGCAAGGCACGTGACAAATTACTAGGCTTCTCTTTTCGGTGAAGAAGTGGATATCAACATAATTATTTTTGAAATAGGAATAATTATAGTTTTATAATTTTTAAATAATTTTATATAAATTATATATTTTTAAAAGATAATAAAATATATTATAATTATATAGTTAGGTGTTTTACATTTTAATATAGGAGAGATGTTGTAATTTAATTTAATGTTATGAAGAAAAAAAAGTGAGAAAATAATTAAAAAAACTCATAAAATTTATAAAATTAAAAATTAAAACTTAAACTCTGCTTTATAAAATAAAAAGATCAAATGTCTTGAGTTTAAGATATAAAAAAATACACATCAAGAAATTGAATTCTTTTGGATTTTTGATAGATTTCGGTTTAAAATGTATCTATGTGGGTTTAATCGTTAAATTAACATATTTGAGTTGACTCATCATTGTGATTCAAAGAAACTACCTTACCATTTATCTTTACAATCTCTTGGTGGTAAGTAAGTTTGTAAGCTTCCATTCCTACAAAATGTCTTTAGGTCTTACATATGAGGAACACAAACTCTTTACTTATCTAATGGGTTACAAGTCTTATTGCATAACCAATCTATCTTCCATCTTATTATTAAAAAAGTAACCTAAACATTCAATAATTTCACCATTTCAACAATGAAAATTACTAAAAATTTTGAAAAAAAATTTAAAATTTCAAAAAATAGTGTTTAAGCATATATAATCTGAATACCCCAGAATATTTGAATGCACTAAATTTATTTATGAATTTGAAATGAGTGGGCCTAATGGTTAAGAGCATGTGTTTCCTCTTAGGAGGTCACAGGTTCAAATCCAGAGGGGGGTAGTGTATGTACACTTCTGTAGACTTTAGCAGTTAAATCGCTGCGCAGAGGGGGGTCCCTTGTCCCACAAACAAGGGGGTCTCATAGAAAGGTTGGACGAGATCTTGATGCCTTTGACAAGACCATTGCGTTTGGCATCCTCAATCAGGAGGCTGAGACCCTCAATAACCAAGATGAAGAGTAATGGGGAGAGTGGGCATCCCTGTCTAATGCCACGGGAAGCCGGGAAGAAAGAGGAGGGTGAGCCATTGACGAGGACAGCGAAATTGGCCGAAGAAATACACCCCATGATCCAGTTTACACCCACCAATGGGACCCCGATTTGAATGAGAATCAATCTGATGTAAGTCCAGTTGACCCTGTCAAAGGCCTTAGTCAAATCCAGCTTAAGTATCAGAGCAGATTTCTTCCTCACTTTAACCGAATGTAAAACTTCTTGTGTAATGGCAACCGGTGCATGTATTAATCTGTTCTTGAGGAAACCAAACTGTTGGGAGGAAATGGAAGAATCTAAAAATGGTTTGAGTCTGGAGGCCGCCACCTTTGATATCAATTTATAGCATAAATTGCACAGAGAAATGGGCCTGAAATCCCCGAAACTGATAGGATGTTCAACTTTGGGTATTAGTGCAATAAAAGTAGAGTTCAAAGCCGGTGCAATCTTCCCCAACAGACGAGATGATTCCACAAGATTCACCAAAGAGGGCACCAGTAAATCAAAAAAATGCAAGTAAAACTCCACAGTCCAACCATCCGACCCCGGTGCTTTGTCTTTTTTAAAGGACTTAAGGGCAACCTCGATCTCGGAGAGGGTAACGAGGTTGGTAAAAGCTAAAAGGTCATCCCCAGATAAATAAGATGGAAAGAGGCTAATGACATTGAGTTGGGCAGTAAGTTTGGTCAAGCCATCATCAGCAAAAATGTCTATGAAGTGTCTAATGCCCAGTGCCTTAATACTTTCATTATCAGAGACATCATTGCCATCCTCATCCTTCAAACTCCAGATGAAATTTTGGTTCTTTCTGGCAGAAGCAACCGCATGGAAGAACTTAGTATTAGCATCCCCATGTAGAGCCCATGTGATTCTGCTTTGCAGTCTGGTAGAATGTACCTCAAAATCCTGTAATTTTTTATGTTCAGCCTTTAAATCATTCAATCTAACTTGCTGTTGTAATGACAAGATAGCCGAATGTGAAGAGAGGAGGATGGTTTGAATCTCTTTCTCCAGCCTAAGCGTATGGTCTTTTAATTTCTCCAACTCCTTTCTAGTCTAGACCTTAACATGTTCTTTTAATAGGCGAAGCTGGGAGGAAAAGACATGCATAGAATCCAAAGTGTGGTCCATCGGAAGAGAGGGCCAGGTCCGAAGGATGAAATCGACAAAAGCATCATTGGATAACCAAGAATGGTTAAATTTAAAAGGATAAAGGCTAGGTCCCGAGGAAACTCCCCATTCCATTAAAACAGGGAAGTGATCTGAAATGCAGCATGGGTGAGCCCAAACACGGTATCTGTTTAAGCATCCCAAAAAAGGTTCAGAAATCAAGTAACGATCCAGTCTCTTCGAAATGCCCTCCACCCCAGACCTCCCATTTGTCCAAGTGGGGCCGGCACGAGTAGGAGCAATATCCACAAGATGGTGCCTCGTGAACAATGAAGAAAAGAAAGGGCCAAGAGGGTCAAGTTTGGCTTTTGTACCCCAAATCTCGGAAGCACCCATGGTGAGGTTTAAGTCACCAGCAAGTATAAGGTTAGGAGTCGAAAGGATGCCTCCAGTAGCAGTAGCAGTCCAAAAGGTTTCCCTATTAAGATACGGTCCATAGACATTGAGGATAGAGAAATGGACAGGTAAACCCCTTAGAGAAGCCCTAAGCAAAATGCCAGCTACAGTGCGAAAAGCTTTACATCGTAGTACTCTCGGGTTCCATGCCGAGAGAATGTCCCCCGAGAGTCCCATCGAATCAATAGCACAGAATTCCCACCCAGGGCAGAGCTTGGAGAAAGCATAGAGAGCCGGGTATATACTGGTCATGGTTTCCTGCAAAAGAACTACATCATGTGCAAGGGATAATAACAAAAGACGAAGGCTTTTCTGTTTGGATAAACCTCCCAACCCTCTGACGTTTAAAGAGAGAATACGCATTACGAAACAGATGGAGGAGGGGTCGATGCTCTAAGGACCCTAGGAGATGAGGAGACATTTTTTCGAGCCGCAATTTTTAAACGAGTAGACAGAGGTTTATGTGGAGCCGTAATCAGAGTGTCAGCTAGGGAAGAAGTAGGCTCAGGTTTCTTCTTCTTCTTTCTTCTGATGGTAACATTATCGAATCGGATGGAGTCCAGAGGCAGGACCGAAGGGGAAATGGGTGTCTTATCTGAAAAAATGTTCAACCTTTCTATCACCCATTTGCTCTTCGTTGATGATGTGATGCTCTTTGGGATGGGCACTTTTGAGGATTGGGCTGCTTTTAGGGTCATCTTGGATACATTTTGTGATGCATCAGGGATGAAGATTAACTTGGATAAATCCTGCTTTCTTCATAATGATTTGGATGTTGATATTATGCACATAATCTCTGCCATCTTGCCATACAACTTCTCCCATCTCGATTCTGGCTTTACCTACTTGGGTTTCTTCTTAAAGCCCTCAGGGTATCTTGTAAAGGACTGG
>LPNX010695064.1:105717-169415 GCA_001517045.1 Pseudotsuga menziesii
GCTTTGAATCATACGGGTATTTGGAACTTGCTATTGAAAACAAAATATATGAGAAATTTGCCTTTACATACTTGGATAAGACAGAAATGCTTCCGGAAGACAAATGCTTCCATTATATGGAAAGGATTCCTAAATACTATACATTGGATTGGGAAAGGTCGTATATGGCAGGTTGGCAATGGACAGAAGGTTCATGTGGGGGTGGATCCAATTGTTGGAATGGATCGAGTTTATATTTTGTCACTCGAGCTGAGAACTTATTTAGAAGACTTCGGGATCATCACTCTGGACCAGGCCATTAATCATGCTACTGGTGATTGGTTTTCTGCAGAGGAACTAAACTTATGTGAATTATGGAGCAGTCAATGGAATAATTACATCAGAGAATTGAATAATAATAGAGTACATATGCGAGGAGAGAATGATTCCCTTCTGTGGTCCTTTGATAAGTATATTGGTCCCATCACTGCAGCACGCAGCTATGACAGTCTCATATTTAAACATGCAGACGAGATACAAATCCGGGCTCTAAACTTGCTGTGGTCTTCAAATTTACCCCTTAAGCTGATATGTTTCAATTGGCTGCTGTTGAAGGACCGTATTCTCACCTGGGATCACTTACAATCTCAGGGTTTCATTGGTCCGGGTCTATGTGTCCTATGTAAGAGGTATTTTGAGGATTGTGATCATTTGTTCCTCCGGTGTCCTTTCACTGCATTCATCTTTATCCACTTCTCGGCCTGTTCGGGTTTTACTTTCCTGCCACTTGATAATATCCAGTCCTCCTTAACTCTTTGGTACAACTCTCATGACCAATCTGCTCCTTTCATTTATACCCCCGTGGTCATTTTCTGGTACATTTGGCTCCATCGAAACTCCTGTACATTCGATGACATTAAACCTTGTTCCTCCTCACTCATTTCTATGATCAAATGTTTCCTTTCATTGTACCCGGTCCCACTTAAATCCACCAAGCGTAGGGATATTGGTCCACAGCCCGTTCATACCTTTCCGGTGGGATATTTCGATGGTGCAGCAAAAAATTCTTTGGGAGGGGCTGGGTTTATGATATATCTCAGTGAAACCCATAATTTTTCTTTTTCTGTTGGCTGTGGACATAGCTCAAATACTCGTGCAGAGCTCTTGGCACTTTGGTCTGTCCTACGTGTTAGCTATTTGATGGGACTGCCCATTAAGAAGATTTATGGTGACTCTCTTGTGATTATCTCATGGGTTAACAGAAAATCCACCCTTGATGTTCCCAATCTGAAATTTTGGTGCGAAGATATTTTCAATATGCTGCGACTGGATCCATCGGTGTCTTTCAATCATATATATCGGGAACACAATTCTCTAGCTGATGGTCTTTCTAAAAAGGCATTGCATTTGAATTCGGGTACTGGATATTATACTGAATCTTTGAATGGTAGGGTCATCGAGGATGGAAATTTCACTCTTTTTTGAGGGCTGTTAACTTTTACAGCACTGGTATTTACATATTTTGAGAACTTACTGGCTTGTTTTAGGAGCTTATCAGCTAGACATTGCATTTCTTTGGCATGTATGTTTGAATGGACACCAGATATGATCGGAAAATCTGACCCGAGTCATCGGGAATGATGAAAAAGTCTGCAATAAGATCAGACTTTGCGATATATATCCTTACTTTGTTATGGTTGTCATTGTCATATTTGTCTTTGCATTTGGATGTAAAGGGTGTTGATGGACTGACTGTCAAAGTTCACATGCTGTTTGTATAAGATGTCTTTTGATTTTGATGAATAACAAAGACTGGAATTTTTTCTTCTGAAAAAAAACAAGGAGGTCTCATACACCAATTTGGTGTCTCGCTTGGAGATGACCTTAAAAATAGATTGTTATTATTATTAAATAAATATATGTATATATATAAACTTACCCTTAGTAAAATACTTATTATTTAACAATAATATCACATTATTTAATAGAATATTCTTGTATTTGACCTATTTAACGTAACGTAATTGATGAGGTCATCAATCATATACCACACCCTCGATCTATAGCCTAATTATGTGTTCTCTATTTCAAAGGACGTTGCACCCACCAATAAAAGGAAGATATTTCATGTAAGGTTGAACTCTTCTTTAGTTACAATAAATATTTAGGTTGGGAACTAGTGTTAGGTGAAACATAACATTTTAGGATTCCTTTGAGACTAAGCCCCATTTTGGTTTTAGGTTGATCTTCTTCATTTGGGAGGATTCTATATTTTTTTTCAAAGGTGTTTTTTCGAGTATGTAATATATAATAGTTAAATTTAGAAGAGGTAATATTTTAATTTTGATTTTAATTTTTGAATTGTATTGGGTTAAATCATGTGTTAAATGTTATAATGATGGGAGTTAAGTTGATTCTATGTATAAAAATATGTAAATATATTGTATAAATTCTTAGTAAAAAGATTAAGGTCAAAGTTCAACTATAAATATATGAAAATGTATTTTCGATTTATAAGTTTTCTATGTATCATGAATTAGAATTTTGACATAGTATTCTTAATATGTAAATAATTTTTTTAATTATTATAAGGGTTCAAGGATAGTTGTGGAAGAACATGAGAGGGGCTATGGGTTTACTAGAGGGGAAGAGGAAAGACGATCCAAAGGGTTGAGAAATAATCTTGATTTGCTTTGGTCTCCTAACTTTCATCATTTTACCATGTGCCTTATTAAAAGCTCCAACCATCAGTCATTGAATGCAAGTAGTGGTTGGTGGAGAAGTCTACCTTCCTTAGTTATGAGAGCATGGGGGTTGAATACCATAACAAAGGAGTGTAAGAGGCTCCCTTTAATCCATAGGGATTTGAATTGCATGGATATTCAAACAATTGCTTTTCAATATGCCCTCTCTTCATGCATTCAAATTGACCATCCCTTTTGGTTGATGTTATCCATTCCATCTTATTCACTTCACTTCATGGTGTTCATCATTTAAGCATTATTTGGTGTGTTCCTATGCTAAGTTGGAGATTGTAATCCAATCTTATAAGTGACCAAGTAGATATATGGAAGATAAAGTTGTGAACCCAGGAGAGAGAGATGGAAGGCTTCAAATGAGCAAAAATACTAGGTTGGATAGAATACCATTATGATTTCCTTGTAGATTACTACTCATTAAGTGCTCAAGAGCCAAGAGATGACTACGTTGTTGGAATTCTTAATGATACTGAGAGGTGGGGTGAATCAATATCATGCACAAATTTAACCAATTTTTCACTTTACAGATTATGCACCAATTTCAATTCAATCATAACAATAAATGACAATTGTGTGCAAAGAATTTGGAAAATGAATGTGTGTGTGTGTGTGTGTGTGTGTGTGTGTGTGTGTGTGTGTGAGAGAGAGAGAGAGAGAGAGAGAGAGAGAGATTACATAGAAAGATAGGAGACACCAATCTCCAACATGTGAGCACCCACTCACTCATACACCAATTTGATTGGGACACCAATCCACAAATAAGCACCAACTTGCTAACTACATGCACCAACCTATAAGGAATCCAATCCTCTGTGCAAGCACCAACTTGTTGTATTCATTCACCAACCTAAGAGGACCTCAATCCTTTTGCGCAAGCACCTACTTATTGTGTTCAAACACTAACATGAGAGGAGATTGCAATCTCATATCCTTGCCCGGTCCTGCCACCCTTGTTCTTCAGCACCAACTGAAAGGAAGCTCCATCTCCCTATCCTTGCCCCTTCCTGCCACCCTGAAAAGGATGTAGATACAAAACTATGACTTCCATGAACTGCGACTTTCACGATATGCAAACATCAACTTCCACTATCTGCAATTTCCACAATCAATGATCAGGTACTACCTCAATCTGCGATTTCTACACATGATACTCTACTTCAACTATATATCTTTGCACTTCTCAGTGCTCCTCTGATTTGTGCATTGTTTATTGCTATGCTTTATTACTTTACACATTCGGCTCTTTGTTGTTTCATCTTTTTGGATCAATGAGTCATTGATACTCCAATAATTCAAAGCTTGCAAATTCAAAATACTACATTTTTCATACTTCCAATTGCTTACTTTAACATTTCCATCTCTTGCCTTTTTATACTATCATTGCTCATTTGGTGTGTCTACAAGTTGGGGTTCTTTTGACTCAGTGATACCCCTCCTTCCTTATTTTTTGGTCAAGCTTCATATTTTTTCATCAATGTGCGTTTTTTGTACCATTATTGACTTTGTGTGGTTTGTACCATTACTTGGTGGGTCTTGCGCACTTCTGAGACTTGCATACATGTTTTCTATGTATTTCCTCAAATTGGCTTCAAGTCTTCATGCTTTCTGCTTGACGTAATCATATTTCTTGTTTGACAATAATAACAATGCCAAAGTTCAACAAGCTTTAAGTCTTCATACTTCTTGTTTGACATAAGTTCAACAAGCTTCAAGTCTTCATGCTTCTTTGCTTGACATCAATGACAACACCAAAGTTCAACAATCTCCCCCTTTTGCATTGATGTCAACACTAATCAAAATTGAGCTCCCCCTGAATATGAGCTCTTCTTCTCTGCGCACAACATGCTCCCCCTGTATTCATGTCGTCTGATCCTTTTTACGCAAATTATGATTCAACACTTTTTTTTGCAAAGCCTTTTGTCTTGTAATATTCCCACTTAGTAGCTCTCCCTATATCTAGTATCTCTCCCCCTTTGACATTAATGGCAAAGGGACTCTCCACAAACCTGTATTAGCACCGTGTATCTGCCTCCTACATAGTTTCGGGATCTTCCCCTGAATTCATGTTGTTGTTCTTGTCTTCTATTGATTTTTTGTGCTAGTTACTTTTGCCTAAGTATCACGCTCTTCCGGCTTCATGCCTCTTATTTCTTACTTATGTCCCTTCTACTATGTTGTGCCAGGTTTTTGCCATGTCACAGATATTGTTGCGCAATTGAATTTACGTCATTACTTGAATATGTCTTTATTAATGTCGATATCAATGACAAGGGTTTCCTTGTCTTCATACTTCTGACTGTGCATATCTTGTCACATTTTTCAATTTATTCCTTGTTGCGTACAATACTTATTTGACATGCTTAGTGTGACATTTCATCCACGTGGCTATATTATTTATGATTTATGCATGCAAGGTTAAAGCAAAATAAATGCTTGAGATTTTAGTCCTCATGTATAATCTCTTTAATTTAAGTTGACAAAAGGTTGTAAATTCATCTTATGTTATACCTAGTTTGTGTTGAGATTTTGCATTGATAAACACATCACATTAACACTTCACAACTTAGATCATGTTGATGAACCCATTCAAAGAATACAACAAACACAGAGAGTAATGCCATGTATAAGTGCATGTAGGCTTAAAGCACTTATTATTAAAGAAGATGTCTAATGTGATGGTGTACAATGGATACTTGAGTTGTCTATTTATCCACAACGCAAGAGGTAAGGAACCTTCCCCAAGAGGGATTATAGGCCCACATAAGATTGACAAGGTTGGCCTAGGTCAACCTTAGCTAGAATCTAGTAATATAATAAATGAACAAAATATGGCCTTATCCATTGTTACAAGTGCATTAATGATGCATATGAGTGGGTTGTGGCCACATGTACAGATTATCACAAATATTTCCAACTATTTGATTGATTATTGTTATTCCTTTTTTATTGAGCATTACAACATAGTTTTGGATTGATTCAAAACTGTGTCTAACTTAAAGAAGAAATTGCCTTCATCGAAATAATTTTTCCTTAGAGATAAAAAACGTGTACATAAGATGGACTGTAAGTCTTCCTGCATTTATGGGTTATATGGACCTTCAGTGGGATGTATGGATTCACGGCCCCTTTCTGTACGGAAACTTGGGCATATAACCTGCATTTATGCTCTTGTATTGACCTGCAATGTATATATTTATAAAGGTTAACTTGCAATTAATGTCGATTCGTGTTCTACAGACTACAAGTGATTTACAAGGATAATTTTAGGGGTGAATTTTATCCCAGTGGACTATTTTTCCATGTTTTTCTCCTAAAAAAGATTCGCCATTTTGCATTTTTTGAAGCCCTGTTTCGCCCATTTTTTGTGGGGTAAAAATTTTTCACCCTAAAAATCGCCAAATTATTATATAAACAATAGAAAACCCTTGGAAATTAAAATATTTTTTGAAAAATATTGCCAATCATTTTATAGTTAGCTTTTTAAGAATTGCTAAAAATAGAGTGATTTTTAGTCTGTTCTTCCCTTGTCCCAAAAGGAAAAGAAAGCCTTATATTAACATATACAATATGACTTGTTTTCCTGCGAGTTGCTCTTGGAGTTAGGTTCCATACTTAGTCAAATAGAGTTATCCCTTGCCTTTGCTGTGACCATAGATCCTTTTGAATGAGAACATGCTTGTGTCTTAGATCACTAATGTAAAATTATATAATATATTTTATTTAAGGGTGATAGCTCAATGGAAGAGCACCTACCTTATAGGCAAGAGGCTGGTGGTTTGATTCCTCCGTGCCTTATATATATTCTGAAACCACTAAAAAGAGATAAATAATCACTACAAAAATAGATATAAATGACCCAAAATATGAACAAAATATGCATATAAACGACCACTGGTGGCAAATTAGAGGTCATTGATCACGTGACAAAAAATGTGGTAATATTTAGTTTGGTCATTTATAGCTTATCTCGTGGTTGTATATTTGGTCATTAATGATGAGAATTAATGACCAAATATATGGCTAGATAAACGACCAAATAGATGACCACAAGATAAGCTATCAATGACCAAGTTAAATATGACCACTTTTTTTGTCATGTGATCAATGACTGCTAATTTGCCACTAGTGGTCGCCAAATTAAAAGTGGTCATTTATATGCGGATTTTGGTCGTTTTTTTGGTCATTTACATCTCATTTTGCACTAGTGATGGTTCTGAATTTTACATACCAAAAAAAAATTTGGTCAAAACATTTACTCCATTTTTTGTACCTTCAATCACTGTTCAATTCTTTGATTCATTTTCCTACACAATTTCCACTTATGCGTAGGTTATATTGGGGCTCATCTAGTGTTTCCTCTTATGAAACAACTCTGCTTTTATATGAATACTGAATGAATGCATAGGTATCTTGTGTAACACTTTTGTTCCAACCATACTTCCCTTGAACTCATGATAGCATACGTAATTCACGGATTCATATTTGTAGTCCTTGAAGCTTAGTACAGTAAGCAACAATTTTCCGTTGCATAAGGAATGTTTGAATTGTTGAATTCAGTTGCACAAGTATATGGAATTTTCCATATCAATTTTTTGGTCTGTGCATGCTCTTTTTGATACTGCGTAATGTTGCTTTCCCTTTTCATCCATGTTTTATTTTTGGTGCTATAAGGAGTATTTCTTTCTAATTGTTCTGTTGCTCTTTGGAATTTTTGTGCCTTATGCCCAAATCCATCACATCTATAACATCTTATGGTATGACATTATCTTGCAACATGACCAACGTAATTGCACCTCACGCATTTCAATGTGTTGAACAATACGATAAGCAACAATTTTCCGTTGCATAAAGAATGCTTGAATTGTTGACTTCAGTTACACATGTATATGGAATTTTCCTTATCCATTTTTTGGCATGTGCGTGCTCTTTTTGATACTGCACAACGTTTCTTTCACTTTTCATCCATGTTTTATTTTTGGTGCTATAAGTAGTATTTCTTTCTGATTGCTCTATTGTTCTTTGGTAGTTTTGTGCCTTATGCCCAAATCCATCACATGTATAACATATTATGGTATGACAATATCTTGCAATATGACCAAAGTAATTGCACCTCACACATTTCAATGGGTTGAACCTTCTTCTATGATCATAACAAGGAAAGTTGAAGGAAATTTCATACCTAGATTGGACTTGATTTATTGACACGTGTATTTCTTCTCAAACCCTGTTTGATTTGCATATCATTTGGAATGTTGTCGCAAAAAATTTCAACTGTTCTATTATAGCCAAGACCAAATTTGTCTTCCAGCAGTGACCTCTGACTATTCAATATCTTATCCAAGATTGATGTGTTGTTATTGAATTTGGCTTCAATTTCTGCATCAGGACAAACCTTGTCACCTTTAGAATTTGCACAGTTTGGGATATCATTCTTGAACTCATTTGTTGCAACAAAGAAAATTTATTTATTCCATCAAATTCCTCTTTTAAGTGAGATATCTCCATATCCTTCTCTTTTTTAATTTCTTCTAGTGACACCTTTAGTAAGGAATTCTTCTCTTCAAGCTTCCTGATTTTATCTATTGTGCAGTCTAATTGTCTCTCAATATATATTTTCCTTTTTACTCATCTATCTTACTGATGATTCTTGAATGGATTTTGCCACCTTGACCTATTCTTCACATTTTAACAATTGTTCTTGTAAATATTTATTCTTATTTCTTGATTTCTTCAATTCTTCCAAGGCATCGATTAGTTCATCTTCCCAGTCAACTTTTGCAGCTTCCTCATCTTCAAACTTGAATATTTATTCTTCGCTTTTATTTCTACATGACTATTACTCATTTCAAGCAAATTACACGATCTATTTTCAACATATGATTTGAACATGAAATGTAGATTCCATTAAATAAATACTTATTAAATGTTCTTGGAGTAGATTATGATTAACTCTCATGTGTCTTATCTGAGACTGCTTCCTCTTCTGATGATTCCTCCTTAACAAAAGAGCATCTATTATATTTTTCTTTTAAATCTTTATTTTCTAGATCTTCTACAATTTCCATGAAGAGTAATTATCTTGGACTGTCATCACTATTGTCTTCTTCAGATGCAGTTTGTCTTCTTTAGAATACAGACTCTTTTTCTATTTGAAGAACTTCTTCTTGTTTTTAGATTTGCTTTGTTGGTATTTCTCCCTTTCTTCTTTGTGATTAAGCTCTTCTTCACTATCACAATCTCTTTTTTCTTTGAAAGGAAATTTCGAAGAGAAATGGCTTATTTTACCACATTCAAAGCATTTAAAAGGTAACTTACCTTTGTACTTACCACAACCTCTTTTTATCTTTTTTCATAAAGTTTGCTTCCTCTTTGTCTAATTCATTAGATGAGTTCTTGTTTTTTTGTTTGTGCTTGTTGTATTTTGTTTTCTTGTTGGCTTTGAAGGTTTCTTCTTTTCTAGAAGGATTCTCCTTTTTGGTCCTCATCTCATATGTAGTAAGAATTCCATGAAGCTTATCCTTTGTTAGTGTATCAAAATAAGCTCTGTCTTTTAGAACCGAAACTTTGGAATCAAATCTAGGTGGTAGATTTCTCAATACCTTCTATATAACTGTTTCTTTAGCAATTTGTACTCCAAGTGATCCAAGAGGATCTCTTGAATGACTAAAATTTCAAACTTTTCAAATGCTTAATGAAAGGCTACAGTTGTACAGAGCCGCTGAGAGCTTTCTAGCACTATTACAAAATGAGAGATAAATTACCAGGTGACCAAAAAATTTGGTCACCGTAGTTTTTTTAACGAATAAATGACCAAACTTGAGTGAGCAAACTAAAAATAACCAAGATAAATAACCCATCTGGTCACAGGATAAAAAAGATGACCAAATAACAAGTAACTAACTAAAAATGACCACATAACAATAAGATTAAGAATATGAATTAGTCATTTATTTGGTCATTTTTATTCGAGTCATTCTAACAATGAAAAATTACAATTTTGACAATGAATTTGTACAATTTGCTAAATTTTAACACTGTAGAAATATTCAGAGACCCCTTATGAATTTACTAATTTTTAACACTACAGATGGATTTAGAGACCCCTTTTTAGGGGGTCTCTGAATCCATATATAATGTTAAAATTTAGTAAATTGTAGGACCCCTCATGGATTCAGTGGGTTATTTCGATAGTCCAGTTAGTTGTGTGTCTCGAATATTGGTCATTTCTCATTAAAAGTATCACCATGTCTTGAATTTTATACTATTGTGTTCAACTTATCACGCTTATCATGCTCATATTTCATTTGTCCAAAATTGTCATCGTTTGACCCCTTAGGGGGTCTCTAAATCCATCTAAAGTTTAAAATTTAGTAAATTTGTAGTGTACTTTTTTTAGGAAACTAGGTACACTATCCAAGATATTTCAAAGAGGCTTCAAAACTTTGACATTGAAAACATTCTTTCTCAACACCCTCATTGACAATGGACTTCACATCGACTCCATGGTTATGAGACAACCAGGGGAAGCTCAAGGGAAGTGATATTAGGTTTTGATAGTCTTGAAAAATTGATATATGTCTTATTAATATGGTGTGGCTGAGGACTTTTCACAAACATTTAACATACCTTCTCCTTCAATACTTTGTCTAACTTCGAAACTAGGAAAAAGTAGTAAACTAGTCTTTCTTGGTTTGGTTCCAAAAACCACTGAACCTTTCCAAATTTATTATGTAATGACCCTATGGGATTTAAAACGTCCTAACATGCCTCATAAAATCAATGGTCGAATAAGAAAACTCTTTTTGACATGATACTCAAATTTGCACTTTGGCCAATTTCTAGATTTAGACTAGCGAAACCCAAGTCGACCCAAATGCACCCAAATGACCTGAAATTCCATGTGGAAGAGCTTGAGGGGTATTAGGACATCATAATTCATATTATGAACTCTCATACACTTTCCAAATTCTTATGCAATTTTTTTTAACTATAGGCAAAGAAGGACAAAAACACTAGGACATCAATGTTAAAACCGCCAAGGGTAGATGACACTTTCGGCTCTCCAAATGCAGTACGACCCTCCAAAATTTCAGAACAAAGTATGGGGATGCATATAGAAATAAATGGCTGTCATTATTCATGTTTATTAATATTTTCAAAATTATTATGAGGTGCAACATCTATATGGTAACTTTCATGGAAATTGCATTACTAGCTTAAGTTTGACACATGAACAATAGAATAAATGGTTCAAATAGTAACACGACATATGATGACCATATACATCATACAAATTATTGTCCCCAATAACATTAGAATCAGAGAAAATTCCTCATGGAAATACGATATAAAACTCTTTCAAGCTTGAAGCCAAATTCATGAAAACTAGTTATTTAAGAGCATGGGAATGCAAGCCTTTCACACATGGAATTCTTATATTTTGAATTACATAGGATATGGACATAAGAGTATAGATACATACATCATATAATCAATCTTGGGAATCAAATATACTCATCACGGCGCAATCACCACTCCAACAAGTTTGTTATCAACATGAGAGTGTGGGGGAATGGAGAAGAAGGAATGAGAGAATAATGAGATATAAGAGAACTCGAACTTTATGGAATTCAACCTGCAACTAAAACACATTCATTAAGCTCCAACAATATGTATGAATGGCCTCTCCATCAACCAACTTGTAAAGGAATCCAACTCCCTCGAAATTTGTTCACAAGTAGGGAGAGCGAACACCCATAGTGCAATGGACAAGCAAAAGCCCTCCAAAATGCCAAAGGCCAATTAAAAAATGATCAAAAGATATTATCCTTCATCATGACATGCTTTAATTAATTTCATGAGGCCTACTAAGGTCAAATTTACCACCATGGGCTTCCTCCAACTCATCTTAGTGGTTTAGTAACTCATATAACACTTGCTGTCTTCCTCATGCTCCAATTCTTTCCCCAATTTGAATGATTGGCTCTAACTCCCAAATGCGCCCTCTTGGTGGTTATTTTTATCCCTGTCATGTCATATTTTTCATAGGTCTGCAATCAGGTCTGAATTTGTATTATTTGTGATAGAAACTATCATCATTAGTTGTCATAAAGTGCATGGAATCTCCTTCCAAGTGGCACACATTGTCTTCTTAGTCTCTTCCTCTTCCATGGGAGTTAATATACTCTCCTAATTCGAATTCCTTGGCTAATGATAAGCTATGTGACACCACATCACCCTCCAAGAACGTTACATTCCTCATGGGTTCGAATTTGGATGAAGGTCATGCCAAGTGTGTGGAGGAATCTAGTCACGCAAAGACTCCACAAGCTTCCAATTGTCTCCATGAACCAATGCCACCTTATTTTCTTAACATTTATTATTTATGTGACCCATTTTAATGTGAATATGGTAAACTAAGGTCCTTTTGGGTCCTATATCTCCCTTATTACAAAATTTATGTCTCCACCTCAGCCTAGGGAACTAGTAGGTTGGTGAAACATTATTTGCAAATAGTCTTATTTGGACGGGGACATGACAAAATTGTAGACCCCCTCATGGATTCAATGGATTCTTTCAATAGTCCAATTAATGTTGTGTCTCAGAGATTGGTCGTTTCTCATTAAAATTATCATCATGTCTTGAATTTTATACCGTTGTGTTCAACTTATCCTACTTATCATGCTCGTATTTCATTTGGACAGAATCGTCATCGTTTGACCCTTTCGACACTCGGTTGAAGTTTTGACAAGACTCTTTTGCATCTCATCAGTTGAAATCCCCATATTTTATGCCTCCCAATTAATTTTTCAATCTTGTCTACGGATACCAACTCATTACACCTATGCCTAGAATGTTAGAAATACCACCTTGGTGTTTCTCGAAAGAAAAAAAATGCCTATATCCTCCATTTAATAAAATGCCTATATTAATAATATATTTGAATATGTAAGTATATTATATATGTTAATATCTACTATTAAACATTTAATAAATATAATTAATATATAAATATATTATCGTGAAACATTATAAACAAATAAACTCATAAATATTATTACAAATATTTTAAGTAAATAAATATTATTATATAATTATATAATTATATAATTATATTAACAAATTTAAAAAACAAACTCAATAGGGAGGGAAAGAAAAATTTGGTAAAAAATTGTAGCTAGTCATTTTTCACAAGGGAGTGAGGTAGTTTGGATATTTATGCAGACTCAAGTATGTAATAATAGAAATACCTTGCCACTTAGAATGATTATTTGTTATGGTCTATATTGCTAATTAAATTTTTTTTTTCTTTTATACATATAGATATGTGCAGTAGTGAAGAATTTTTGAAGCGTATGAAGAATTTCAAAGCAAGGGTTTAAGTCACAAATCTAGAAAAATCTGGCTTATGAGGAAAGTATTCGATCTGAGGGAGTTAAGGGGTGTAAATATTGGTGCAACTAGTTTGAGGTAGTTCTTAGACATTGTTTATGTGGCTAGAGTTTTCCAAAATATACCTAGGGTGTCCCCACAAGCTGATGTTGGTACATCTGGCACTAGCACTATGTTATGTAATTGTTGGCGAATCCCTCCCCTCCATGAGTACTTACCTCATCCATGGATCCTATTTATCAAAGGTAGAAGCATCCATCCTTGGTCACTCACTTGGTTATGGGAGGACCTCCATTAATACAATGTTCCTCGACTTACTGACTTCTGGCTACATGAACAAATGCTCCTGGAACATTATCTTGGGCTTAAGGCGCTAGATATTCTGCTCTTTCCATTATTCAAATGCAACATGATTGTCCATAATGCCCCAAAACAGGAGGGAGGAACACGGGTGAAAGATGGAAGTGTTGTCTTCTGTGCCAAAATCCTAGTTGCGTAGTCAACTTTTCTATCACCGTCTTTACCCTAAGATTCCTAAGGAAAATGATAGAATTTTATTTGAGCTAGTTCAATGTTCCTTGGGAGTGGTTAAATTTCCCATCTTAAGCTATTATCAGGATCGCAGGATGCTTCTAGAAACGGCTTCATTGTAGGTGTCAGACTACTTACCAGCAACATGGTAAGAAATTTCTTATAGTTAGCTTGATGAACTATTTACTTTTTTGTATTGTCAGATTTTGATTTTAGACCTTTCAGTCATTTAGTTGTTATTTAAAAATGGTGGGTTAGTGCTAAATCTTAAGAATACTTAATTGTTACATATTTGGGAACTCGCTCGACTGATTTGTTATTAATCTTAAATGTTCAATTACCAATTTTTTATTTTGATCTTTTGGATGAATCACCTGACAAAGTCTTGGGAGGGAGTGTTTATTTTCCCACAGTGCTACTTTCTCACATTAGGCTTTGTTGCAAGGAAAGGAAAAGTCTCCTCTGCAAGGGATTAAATATCAATTCATTTCAGTTGATAAAAGTTGTATAATATATGTGATTTTAGCTTTTATTAGATTCCTTGGTTTAGCAAAAAAATATTCATTCAATTGAAACTACTTGGCTCTGCTGAAAAGCAAGTGATAATGTAAACGAATATGGATGTTGTTGTAGTGTTTATATTGGAAGTAACCATAACTACTTTAATGCACTAATAACCAACTTTTTGATACATATTTGATTATTGCAGTCTTAGACTAAACTACACATAAATCTAATTGTGATTTGCTCGCTTCTAGTAATCATGCATTAAATATAATATGCTTGATTTGTGCATGTTCCTTCGCATGTTTGAAGGATCACAAACAAGGTTGTTTTTTTAATGGCCATTACGGGGGTTGAATGTAACCGAAGGATTGTTTTGGATTGGTGTCATGTCTCTCTAGGAATATTGGGTAGAAAAAATAATAATATTGATCCAGAAGGAATCCAATCCTTAGGGTGGAGTGCACTCGACAGGGTCTCCTCTCGGGAAAAGTGTATATACACAAGAATAACTGAGAGTTTAATGCAATCGACATTGAGTTGGTATCATGCACTAGCGATGGTTATTACATTCGCCAACAAATTGGGGAACAATGAAATCTAAAAATTCCGACGATAAAATTTTCCATTGTGTTTGGGAAAGCAAATTTATTTAAATTTGTTATAAATTATTTAAAACATGTTAGAACATCATATATCATTCAAATGCACACATATAATTTTAATAATAAAGAAATGAAAGGATCATAACATTTTTTTAAATAATATTATTAAAAAAATTGCCTGGTCATTAAATTGAAACTTTTCTTTAAAGTTGTTGATGCTTGATATTCAGTGAATTTTTAATGCAGTTACTAAGATTGGATACATATCAATGACCCAATTGATAAATGCTTTATTTTGTTGTTCTTTGGCACCTGCTTACTGTAGGATCCTCTTTTCTTTGAATCAAGTCGAGGTTCTAAATCAATCAATCTTTGATTGAAAATATTGAATTTTGAAGATCTTTTTTTTATGTGCTTGAACATGAAGAAATCAAACCTTCAACTTTTCGGGTTTATTTCCTAAGCCTATTGGATTTAGGCCAGCAAGGTTAGAATGAAAATACAATTATGTAACGAGAATTTTCGGAATATGTTTCTAGGTGGTAAGAGAGCACTATCTCCGAGATTATATATATTGTGGAGCTCTTATGTGCCAAACATGTGATCTATCGATTGCGTGCATTAGTAAATCATCCTCTCTTGTATTGATTGTTGACACCAAGGTAGTACTCAATCAAGTATTTTCCCTTTCAAATTCCACTTGATGTTAATTAAATTGTAACATCTATAATAATAGTGTATTATGTTACCTACATTTAAGTTATTATTTATGAATGTGATGATTGTATTCTGTTTAATTTGTTACAAAATGGCCTAACAGATTGATTTGCTTGAAAACATAGTAATCAATGATGTGGTGGTTCTTTCAGTTGTACTTGAAGAATTAAAAAATAAGAACATGGTTGTATATTATAGGGTTCACATACTTTGCAGTGATTCAATGTGACATGATTTTGTCTTTTCCAATGAGCATCACAAGTAAGCATTTCACATTTCATGCCTCTAAAAACTTAATTTTGAGTCACTCAATTCAATGCTTAGTTGATTCCTTGTTAGTTGATTAATGAAAATACGGAACATCTAGTTGTTATGTAACTAAGTCCCAGAAATAGCATAAAAAGAATAGAAATACACAAGAAGAGAGTAACCCATTCCTTAATAACGAATAACATAGATAAATAGCAGTCCTCTTCAAGGGAGGAACCTCCTTACATAATGTAATGTGTACCCAAGACAAGACAATATACAATGCTTACTTAAATGAAAATATCTCCTTCCTATATATAGGAGACAAAGGTGTAGAATAACAATTAATAAACCCACTAATTAACTCGATCCTACATAAAAAATATGTAATACACCTCCATATAGGGGGTAAAGTGCCACACTATAGGAAGAACTGTGCCCAACATTTAGGGCTTAACATGCCCCTCCCCTTCAGACAAGTGTTTTCCTCATTGCTTGGGTAGTTGTGGATGCATATTTATGAAGGCATCGTCTTCCCATGTTAAATCTGTAGCTGGTAAGTTCTTCCACTTGATGAGGTACTCAATAATATATCGATTTTGTAGTTGTTTGGTCCTTGTTTCAATTATTTGTTCAAGTTCCCATATGATTTTTCCTTCTTCAAAACTCCTTTGAGTGTGGTGTTTATCTACTTGTTGTTTCATCCCATTTTTGGACATCTTCATTATTTGGAGATTGCTTGTTGATGCTCTATGTGATCTACCACTGCTTGAACTATAGATTTTCCTTCTTCAAAACTTTGTTGTAAGATAGTTTTATGGTTTGACTAGGACTGAGATAAATTTAAAATTTCAGCTCCTCTAGGTATGCAACTTCGCCTTATGGTGGCCTAAAGTGTCATCTTTCTGATGTCATAGGTTTTACCTAATTTGGATGCCCTAGTAAAACTATATTGCAATTCTCCCAACACTTATTATTTCTTGCCTATCCAAAAGAGAAAACTTGTACTGTATTCCACATGTCCAATATTTTATTTCTACAGCTTAAAATCTTACCATAGATACCCTATTCCTTATTCTTTTGGATGCAATAGGTCTCACTCAATTTGGATCTCGGATGCCTCAGATATGAACTTTTTCCCTAGAACATCGATTTCAAACCCTAATTGGAAGATTGTTTTAGGGCTGACTTGTAACTGAGATAAAATTTGAATTTAGACTCCTTTGGGTATAAAAATTCATCCTATGGTACCCTGTTGTGTCCTCTTTCCAATTCCTCAAGTCTGACCTAATTTGGATGTTCCAAAAAAACGTTATTGCAAATCTCCCAAAACTTCTTATTTTTGGCCTATCCATAAGAGTGAACTTGTATTGTATGCCATGTCTCCAATATTTCATTTATGCAGCTGAAAATCCTTCCAAAAATACCCTGGTATGTCTTATTTCTTATGAACTGGTCTCAATCAATTTGGATATCGGATGCCTTAGATATGACCTTTTTTCCTAGAACACTTGTTTTAGGCTAGGTTTTGGACTAGTCAAGAACCCTACATTCCTCCGCAACTATATCCGAAACTATAATATATCAGTATTTGAGTTTCAACCTAGAGATATTTCAACATATTTTAGAAGTGAGTTTTTAACCTCCATTTCTGAATCCTTGTAAAAAGTTTTAACAGAAATTAAAAGATGACTCGTTTTGCAGAAGTCAATCCCGAGGAAAGATCTCCAATACCAAATGTTATGCAACCAAGTCCTAGAAATAGCATAAAAAGAGCAGAAATAGACAAGAAGAGAGTAATACACACCTTAATAATGAATAATAAAGATAAATAGCAATCCTCTTCGAGGGAGGAACCTCCTTACACAATGTATTGTGTACCCAAGGCAAGACAATATACAATGCTTACTCAAATGATAATATCTCCTTCCTATATATAGGAGACAAAGGTGTACAATAACAACTAATAGACCCACTAATAGACCCAAGCCTACATCAATAATATGTAATACACCACCATATAGGGGGTAAAGTTCCACACTATAGGGGGGAATGTGCCCAACATTTAGGGATTAATACTAGTCTGGACTAATAAAAGTATGCATAAATAAATCTTAAATTCAATAAAGGAAGCCATTAATCAAGAAATTATATCAATGAGACATGGTTAAGAACTTTAGACATGGATTTTCTTCTTTGATTGGATGCCTTCCTTGCCACCATTCACTAATTATTACCTTTCTAAAAACCGAAGTATATATAAACTAGAGCCAAAGCCATAAAATGTGCAAATGTTAAATTATAGCACTCCTAGTCATGTAAAAAAGATATAAATGGAAGGGCCAACTCTGTTGAATTTGCAACAAACTAACTCTTTTCTTCAATAATGTCACATGTCACATGTCTTCAATAATGTCAACATGCCAAGTTGTTATGAGGCTAAGTTATATCTTAATAATGTCTTCACATGTCACATGTCTTCAATAATGTCAACATTGTCAAGTTGTTATGAGGCTAAGTTATATCTTAATGTGTAAGGTGGTTGTACAAGACATTGTCTCTCTTTATGTGTTGACATTCACCATAAAGAATAATGTTACTGTTGACATGTAGGGGTGACTTGATGATCATTGCCTATGTGACCTTCCATCACTTCCAATAATTTCATAGATGAGATCTATGGTTTGACCATGGATATTTTCTAGAGATACCTTCAGCTTGCTCAGTCCACCAAGATATGTGCCAGAGATAGATGGGGACATTTGGTTGACACAAGTGTTATGAAATTTGCTCTCTAGTTGATTCATGGTAAATGCTTTCTTATGTGTGGACATGACTATAAGGGGTCGAATATGGTGCTACTCTATAATGGCCCATGTATCTTGGATTATTGTTTCATAGCTAAGGCTGCATCATGGTGTGGTTATAATTCTTCATTAGATTAAGTGTATGGCCTTGTGTGTTAGGTGTATCCCTAGGAATTTAATTGTGAGACTCATTTCATGTCATTCACAACATTTGACCTAGCCATTTTTCATCCCATGTCATTTCACTGTCCATTTCACCCATTTCCATCATGTCCCATTTGAAGTTTAAGTTTGGGAGATAGTAGTTGTATGTTGTAACTATCTTGAACTTTGTTGTATTGATTTGCTATTTGAGGTAATATATGAATTGTTTAAGAAAAAAACTATTATAGGTTCCTTGAGTTTTTAAAATAAGGTTCTTTTTACACTTTTTATATATTTACAAGTTTTTAAAATTTTAATCTTGTTTGATATGTGTGATGTGTATAGATATTCCCATATTTGGCCCTATTTGATTTTTTCAAACACACATTTTTACAAATTTCTACAATTTCCCCACAATGGTGGTATTCATCCATTCACTAGTTGTAGTACAAGAAATTGATTTCACTACCACATGTTCCAATGGACCAATACCACAACTTTCTAGGTTGAGAAGTTTATCTTAGATTAGATGCTTATTGTGAATCCTACTTATGGTTTGACTTTTCATAGGTTCAATTCAACATAAATTTGTATTTGGATAGTTTTTGAATACTGATTTAATTATTGATAAAGGTTTGTGTTTTTCTTAGTTTATTTGATGGATTATTGACCAATTTTCAATTTGAGTTCATATAAGTTAGAACCTTTATGTACTTTTATAAGGGTTCAAACAAGTTTTTAGAATGGGTTGATCTCTAGGTTTTGTTTCATCCTATTGGATGTCAAAGTCTTGTAGCATTTCCATATCTATGTGCATGGTTTTCATAACTTGCTTGAGTATATCTTATGAACTTATACAATCTATCATCCTTTTCCATCCATTAGATACTCAAAGGCATGTATTGATATTTTTAATCATAATAAAGGACTCTATAAGTTAGGTTCACAAATTCTTAAAGGGTGCTAGCTCAATGGAAGAGCGCCTGCCTAACAACTAGGACGTTGGTGGTTCGATTCCTCCCTGCCCCAATGATATTGCAATATCGGTTGAAAATGACTAAATTAGTGACAAATGAGAGAAAAGTGACCAATCAAATGACCAAAATTTGCATATAAAATGACTAAAACAATTAAATTAGTCACAACTAAAGAGAGATAAGCAACAACAAAAAAAACCAAAATTCGCATATAAACGACCAAATGGTAGTTTTGGTGGCTAATTCTCGGTCTCTTATCACAGGACCAAAAATAGGGTCATATTTAGTTTGGTCATTTATAGCTTGTCTTGTGGTCATTAATTT
The DNA here is from genome assembly GCA_001517045.1 of Pseudotsuga menziesii. NCBI lineage: Eukaryota > Viridiplantae > Streptophyta > Pinopsida > Pinales > Pinaceae > Pseudotsuga > Pseudotsuga menziesii. Next base: position 125,706 of record LPNX010695064.1, read on the forward strand.
GGTCATTAATTGTGACAATTAATGACCAATATATGGCCAAATTAATAACCACAAGACAAGCTATAAATGACCAAACTAAATATGACCACATTTTTTGTCGTGTGATAAGAGACTGGAAATTAGCCACCAGTAATCGCCAAATCAAAAGTGGCCATATATATGCAGATTTTAGTCATTTTTTGGCCACTTATCTCTCATTTTCTACTAGTGCAGGGATACCCATGTCATGTCCCCTCCCGTCTACTAGAGAGAGAACACGACCATAACTACTCGCTCCAATTGTTGCAGGAGCATTCAGCTCGAAGTTCATTGAATTATGTATGTATTTTGATGGATTCCTGATTTTGTAGATATCTATAGAAGCATGAATTCATCTTGCGTTCACTATATCCAATTCTGTAGATAAATTCTCCAACTTCCCAACAGTAGAGAAATTGATCCTGTCAGAGATCGATTTGACGATCTACGAAGAAAGATCTCAAAGGAGATCGAATGATGGAGAAAGACTGCGACGAAAATCGACGGTCATCATCTGTTCCGCAACGGGAGATAGATCAATGGCTGAGAATCAACCCATAAGAACCAACAGTGCAGAAAGCTTGAGTTTGCGGAATCGAGGAAATATGGAAATTGCGATCCCGCATCCCACATGCAGAATAAACCGTTGCGGAAAAGAAAGTTGCAGAAATAGAGATCTACAAAGCCAGATCCCGCATCCCGTAAGTTGTGGAAGGAAATTCAACCTGTTAACAGAAGTCTTGGACATAATTGTTCATTCAGGCCATCACCAATCCGACAATCTAAGCCCCATAACGTAATATAGAGTGCATTGAACTTAAAAACATACACAGATGTGTAAAACATGCAATATATAGCGGAAGAAAATACATTCATTAAATCCTTCAACATGTTCATCACAATTCATTAAACAAAATATAGTTGCATAGATTGCACACAAGAAATACTTATCTTGAAAGAAGCTTTTCCCGCAACCAACTACATCGTTGCAAAATTCCACCCAACCATAGGCCAGTTCACTCATCAATCTCTCAACAGCTCTGCCACCCCCAAGCTGGGAATGATTTCCACAAGGAATAAGGAACACTAGCAGGCTCACACATAGCCAAGGATACAACAAAACTCAACCAATACAACACAGTTGGACTATCAGGCTGTAAACAAACAAGCCAATATACTGTTGGGTTTATCCGGCTAATCATCCAAGCCAACATTCACATTAAGGACCACCCAAGCCAATTAACTGATGGGTTTATCAGGCTGCAAAGGAGCTGGAAATCTTGAACTGCTAAGCTAGCGAGCTCAACCACTGAGCTATGGACACCTGCACTAGATCGGGCTTGGCTCCTAAAACATCTACACACCCAACACAAGGAAGCATACCCTTCTCTTCTACACAGTCCCTCAGGCTATGCCTTCCATTCCAATGTTGTTCAAGGTGTGCAAAGAAGAAAACTAGCCCCTCTAGATCTATTTGTGAGGTTCCTTCCTACACTAGGTTTATTAAGCTAGTTCAGAACCAATTCCACTCCAAACCAATTCAGACCAAGGACAAATAGGCACACACAACAAACCACAATGTCAACACAACAAAACATGCTTCCACTCACTCTATGACAAAGGAGACTATTGCACAACAAAACTGAGGAAACCATAGATGGCCACTCTTTCTCATAAAATCGAGTGATCTCCACTGCTCATTCATTCAGCAAACAAAGGAGACCTCGAACCTTTGCACGACCGAGGATGGTAACAATAGGCGATCAACCTAGAACAAAACACGGTTCTGTAAGCAGGACGAGCGCACAACGTGCATGAACAGAATGGAATAGAGAATGATCATAATGTACCACAACGTTTCGGTGAGATCTAGATGATGGGCTGGGCATGCACAATGAGGAAAAAACTGAAAATGTGAAGGATGGATGATAAAAAACATCCCGTTGCTCTCCAAAACATGAGGGAAGATGAAAACGTGAATGCATGAGGGAATGGCATATGTTTTTGGGTGTTTTCTTTTGATACATGGCTTTTCCCCAATGGCTCAAGGTTAATAATCCCCCCCCCCCACCATCCTAAAGAAATCATGCCCCCATTTCATTATTTGTTGCATTAACATAGATGGTTGTGGGTCTTTAATTAAATTGCATATTTATATGATGTCAGAAATTATAATGTGTTGGCTAGCAAAAAATACCATCGGCATCGATTTTAATCTTCGAAACATAAAACGCTAAATCAATGGTGGGGATTTTTCCCTTAGCTCCACACCATGATTAATTACAATATTTATATCATATATATTTAATGCAAACGGGGTCAAAACCGAGGTGTTACAAGCCCCTCCCCCTTCAACAGCACCGTCCTCAGTGCTTTACAAAATTGAACAAAAATGCTATGCTGGTATCGCCCTTAGTGCTCCGCATAATTGAACAAAAATGGATGTGCCAATCGCATGGAATCCTCCAGCTCCCATGTAGCCTCTTCAGGATCGTAGTGCTCCCATTGCACTTCACTTGCCCTATGGCTCAGTTCCAGAGCTTTGTGACCTTCTTGTCGAGGATGCACATTGGCTCGATCTGGAATTATCCCTCGGGTTCCACCTGAATCACATCCCAATTTATCACATGGTTAGGATCATGTACATATCTCTTAAGCAAAGAAACATGAAAAACATTATGAGCTCTAGTGCTAGCAGGTAATGCAAGTCTATATGCAACTGGCCCTATTCTTTCAAGCACTTCAAACGGCCCACGGTATCTAGATGACAGCTTGGCACAACTTCCAAGCTTCAAGGAACTCTTCTTTTCCCTCACTCTGAGGTAAACATGATCCCTGAAGCTGAACTCTCTGTTCACCCTATGCTTATCTGCATAGCTTTTCTGTTTTTCCCGGGCTGCTTTCAGATTCTGCATGATCTTTACAACCTCCTGCTCCATCTCCTTGAGCAATTATGGACCAAGCACAACCCTGTTCACTGGGTTATCCCAAGTCACTGGTGTCCTGCACCTCCTTCCATACAAAGATTCATAGGGACTCATCCCCAAGGATGCTTGTTGTCCATTGTTATAAGCTTCATAGGGACTCATCCTCAAGAATGCTTGCTTTCCAAGTGTAAATAATCTTCCCACTTGGTTGGTTTGTCCATCACATACATGGAAAGCATGTTTTCAAGCACTTAACTTACTCTCTCTGTTTTCCCAATAGTCTGAGGATGGTAGGCAGTGCTGAAATTCAAATTTGTACCCAAATCAACAAACAATCCCTTCCAAAAATTGGAATTGAGCTTGACATATTTGTCAGAGACTATTGCCTTAGGTAATCCATGTAATTTGAAAATCTCCTTCATGAAGATCTTTGCAATGTCATCAGTCTTATGCGTAGACTTAACCGGTATAAAATGTGTTGCCTTTGTCAACTTGTCCACCACAACCATGGTGGAATCATGTTGTCTCCAAGTCATTGGCAATCCTGTAATAAAATCCACGGAAATAACTTCCCATTTCCATTCTGGAACTAGAGAAGGCCGCAACAAACTTGTTGCGTGTTGATGCTCAACCTTCACCTGCTGACATTTTATGCACCTTGAAATATATTCAGCCATGTCCTTTTTCATTCATGGCCAAAAGTACTGCTTTCTAGTTGTAGCAATTGTCTTATGATATCCTGGGTGACCAAAATATGGAGCTTGATGGATCTCATCCATAACAACCCTCCTCAAATCCACTACATTTGGAATATAAATTATGTTCTTATAAGTAAGGAGTCCATCTTATTCTAATTTATATCCCTCATACTTCTTTTCAAGGCTTTGCTGCTGCAACTTGTCCTTGACCTGGACATACAATTCATCTTCAACAACATGATTAACAATCTGTTGCCTCAACTCCGATCGACAAATACTAATGGATGCCACATGCATTTCCTGCACCTTCCTGCTGAGTGCATCAACTACCTTATCATCTTTTCCCTTTATGTGCTTGATTTCAAAATCAAACTCAAATAAAAACTCCACCCATCTAGCTTGCCTAGCATTTAGAGTAGGCTGATCAAACAAATACTTCAGACCACAATGGTCCGTCCTTAGCTCAAATCTTCCGCCCATCAAGTAATGCCTCCACATATTTATAGCATGTACTATGGCTGCAAGTTCTAGATCATGAGTGGCATAGTTCTTCTCATGCTCCTTCAACTTTATTGACTCATAACATATTACGTGGTTGTCATGCATAAGAACTCCTCCAAGTCCTTGACTGCATGCATCAGTACACACCACAAAATCTTTATCTGGTCTGCAACTTTCAAGACTGGTGCACTTGTGAGAAGATTCTTCAGCTGCTAGAAGCTTTCTTCACACCTCAATGTCCATTCAAACTTTATCCCCTTTGCAAAGAAGTGATGGCATGTGCAACCTTGGAGGATCCTTCAATGAATCTCCTCTAGTATCCTGCAAGTCCCATAAAATACCTTACATTTGTCACATTTCTTGGAGTAGGCCAATTCATAATGGCTTCAATGTTGTCAGGTTCCATAGATATACACTCTTCTGAGATAATGTGACCCAAATACTGAATTCTCTCTTTATAGAAGTCACACTTGCTCAACTTTGCATACAACTGATGCTCCCTGAGCAATTGTAATGTCAATCTCAGATGTTATTCATGCTCTTCCTCATTCTTAGAATAAATAAGAATGTCATCAAGGAAAATAAGAACAAACTTGTCCGAATACTTGTTGAAGACACTATTCATAAGGCACATAAATGTAACTGGTGCATTTGTGAGACCAAATGGTACCACTACAAACTCATAATGTCCATACCTTGTTCTGAAGCTTGTCTTATGAATGTCTTCATCCTTGATTCTCACTTGATGGTAACCAGACCTCAAGTCAATCTTGCAAAATACCTTTGTTCCTCTCATTGGATCAAAGAGGTCATCAATCCTAGCCAAAGGATATTTGTTCTTCATAGTGACTTTGTTCAATTGTTTGTAATCAATACACAATATGAGTGTACCATCTTTCTTCTTCACAAACATAACTGGTGCTCCCCAAGGGGAAACACTTGGTCTGATATACTTCTTCTCCAAAAGCTCTTGCAGTTGCATCTTCAGCTCTAGCATTTCTGGTGTACTCATCCTGTAGGGTGCCTTGAACACTGGTGTTGCTCCTAGCACAAGCTCAATTGTGAAATCGATGTCTCTCTTTGGAGGAAGCCTTGGAATCTCATCAGAAAAACATCCCTGAATTCCTGCAACACACGAAATTCCTCCAACCTAGGAATTTCATTCTCTGTTGCCTCCACAATATGAGCTGCATACAACTGGCAACCTTTCCTATAAAACTTCTTCAACTGCATTGCTGAAATCTGCTTCACAAAAATCACCTTTGGAATGCCTCTTACAACTCTTGGGTTCCCTTCTTAATCCATTCATTCAAAATTCTTATTATAACAATCGAGCTTTAACCTATGACCTTCTAACCAATCCATTCCAATGAGAACATCATATGAACCAAGGGGTGGAACATTCAGGTCTACACAAGTGACCAATCCATTCATCACCAATGGGCATTGCTATACCACTTCACTAACCTTTTGCTTAGTTCCAATGGCTGGCTGAACTAACCATGATTTGCTATGCTTTACTCTCTTAAAAATAAAAAACTTTACTACTCTAGGTGAAATATAATTGTGAGTAGAGCCAGGGTCAATCAAAATAGAAACAGATTGCTCAACAATCTTACCTGCTACTTCAACCACAATTGACTGGTGATCTACTTGGCGGTCCTCCAGTGCTGCCTAGATCCTAGGGACGACCCTTGCTACTTGACCCACTGTTTCTGCCTCTTGAATGTTGTAAGCTGGCCTTGCATTCTCATTCTCAAGTGGGATATTCTTGCGTATGTGGGATCCTCCACATTTCCAACATTCGAGTGGTTCTCTATTCTGTTTTGGTTCTCTTGGATTTTCTCCCACCACTCTAGCTGACTGCTTCTCAAACTAGGATGACTACTTCTGTTGATTCCTAAAGTTAGAAGGTTTGAAACATTTCTTCCTTTGGTCAGACTTCTCATTGTTCTTGTCCTTCCATGTCTTATGATAATCAGGTTTGCCTTTGCTTTGCTCATAGCAATACTTGGCTTTCCTTATTGGTTCTTCCAGAGTTCTAGGTTCATAAAACTCAATTATGTCTTTATAAGACTGAGGCAATCCACTCTGGAAACGCTAGATTTTTACTTTTTCATCTTTGATGTACCTGATATACCCAAACAACTCCAAGAACCTGTTTGCATACTCTTCCATGGTCTGTTGTCCCAATCTTAGCTCATGGAATTCTTTGATCTTATCATCATAGTACCTGTCAGAGAGGTACTTTTCCTTGAAATACTTCTGGAACTATTTCCACACAATCTTCCTTTCATTAATCTTTTCCACTTGTCTAAAATGCTCCCACCATATGGATGCTCTTCCAGTCAAATTGAAGATGGCTGCTCTAGCCTTCATATTTCTAGAGTAGTCTTGGACTTGGAAATATTTCCTCATCCTAAGAAGCCAAGCTTCAGCTTCTTGACCATTCTTTATCTCACCATTGAAGGTAGGAGGCCTTGCCTTCTTAAATTCACCACATGATCGGTTCTGGTAGGGCCTCTTTCTCTTATTCTCGTGAGAAGAAGAACTTGAACCACCAGGGGATCCTTCAGAGTCAGATGACCCACTAGGAGATTTCTTTCTTCTTCTGGCAGTGCTCTTACTTCCTTCTAGTCTCACTGTCTGGTCCCCAGAGTTCATTCGCCTCTGAATGTCTGTCAAACTTTGCAAAATGGCTGCATTCAGCTGATTCTGCTCCTCTAGAGCCTTAACCAATCTTTCATTATTTGCCCTGTAACTTTGCATCTCCACCCTTAGGCTTCTCATGGTGGCTGCAAAATATGGGGGAGTATCTTGAAACCTCCTCCCATTATACTTTGTCTCAGCATTTCCAACTCGGACATTTTCCCCCATAGCATCTTCCTCGTATTCATTGGGGTTCTATGCGTCATCACACATGTCGGTTCTAATGGCTCAGCCAAACCAACTTTACCAAACTGCACTATCTGGAATGTTGCCCTTTGAAGATGACTATAATTCTGCAAAATGTGTTAATAAACAAAAATTTTAGATGCATAATAAAATCAGAAGTAAAAACTGTTTACCAACAGCTCTGGTAACTGTTCAACTTGGCCCATCAAGGCCCAATGCTACAACCCACAGCTCTGATACCACACTGTCACGTTCCCTCCCGTCCACTAGAGAGAGAACGCGACCATAACTGCTCACTCTGATTGTTGCAGGAGCATCCAGCTCGAAGTTCATTGAATTCTGTATATATTTTGATGGATTCCCAATTTTGCATAGATCTATAGAAGCATGAACTCATCTTGCGTTAACTCTATCCAAGTCTGCGGATAAATTCTCCAACTTCCCAACAGCAGAGAAACTGATCCCATCAGATATCAATTCGATGATCTATGAAGAAATCTCTTAGAGGAGATCGAACGGTGGATAAATATTGCGACAAAAATCGACGGTCATCATTTGTTCCGCATATGGAGACAGATCAATGACTGAGAATTAACCCGCAAGAATCAACGGTGCGAGAAGCTTGAGTTTGCAGAGTCGAGGAAATATGGAAATTGCGATCCCACATCTCGCATGCGGAATAGACTGTTGTGGAAAGGAAAGTTGTGGAAATAGAGATCTGCGAAGCCGCATCCCACAAGTTGCGGAATAGACCGTTGCGGAAAGGAAAGTTGTGGAAATAGAGATTTGCGAAGCCGCATCCCGCATCTCGCAAGTTGTGGAAAGGAGAGTTGCGAAAGGAAATTCAACCTATTAACAGAAGTCTTGGACAGATTTGTTCATTCAGGCCATCACCAATCCGACAATCTAAGCCGCATAACGTAATATATAATGCATTGAACTTAAAAACATACACAGATGTGTAAAACATGCAATATATTGTAGAATCAAATACATTCATTGAAGCATTCAACATGTTCATCACAATTCATTAAACAAAATACAGTTGCAGAGATTACACACAAGAAATACTTATCTTGAAAGAAGCTTGTCTCGCAACCAGCTACGTCACTGCAACGTTCCACCCAACAATAGGCTAGTGCGCTCATCAATCTCTCAGCAGCGTTGCCACCCTTGAGCTGCGCATGATTTCCACAAGGAATAAGGAACACTAGCAAGCTCACACATAGCCAAGGATACAACAAAAATCAGCCCAAGCCAACACAGTTGGGTTATCGGGCTGCAAACAAACAAGCCAATATATTGCTGGGTTTATCCGACTAATCAACCAAGCCAACATTCACATTAAGGACCATCCAAGCCAACTAACCGATGGGTTTATCAGGCTGCAAAGGAGTTGGAAAGCTTGAATTGCTAAGCTAGTGAGCTCAACCACCGAGCTATGGACACCTTCACTAGATCAAGCTTGGCTCCTAAAACATCTACACACCCAACACAAGGAAGCATCCCCTTCTTTGCTACACAGTCCCTCAAGTTATGCCTTCCATTCCAGTGTTGTTTAGGGTGTGCAAAGAAGAAAACCAGCCCCTCTAGATCTATTTGTGAGGTTCCTTCCTACACTAGGTTTATCAAGCTAGTTCAGGCCCAATTCCAGTCCAAACCAGTTCGGACCAAGGCAAAATAGGCACACACAACAAACCACAATGTCAACACAGCAAAATAGGCTTCCACTCACTCTGTGACATAGGAGACCATTGCACAACAACAATGAGGAAATCACAGATGACCACTCTTTCTCATAAAATCAAGTGATCTCCATTGCTCATTCGTTCAGCAAACAAAGGAGACCCCAAACCTTTGCGCGGCTAAGGATGGTAACAACAAGCGATCAACCCATAACAAAACACGGTTCTGTAAGCAGGATGAACACACAATGCGCATGAACAGAATGGAATAGAGAATGATCAAAATGGACCACAACGTTTCGATGAGAGCCAGATGATGGACTGGGCATGCACAATGAGGAAAAAACTGAAAACGTTAAGGATGGATGATAAAAAACGTCCCGCCGCTCTCCAAAACGTGAGGGAAGATGAAAACGTGAATGCATGAGGGAATGGACATACGTTTTTGGGTGTTTTCTTTTGACACATGGCTTTTCCCCAATGGCTCAAGGTTAATCATCCCCTCCCCCCTCCCTCATCCTTAGGAAACCATGCCCCCATCTCATTATTTGTTGCATTGACATAGGTTGTTGTGGGTCTTTAATTAAATTGCATATTTATATGATGTCCAAAATTATAATGTGTTGGCTAGCACAAAATGCCATCAACATCGATTTTAATCGCTGAAACATAAAACACTAAATCAATGGTGGGGATTTTTATTTTAGCTCCACATCATGATTAATTACAATATTTACATCATATATTTAATGCAAACATGGTCAAAACCAGGGTGTTACAACCCATTTTGTCAAATTTGGACTTCGAATGTAAAAGTTATCACATTTTCAAGTTTTGACACTTGGACCAATTACCTTTGGACACATGGCATGTGGAATCAGGGTCTAACTCTAATTTTCAAATCGGATTAGGTTGCAATTGGAAGTCGGGAAAAGAAATGACAGTTGTGTTGCGCCTGTGCCAACTATAGACATTCGACTTACGCCATCGAAAGGTCAGGATCTTGGAGGATAGTTGGGGAAGTTACATTCAAGTTTCGACTTCTGAGGTAGAGGTTAGAACATTGAAATAGGTCGGCATTGAAATTATTGGGATTGGACAGTCGAGGTCGCAGCGATGGATTATAGATCGACGATCGTGCCTGTTCAAATATGGAATATTTGGATTAACAACCCTGGTTTAAACAAGAAATTATGTATGCAGAATTGGTTCTTTGGATGTGAATCTTTGAATTTGATCCTCATTTTGTGCCATTATGCTCCTAATTTGGTCATGTATTCTTACCCAACAGGTAATCTAGGCATAGAGATGGATGTTTTCCCAAAATGGGCATGTTGTCTATAGATCTTCATCAGCCAAATTCTTCTATTTAACAGACTGTTTTATGCAAAAATATGGGGGACAGAGAAAGATACAGTGACATGGAATAAAGGAAGAAATACATAGTTGGAACAATAAGAGTTTAGTGGATTTCATTTTACAAAGAGCCAAAGATAAATTTCAGATTGTAGAAGTAAACATTGTATTGTCCAGTACTTGGAGATACTACGTGGAATACATAGAGTCTCCATTTGTATGCTTGAGGTATCTCATGGGTAGTGTATGTTCTCTTTGTACACAACCATATTTATGTCATTCTATAGAATTGATGTAACCTTCTTCACTTGAAAAATTAGTTTAATCGGTCACATTGCAAATTGACCAGGAGACGTAGAAATTCTGAGCCTAAATCTGTTAAGAAGTTACAATCTTCATTTTCATGGTTGTAGTCCCTGTTTATTCTCATAATTCCATTCATATTGTTTCCTTTAATATTATTGTTTATGCCTTATTGAAATCCTAGCAATTAAGATAAATTCACATTTAAATTCTTGCTAGTTGGCTAAAAGGTCCTAAGGCTTATAGATCATGTTAGTATCAGAGCAGTTTTAACCCAAGAATTGTGAATCTGTGAATGCTAACTAGGGGTAAGCTCAAAGCTGGTAAAGGAGTGTAATACCCCCATTTTGACCCTTAGAATGCATTGGCTTTATATGTAAATATTGTGTATATGCAATGTATGGTTCCCAACGTGGAGCTCAAGGCCAAGGCCCCACTAGTGAATGCTAGGCTTTTAAAAAAACAAGTATTTTATATTTTGTTAGCCATGTGCTAGTAAGCCATGGAAAATTGTAAACGCATGTAAATATTTTGATGCAATTAGCATACCAAGAACTGGATATGGAAGCAACTAAATATGGGGGGCTGGGTGTATCCACCGGGGAGAGGTGAGGGGTTGTGGGATTGAATATTTTGTTGCCAAATGTCATCTTGAGAACCCATATTGACTAGCTATGATGACATTTATTTATGTTGTAAGATGGTAGCTGAGAAATCAACTCATGAATTAATGGTGCATGGGCCAAACTTAGAAATTTGTATGGTCGAGTATGGGCATTGTTTACTTGACCCATAAGTCATTTTTCCTCATGGGAATTCATTTTCCATCATTCCCATTCCATTGTGGAAGAACCAAATGTCAATTTCTAGGTTGTTATGCATTCCCAGTAGTGGAAAAAGAAAGAATCCACGTTTTGAAGTGCCAAAAATGCCCAAAATTGCTTGATAAACCCAATGAAGGAAAGAATCTCTAGATATTTAGCAGTTTGGACCTTTCTATGCCCACCCTAAAGAGCAATGGAGGGAGGGGGCGCCTGAAGGACTATGTAGCAGAGAAGGGGACCTTCCTTGTGTTGGGTGTGGTAGGTATTGTGGGTGCTAAGGTTGTCTCAAGACAAATTGAGATTCCTGTAGCTCTTTGGTGGAGATCACTCACTTAGCTATCTCCTTCCATTCCTCCCTACTTGCTTGACAAACCCAACTATGTGCTGGATTAGCATGAGAATTTGTCCTTATGGTTGTGAGTGAGCCTAAGTAGTTCCTCCTTAGTTGATACATAGCACAGCTCAAGGGTGGTCTCTCAGCTAAAAGAATATAGGTTGTATAGAGACCTATGGTTTGGTGGAATGTTGCTCTTCCATAACTAGTTGCTCGGATAATTTCAATTAAAAGATAAGTGTTTATTGTTGTCTTCGATTATGCCTAATTTATGTGTTATGAATGAATGTTCACTGTCTTAACTTGAATGAGCTGACCCAACATGAATTGTTCAATTAAATGTCTGTAAATAATATAAAAATGAATTTATTGTTGTGCATAGTTTATTGTTATGCATGTGATAAGTATGCTGGTATAAACATGTTGTGTGTGTGTGTGCATTAATAAAGTTCAATTCTATTGTGTTTATATTCATGCATATGTACACAGTTAGTTGTTTATGAATTTTGTATTACGGCCATGGGGAAAAATTTAGGACCCCGTACATCGTTCATGTTCACTCCGTGGGTCGTATTAATGGGAGGGGACGTGACATAATGGTATCAAAGTATGGTTGTAACAATGGGCCTGCTTTGGCTGGAATCCACACTTACAGGCAGAAAATCAGAATTGCATAGGAAGTGATAATACATGTTTAGTTAAATTGTAGGTTAAATTGATGACAAAAAATCAAAATCTTCAGATTTTGCAGAGGAGCACACCATTGTATAGAGCTCGTCAAGATATTTCCAACGAAGTTTTATTTCATAAAAAGTGGACTTCGGATGTGAAATATATTAGTAGAATAAGTTAGCAGTAACATGGGCATCTTGCTGACTTTCGACTTCCAATATAGGGATCGAAAGGTTGGAAGGTTCGTTGATTAATATTGTTTGGATAGTGTTGAAATGCCAATGCCAAAGTGTCGACTTTGATATCGACAGGTTGTTCATGGAAGGATGGCCATGTTGGTGTCGATGATGAAATTTAGGATACGGATTGCATAGTAGCATAATGGTGGAGTTCAAAATTTTGACTCCTAGCATATAGAAGGTAGTAGTCAGAGTCAATAGGTCGGGGTAATCTTATTTTGAATTTATTCCGCAGTGTTAACTTCTGACTCCCGACGTACGAAATATAGTAGTTGGAGTCGAGAGGTTGGGAAGGATTTGTGGAGGAGTTGTTTTGCACCTTCGATTTCTGACTCCTGATGTATAGAATATAAGAGTCAGAGTCAGAAATTCAGAAATCTATTTTTATAGATCAATTACGCATTCCGATTTTTTTATTTTCGACCAAAAAAGTAGGAAAGGATTGGAAAAGTCGATATTGGCACGTTGGGGTCTAAAAAAAAAAGATTATAGAGCTCGAACATCGTTTTAGCCATAATAGGAGTAGTTTGGCTCAGAATTATATGAGACATGAGGCATTCAGATGCCATTAACAAAGCACATAGAAACACTAGTGAGAAGACTAAACCCATCATGCTCCTATTTGATCAAAATTTTGAATTAGTGACTTTTACAAATCAGTGCCCCAAGGCTTGATGGGAGCTCGGTTTGGGCCAAAATTGTTATTTTGTGGTCATAGACTAGGCATGCAGTTAAATATAGAATATTGGAGCCAAATTCCAAAGGGGATGAAACCAGGGTGTGAAAGAAGGTCAAAAAACACTATTCCGAAGCACTTTTGGGGAATTTTATTGAAAAGGTTGAAGGAGTTAAAAATGACCTTAAATGTCGAAACCAGTAAATTTTTCAAAATTGTCCTTTTACCTACTCATCAAAATTGATAACTTCTATTATACCAAGTTTTTTTCAAAAATGCTTTGTTTGGGAGAGCGAATTTTGGGTTAAATTTTGATATTTGAGAAAAAGTGAAAAGTCATCAGACCCATAATTTTATAGCGGTTGATTGGAAGATCATATCCGAGATATGAAAGATGTTGAATCATCCTTGTTATATGTACTAACTTTTCCCAGTAGAAAAAATTTCATAATTCTCTATATATTTACTTCTACGAGTAGCCTAAGTTGGCCTCTGAAGCTAATTGTACCTGTGGAAAAATTGTAAAAATGGACAAATTGGCCTCTGAGGCTAATTGTACTTGTGGAAAAATTGTAAAAATGGACAAAAGCAGTGGTTTTGGAAGAATGTAACTTTAATGTATGAAGTTGGAATGAAAAAGGGAGATAGAATTTGGAAATATCATGTAGAGGGGAACAATGGTCCACAATCTAAATCTGAATGAGGGATTCAAATGTCCTAGAGATTTGAGCAGAAAAGTGCCTGGCAGTTTCCATAAATGCATAAATGGAACAAAAAAAAGCATAAGAACCCTGTGAATAATTCGATCAGACTAATTCTATTCAAAATATATTTTTTATGTCTCATTTCATATATTATTAATATGTCTAGTAAATATCTCTATGATGCAAAGTGTTTGCAGTTGATAAACTTTGAACAATTGTGGTAGAGGGAAAGTGTCTCCATACGAAAATGGTAACCATGAATGATGCTCAGGAACCTTATGGACATGATGTTGTTGTCTTAGGAGAAAATATGCAAGAGGAAAACACCGAGACAAAATCAAATTAGGTGAATTTTGAGGTAAAAAATGGGCCTCATAAGATATATATTAAAATATTATGACCTATGCATTTTACAGGGAAGGTATACTTGACAACTCACATTTCCACTACATTAAATGTACAATTTAGATAACCATGGTTGAGTTACATACTAGAAACAAAAATAATAAAAAATGTTATATTGAAGTGACTAAAAGCTAATTTTAATTTCCAAAAAATGTGTAGTACTTAAATGCATTCATGTCCTTCAAACTTGGAGATCACTTTTAATAATAAAATATAAACACAATGAAAAAACAATCAAATATGTTTTAATAATAAAATATAGACAATGAAAAGACAATCAAATAATACAAAATGAAAAAACATCAAAATTTTCAAATTTTCTCCAACCACACATTGAAAATTGAAATTTAAAATAAAAATATATTTTTTTTCTTAATTTTTTCTTATAATTTATGGTTTTTTTGTTTCTTTATATAATTTATGTATTTTTATGATATAATTAATTTAGTGTTTGAAAATTAAAATTTAAGATAACATATTTTTTTTTTAATTTTTATTATGATTTATTTTTTAGGTTCTTAATAAAATTTATATCTAATATGCTTAAACCATTATTCAAAAATTGAAAATTAAAATAATAAATATATATGTATTTTTTTTTTAAATTTAAATTGTTTATTTTCTTATTAAACAAATTTATGTGTTTTAATAATGGAATTAATTTAGTTAAATTATCATAAAATATGATGCTTATGATTTGTATAAAAAATCATTAAACCAATATATATATATTTTTCTATATTAATGAATTCATCACCTATTATTACTTTTTTAATTTTCTTTTACATTTTAAAATATAGCGGTTCTAGAAGGCTCTCTCTAGGTCTCTACTGTCTTGTTATCATATTTTTACTGTTGTAATTTTGAACCCCTTTAATATATACTTTTCTTATTTTCTGTTAAAAATGTAATTATATAAGTTAATATTTAATATTTTAAACTTTGATTTTAATATTTTGTATAAGGTAATGTTTTGTAGTTTTTAATTAATTGTACTATAATTTGATAAAATATTACATTTTATGATGTTTTGTTTAGAATTTAGTTTTTTGAAAATTAGTTTTTTAAATTGGGTTTTATGAATATATTATTTTGTAATGCTTTTTATTGTAAATTTTTTTATATAAATCTAATAATAAAATATTTTAAAAGTATTAGAAAAGTTAATAATATTTTTTAAAAATAACAAAATAAAATAAAGTTCAATTAAAAATAAATAATTATATTAAATTTTTGAGATTAAGAAAAATAGATGAATATATCATATATGCATAAGTAAAATGTGTAAATAAAATATAGTCTTAATATTGAGAAAAATTGGATAAATATAACATATATTGAAAATTGTGTAAAGACATGCATATTAACTCAAAAGATATATATTGTTTTTTTCAAAATATATGAAGGGACAATAATATATTTTATTGAAAAGTGTGAAAAGACATTAGTACTTTACTCTAGCTGTAAACGTAATAATATATTTTATTGAACAACTGTGAAAAGTTATTAGTACTTTACTCTAGGTATAAAATTACTTGTAGACTACCATAGTTAACCATAAATTTTGATCAATTTTTAGAATATGACAAATAAGCAACCTTAATTCAAGTAATTCCAACTCAACTATTATAGATGATGTCATTCTCTAGATTGTGATTGATTCTTAAAAAGTTGATTTTAATGGTACATTTTTTGTTTGGAGGCTCATTTTTTATCTCAAAATTTCCCTAATGAGAATTTGATTGAAACCATGATGAGTTTCAATGAAAGATTGATGGCGGATCAGGAGGAGTAGAACCAAATCAATGCTGTTATTTTCCAGAGCCTCACTGATATGCAACAGAGGATCAAACTTGATTCCAATCCAAGCAACGTGGGTTGAGAAGGAAGAAACGTAGAGAGCCGCTCTAGGGGCCACTCTAGGAAGAAGACTCCAATCTCAAGAAACAGTTACATGAGTAAAAAGCGTAGAACACCCTCATCAATATCTTGGTCTAATAGGTCATGTGATTCCAGAGGTTCTCGAAGAAGTCCAAAGTGTACTTCTAGCAAGTTTGAAGGAAGAAGGAAACTCAAAAGGATTCCTTAAGAATAATTTAGAAAGGCAAGGCCTCTCACATTTGATGGAGAACGTAAGACAAGTAAAGAGGCAGAGGCATGGCTTCTTAAAATGAAGAAATATGTTACGATTCATGACTACTAGGGAAATGAAAAGGCCAAAATTGCTATTTACAATCTAAATGGTCGAGCTTCAATTTGGTGGGAGCACCTCGTGTAAGTAAAATGAATCAAGGAAAGAAGGATCAGATGGGAGTGATTTAAAAAGTATTTCAAGGAGAAATACCTATGTGCTAGGTATTATGATAACAAGAGGAAGGAGTTGAATGAACAAAAGTTGGGACATAAGTCTATGGAATAACATGTACACAAGTTTTTGGAGTTGTTGAGGTATGCAGATTAGATCAAAGATGAAATAGTAAAAATCCAATGCTTCCTTGGAAGTCTACCTCAAAATTTTAGAGATAGGATTGAGTTTGTTAATCCACCAACTCTTGATGAAGCCATTATAATGGCAATGCATTGCTATGAGTAGAGCAAAGGAAAATCAGAGATCCATCTAGCATGGAAGGGAAATCCAAAAGGAAGGTTTGAACAAAGGAGGAGTGGGTTCAAGCCATCAATTAAAAATCAATCAAGAAATTTCCAACAAGGCCAACAAGCACAAAGTGGAGTTAAGCTAACAGTATTAGTAGAGAAAGGGCCAAAAGGACCACTTCATTGTTGGGGATGCGGAGAGAACCACATGGTTAAGGACTGTCCACATCGAAAAGAGAACCCTCAAGGCTTTCGCAACTTAGAAGCAACAATTACAGTGGAGGATATGGTAAGAGAAACTCCCCAAATTCGTGCAACATTGGATAATCATCAAGCATACCACTAATCAACAGTAGTGGAAGTTGGAGGTAAGATTTCTAAGGAATCCATTTATGTTTTGATTGATCTAGGATCTACTCATAGTTATGTTTCTACAAAAGTGGTTGAAAGTTGTTCTCTTGGAAAATTGAAACATAATAAGTCATGGTTACTTCAATTAGCCACAGGGACAAAAAGAAAAGTGAGTGAAGTAGTGATGGAATGCCCCTTAGAGTTGAATGGACTTCTCACAAAAGCAAATTTAAATGTCCTACCATTAATATCTTATGATGCTCCTATTAGTATGGATTGGTTGGAAAAGCATAGAGCCAAGGTAGATTGTTATGAAAAAGTTCTTGAATGCATCGATGAAGAAGGAAGGCCGAGATTGGTAAAAGGAATTCCCAAGCAAGTTTCAGTAAGGTAAATTTCATCCTTACAGTTAAAAAAGTTTTACAAGAAAAGTTTCCAATTATATTCAATTCATATATCAGATTCTCTAAAGGACCACCCAGGTACACGAGAGTATCTTCCTAAGTGTTGTGCTCGGTGCCACTATAGAAACAAGATGACCATTCGTTAGTTTCAGGTGACCTAGGGAGCCTTTTGATATATCCTAGGGTACGTGGAAGTGATTCCATGTGTGGGTGTTGTCTAATGTAGTACTACTTGAAGGGGTGCCAACTAGAGTTACAATGGTGTCCAATAATTGCACCAAACGAGAGTAAAACATGGCTAAGTACCAATTGTATTCACTTTGTGTATTGTTTCCCAACCTCAAGTTTATCCACTAAGCGACAAATCTTTATTGTTAGTTTAAGACACCAAAACACGTCTCTAGCCTAAAAGAAATTTTCTATCAACTATTAGAAGTGTGTTGGCTCAAGAACATGGCTCTAATACCACTTGTGGTGTTCCTTTTACCCTTGAAACTTTGAAATCACACAAATCATAGAAAGATTAAGATACACTAAACCAAAATATGTAGAAAGAACCAGAAACATGAGACAAGAAAAAGATATTATGTGAAGAAAATAACTTTTATATTATGAGAAACTATGTTCACGACCCTCTTGTGGTAGGGAAACCATTCAATTGAGTAGAGACCTGTTATAATAATTCTCAACAAAACTCTTCATATGCTTGAAGCTCTTTAAATATGCTTCAACTATCCAAAACCCCAACTACTTGACATGGTCAAAATACAACTTCCTAGTGGGTCTTAATTAATTAAGAGACCCTTTTTACATTGATTGACGAACACTAACTTACTCGGCCTTATCTCAAAAATATAACATTATACAATGAGTATTGCCTTGTTGAATTTACACATAGATAGTATAGAGGAGAAACACACCGTGAAGACATAGACTGATCCGCTCGACTTTGCATTCACGGTCTGGCATTTTTGCTCGATCTGTTCCAGATCATAGTCCTTTGAAGTTGCTCTGATCCAGTTCGGAGACCACTCTGCAGCTGCCTTAAACTAGATCGCCCCCCTCCATGTGTTGAGCCTGTATCTCTGGTTGTGCATGCAAGGATTCTTTTGCGTGGTGATCATATCTGTAGCATGCAACTGAGTCGGTTTCGATATCTGGCAGTGAAGCAGTAGGAATGGATCCACCTCCGAATCTAAGCCCGGAGCAGCGATGAAGACTCTTAGATGAAGCTTTCAGGAATTTGGTGGCCACCACTTCAACCCCATCCTTGCCCGTCCCTGAATCCTCCAGTGATGCGAATTTCGTGAAGCGAGCTGCAGCCCCTAGGATCTAGATCACATCAACAACTTCAAGAATAAAAGCTCTTGCTCTGAGTGAGAAAAGACTGATAGGCCAGGTCACAGGGATTTGGCCTTCGCCAAAGACTATGGAGATCTGGATAAACAAGAATTGGATGCCCTTGATCTCTAGGGGGCTGCAACACTGCTTTTGCAGAAAGGAATTCTTTTCCTTCTTGTTTGAAAGCAAAGTCGACATAGATCTTATCTTCAGGAGCGATCCATATTTCATGGGTCCTCGTGGTTTATATTTGAACCGATGGAGCCTCTCTTTCGATCCAGAAAAGGACGTGCCATCGGTGGTCCCGGTTTGGGTCCATCTCCCACACCTACCCCTACATTGTTGGAACGATGAAAGACTACAATCTATAGGGAAATGTCTAGGCAATTACATCGACAAAGCAGAACCAAAGGGCTCTTTGTTTTCTTGTGCAAGGATCTGCGTTGAAGTAGATATGGAGAAAGGATTGCCAGAGGTTGTAAATTTACACATGGACGGATGGGAACACATGCAAAAGGTGGATTATGAGCAACTACCGTTCAAGTGCAAGAAGTGCCATGAGTATGGACACTTCGTCAAAAATTGCCCAAAGGTGGCTTAAGAAAGCTTGGAAAAAAATCAAGAAGAAGGTTGGAAACAATAAAAAAGGGGAAGAAAATATCCTCTAGCAACAAATGAAGCATAGCAAATGACAAGCAATGAGAAGCCTAAAGAAACAAGGAATGCCCCGAACAACAATCAATTCGAGGCACTACTTATGGAAGAAGGTGAAATCCCGCCTTTGGAAACAATAACAGTTGAAATTGAAGAAGAAGAAGAGCAGGAAACCACGAAGATCCCTCCTAACTCTCCCAGAAATGAAAGGAGCGATAAGGCCCCGGAAGGGTCTACAACACCAGGGGGAACTTGAGCAGAGATGGTAAAAAACAGTAGAGTCACGCCTCAAGGATACTCTCCAGAGCAGTCACCCTCATAAGGATCTCAGGAAACACACTAAGTGGTTTCACAGCCAACCACAAGAGGAAGGAAGTCGTAGATATATCTAAGAGAGCAAGAAGTAGAAAGAGAGATAGAGCTAGGAAGGCAGAGAAGTCTCGAGGAAACAAAGCTCCTCCAGAACACCAAAAATCTAGGAGGAGCAAGAACAGATGGCAGATCCCAAGCATGATCACAATCAGTAAAGAAATGTTGAAAACCGTCTCTTGGAACTGCAGGGGTCTAGGAGGCATAAGCAAAGTAGAAGCAATAAAGGAGATAATCAAATTCGAAAGGCCAGACATACAACTGCTCCAAGAGACAAAAATGCCAGACATGGAGGCTATGGCACTTTCATGTCGCTTCTGGAAAAATAACACATGAAAAGCCATTAGCTCCAAAGGAGCATCTGTGGGAATAGCCACCATTATCTTAGGTAAATTCTTGGTTAAATCTAGTAGGGAAAGCCATCACTGGATTTTGACAGAAATTTAGGACAAGGAGGACCTAATCCTGGTATACATCTGTAATGTATATGAGCCAACTCACTACAGGGAGAAGATAACATTCTGGGAATATCTCAACAATCTTAAGGAAGAGCTACGTAGGAAATATCTTATCATCATCGGGGATTTCAACACCACTAAGGCACAAAGTGAGAAGAAAGGAGGATCAAAGGTCAGGGATTCTTTTGGCAAGAAGATGGAGGACTTGATAGCAGATCTAGATCTGCTCGACATCCCTTTGAGGAACAGAAAGTACACCTGGAGCAACAAAAGAATTGGAACAAGGTGCATAGAGGAAAGGTTGGATAGATTTATGGTAAGCTCCACTTTCTTGCAAAAAGATCTCACCCCTACTTCTTTTTCTCTCCCTTCAGCAATGTCAGACCGTAAACCATTAGCTTTGATCTTTTCCCCTCCAACCAATCTAGGGCCTATCCCTTTCAGATTTAATACGATCTGGCTGCATGATGCTAAAATAATGTATTTAATTCAAAGGGAGTGGAATCTCCAACAATTTGGGTCCCCCAGCTACATCTGGGAATCAAAACTAAGAATAATGAGAGAAGATTTAAAGAAATGGGTGAAGGATAGCTTTAAGGACCCAAATAAGCAAAAAATCAGCCTTCAAAGGGAACTAACAGCCATGCAAATTAGAACGGAAGTGGAAGAGGTGTCTTCAGAGCATTTGATGCAGGAGAAAGAGATGAACATTAGAATCCTAAAGGCAGCAAGACAAATAGAGGAGGTATTGAGAATCAAATCCAGGCAAACATGGCTGAAGGGTGGAGACAGCAATACCGAGTACTTTCACAAGCAAGCAAAGATCCAACAAAGCTACAATGCCATAAAGGAATGGAAGGATAATAATGGAAACAAGATAATCAAGAAGGAAGATCTTAAGGAGCATGCCCTCAACCATTTCCAAGAACTATATACAGATACGGGGGACAGATCCGAAAGCACAAATGGATCTACTCCATGGCATACCATCGATCATTAAAGACGAAGAAAACAGGGAATTGGCAAAACCCATTATGGAATATGAGATAAGAAATGCAATTTGGTCACTCCATGCTGATAAAGCACCGGGGCCAGATGGCTTCACTATTAACTTTTACAGAGCAGCCTAGGAGATAATAAAGGAAGATCTGAAAAAAAATGCTAAACTGGACAAGGAAAAAAGACAAGATCGGGGGGGCAACAAACTCTTCCTTCCTGGATTTGATCCCAAAAGAAAAGAGTCCTTCAACATTTGACAGATTCAGACCAATCTCATTATGTAACACTTCTTACAAAATCCTGTAAAAAATCTTAGCTACAAGAATGAAAAGCATCATGGGTCGCCTCATTTCAAATTCGCAAGGAGATTTCATAGTAGGGCGCTAGATCCTGGATAACATCATTATCGTCCAAGAAGCAATACACTCCAGCGTGGAAAGGAAGCAACAAGGTATGGCCATCAAGCTGGACATGGTAAATGCATTTGATAGGGTAAATCACTTTTTTCTTTTCGAAATCATGTCTAAGTTCAGATTTTCCAAAAGATTTGTAAACTGGATAAAAGCTTGTATAAGCAGGTTGTGGATAGCACCATTAGTAAATGGTAGGCCCACTAAAATCTGTTAGGCATCCAGGGGGCTCTGACAAGGCTGCCTGATGTCCCCTTTCCTCTACCTCTTGGTGGCTGAAGCTCTGAGCAGAAAGCTACAGCTTCTACAGGAATCTGGAGATTTGAAAGGTAGGAAGATATCTAGAGGCATGAGAGCTTCCAATCATGCGCAGTTCGCTAATGATACCATTCTGCTAGGAGGAGCATCTGTCATTATTTCCTAAAGATTCAACTTAGTTCTGTCCACCTTTCTTAAAGCCACTGATGGTAAAATAAACTCAATAAAATCCAATGTTTATGGCTGGAACTACCCTCAGAGAATGCTGGCCAAGATAGCAAGGACCCTTGGCTTTGAAGGAATTGCAACTTGGAACTCCTTAAACTACCTTGGGATCCCAATTTTCAAAGGAAAGAAAAGGGCTACTGACTGGTAGGGGATGATTGATAAGACCAAGAACAAAATTAATTTATGGGGGATAAGGTGGCTAAATATGACTGGCAAACTCATCCTTATTAGTTCTATACTCTCTGCCTACCCTATTTACTATTGTTCGATCTCACTAGCTCCAAAGAAAATCATGGATGAGTTTACTAGAGAAATCAGAAAATTTCTGTGGCAAGGAGGCAAATCAGACAGTCTCAAAAAATTCCACTTGGTAAATTGTGATGGTAAATTGGGAAATTGTCTGTAAACCAAAAATCTATGGGGGAGCTGGAATTCGAGATCCAAGTAATATGAATTTAGCTCTTGGAGCTAAAATTCTCTGGAGAATTGTAACGGGAGAAGGAGCCCGGTGGAAGGAAATCATCCAAAAGAAATATTTGACAGGAAATAAAAAGAGATGTCTTGACAATATCGACATGGACAAGAAAGGCTCACCAATCTGGGAGCTGTGTAAAAACGCGGCCCATATCATCAAAGAGAAATTAACTTGGACCCCAGGCAACGAAAAAAGTATTAAAATATGGAACAATCCTTGGTCCTCTATCCCACCTGTTGTTTTAGCACAGGCATTTCCTAACTTAAGGCAGTGTATGGATATTCTGAACATACACTCGTTGTTTGACTTATCAGAGTGGACGAGTACTAGGAGATGGTCAGGTTGGCAAGAGATGGATCTCGATCAACTAAATTCAGATTTCAACGCCCTCATTATCGTGTTACCTCCTCCTGTCCACCGCGTGTTGAAGGATGAGTGCAGTTGGGGAAAAATGGATTTTACACGGTGAAGGATGGTTACAGAGCCGTGGACATGGAGGGTAGTAATTACAATAAAGACAGAAAGTGGGGTAAGATCTGGAATAAAGATGGGTTACCCAAAATCAATGTGTTTTTTTGGATCCTAGCCCATAGGAAAATTCTAACAACAGAGAATTTAAGGAAAAGAGGAATGGAAGGCCCGCTGAGATGCATCCTGTGCAAGGAGTTTGAGGAATCAATAGAACATCTATTCTTAGAATGCAAATTTTCTAGAGAGGTTTGGCATCAAGCTTACAAGGATTTGCACTTCGAGTTGATTTTTCCAACTAATTGGGATGACTTATTTTCCTGCTGGATGGATTACTACCAAGGAACACTCAGCAATAAACCAAACTTTGTGAGGGCTTGGAAAGCTCTTCCAAGATATATTTGCTGGAAGATATGGACAACAAGAAATAAGGAGATCTTCGAAGGGGAAAAGAACAATCCGAGCAAAGTTGCGGCAGCTGCAAAATCTCTTTGGGCTGAAGCTCTTATCGCTAGGGGAATGCACAACATCAGCAAGGAAGCATTGACAGTAGAGGAAAGAGATTGGGCCTCCGATTTTCTAGTTCTCCAGTCACATCCGCCATGGACTCAACCAAAAAAAATTCAATTAAGCAACCTTGGCAAATAAGAATGAATATGGAAGAGTTCAAAGGTTGGTGGAATAAATTGGGTTGTAGCTCATTGTTTTTTTACGGCGCCTCAAAAGGAAATCTGGGGATGGCAAGAGCGGGGGGAGTCTACTTAAGTCCTGAAGGAATAAAGCTGAAAGAGTATGCTTGGGGAATCGACAGGAAGACTAATAATGGGGCGGAATGGTTAGCATTAATAAAAGGATTGGAGATTGCAAGGAATGATGGCATTGAGGAATTGGTGGTACTCGGCAACTCGTGCATGGTTATTAGAGAAGCAAGGAAAATAGCAAGGAATAGAAATAAAGCAGTCAGCAAGACCCAACATCTTCTTAAATGTATTGTTAATGAGTTCAAAGCCATCAATTTCCTTCATGTATTGAGAGAAAATAACAAACAAGCAGATAGTATGGCTAATAAGGGAGTGGACTTAGATTGCAGTAGCCTGTTATGTAATCAATAGGTTTATGAGAGAAACTGGGTTACTTTATAAGTGAACCTCTCCTCTTCTTTCCCTGAATGTTCTGCTTTTGTATTCTACTGCTTGGGCAGTTTCTAAGGAGTTTTAGCACCCATAGAATAAGAAGTGGAGATGAAAATGAAAGAAAGGAAAATGAAGTACAAGGAGGCATGGACTTGGTCTTCCAATGGGAGCAGTCTGTGGCCAGCCTACTGTAAATTTCAAATTCTCTTTTCTTTTTATATAAAAAAATCCCTTCAACCGTTTCTGTTAAAAAAAAACATTAGACAATGACTGAATAAACTCTAAAGTAAGGCAGGTTAGGGTGGGACCCTAACATAGATTTATGGCCTCGTGAGGCCAAAATTTTAACATTTTTTACAAAAGTGTATTTTCTCGCTTCTCTACATAGATAAATCCATTTGAACATCCACATAACTCATCTAGACACTTTGATACCACTATATACCATTAAAATTAATCTGTTTTCCTTACATGGACAAGGGTTTCCAAATCTATTGCTTTCCCTTAATGGATACTTCATTATTTTAATGTAGAAGTGGACCTTTTCATAACTTCAATTAATTGTAGATGATTAACAAACCATTAAAATACAACATGCAACTTTTGATTAAAACATGTGTACATGCATATGCCATTATAGTAAAAATATTATCCTAAATGCATCAACATTAAAACAAATCTAAGAGTAAATCACATTCTAGCGGTTAAATAATTCATTGAAGCAAACAAATCAAACCCATAAATTTACACATAGAACACATACTTGGTCAAGTCTGCATAACAATTTAGCTCTAGAAGGTTTTCCAGCAATTACTAATTCACATTTCACAAAACCACCCCGAGTTATGGACCATAATATGAGGAGGGAAACTCACTTTAATCCCTAACGCAAGTAACAATCGAGGGACATGAACAACTATTAACATCTTGAAACCCTTGTTAATGTAGCCATTCATCCTCCATGAATGACATGATCCAATAACATACAACCAAGCTAAAAACACTCTTTATCTTTCTTTCCAATGTGAAAGGATGGAAAGAGATTGGAATTTTACAATAATTCACATATGATCCCCACCACCACCCCCCTCCTCTCCCATCAAAACCTTAGAAAACAAATCTCTTACCATTTCTCTCATGGTTTCTAACCTTCTTATTCAATATCTTCAACTCCTACCTCACTTTTAGTATCACCCTTAGTGTTTCATTGTTGAAATACTTATTGTTTTGTATTCTATTTTTGTAATACTTATTGATTTGTGTTCTATTTTTGTAATACTTATTGTCTTTTGTGGATTTCATTGTTGTAATACTTGATATGATGTTGAAGTCAATTGGAACATAGAAAATTAATTTTGTGTAGAGCTTAAAAGTTACTATAATCTACAATTTAGTTGGAATCATGATTTAGGTGAGTATTGGTGGCCACCCATATGTTCCACCAAGTTAGAACATTTCTTCATTTTTGTGCAATTTTTTTTATGTTTTTTGGGTTCCATACTTTCTAGGCTTTTTGAGATCATGAACAATGCTTTTTGACCTATCAAAGGGGAGGAGTTGCCATGGCATTCCCTAGCC
This sequence comes from Pseudotsuga menziesii, assembly GCA_001517045.1. Lineage (NCBI taxonomy): Eukaryota > Viridiplantae > Streptophyta > Pinopsida > Pinales > Pinaceae > Pseudotsuga > Pseudotsuga menziesii. Next base: position 151,664 of record LPNX010695064.1, read on the forward strand.
TTAAAAGAAGGTTGTAATCCTCAATTAGTTATTGCCAATGAGCTATCTTGCACCCTAAATGGAGATCATATGCAAAGGTTGTGCCTCAAAAAATTGACCCACAAATCAATTTGGTACTTCATCTCTTATGGTTAGGTTTTTGGATGTTTGGGGATTTTGACTCTTTCATCTTATAATAAACTGTTACTAAATCTCTTTTAAGAGATCATCTACCACCATCTCATTTTTTTTTATATTTTTTTTGAGGAAAAAAACATTTTTTATTATTAAAAAGTTGTGTCAAAAACTTACATAATTAGCACAGCTTCTAAACAAAAATCGCACCTACAACAAAACAAATCCTGCAGCAAACCAAAAGTGGAAGAGACCAACTAGAGAGACTATCCTTACAGTCCAAACCCAACAAAATAGAGATCTGAGATCCGAGCCCAATCCAACCCATCCTCGGGAGAGGATAATCAAAGACTGGATTGTCAACATCCAAAAGAAACCAAAAAGCAAAGGATCAAACAGAAGATCAGTCGTCGCCGTCGTTCAAATACCAATCTACTCTCTGTCAATTCTATAAAAAATTAATACTTCCAGATCTGTCCAGAATCCCGTTGTGAAGACATTATAGCAAATGATGCCATCCAGAGGTCCGAGCTTCTTCTTCGAGAGTATCGGCCACACCATTATAAACTCTAGAAATATGCCGGCCGGATGGAGAGAAATGAGAAGTTTTTCATTAATCTTTTGGTGTCTTCCATCCAGTGCAACAACTAGCAAGAACAAACTAATCCAATGTTCCCTTCAAACAGATTTTGAATCTTCGATCTGTAAAGTGGTGAAGATTTTTCTTGCTCTCAAAATTCATGTCAATGCAAGTTGATAGAAATTTAATACATGAACATCACGCAGATTAGAGTGGCATTAGTCGCGGTAACTTGTAAGGGTATAGGGCTTTAACAAAATAAGCCTATCATCTTTACCAGGAAGGAATGAACCAGATGACATCTTTATATATACAATACAAGGGATCCTCTAACCTCAAACGGAAAAAAATTTGTAAGTTCTGCTCCAAACATTCAAAGCCAAAGACCAAACAGATACTTTATATAAATTTATTTAATACCAAAAATGGGCAGCATTGCAAATACTTCAGCAGCAACATATTTGAGCCCATGACAAATCTATAATACAAACAACGGCGAATTAGTAAATTCCCATACCATTATGTATAAAGATCACAAACTGATAACATATGACATAGATATCTTCTGTCCAACAAGCAATTTAGATGAAATATGGACTGATAATATGATAGTTTTAATTTTTCATAAAACAGTAAATAGTTCAATCACCGGAGCACGGGGCATCCTAGTATACAAACAGAAAACGTCCGTCTATATCTATATATAATGTCCAACCTGCATTTATATGATACATAGCATATAGATAGCTACTGATAAGATAATAATTTCGAAACCAGGCAGTAAATGCTTCAGTCATGGGAGAAGGAGGCGTCCTTCATTCATATGCCTAGGGGCATTATGGTTAATCTTGAAGGAATCATAGACAGGAGCCGCATCTTCCACAGCATCAGCTCGTTCCTCTTCTTCTGTTTGCACTTCCCCACTTGCTGCTGCTTCCAAAATATAATATTTAACCTCTTCAAATCTTTCCTCTGACAAAGAGACTTCAGCAAGTAATTTACATGCATAGTCCTCAGAAGCCCTGTCAAAGTCCTCCTTCCTCTTCAAAACAATGTGTCCACTAATTTCCCACACAGCAGGATTAACTTGTGTGTCTAATATCTCTTGGTCCACTTCTCCCAAAGCTTGCTTTTCTGCATAGCACTAGTTACAGAAACATCTCAAGATTCTTAGAAGCATACGAGAAATTCTAAACTTCACAAAAGTAAAGAAATGTCTCCAAATCACCATCAATCTACTACCCTACAAGAAGCAGCAACAAAAATTGGTACCACTGTAATATGCTACCGCATTATACCTGAGGAAACAGAAAAACCCTTTTGCCACAATCTGCAATGAGCACATTGTATGGTATGTTGTTATCTTGAAGACAGATGCATGCGCTGGCAACAGCATTGGAGAGGTTCTCTAAAGTATTACCCCCTTCGAAAACCAGGCCTCTCACAGGATAGTTGCAGAGTTCAAAGATCTTGACCCCACTTTTCTCAGACTTCCATGGTACTCTTTTTGTGGGTGTTTTTTCAACAGGAAAATGAAGGGCCAAGTAATAAGCCTGCCACAGCATTCAACTCATCATGCCAATTTGCAACGTTACCAGTTATCATGGGTAAAAAATCATTACTCTATAGTCCAAAATTAGTTATTGAAGCCAACGAAGTGATAACACTGTCTTCTTTAAAGTCCCCTTCTCTCTGTTCCAAATGTGCATACAAACATTCATGGAACAAAAAGTCTACTATTGCAAATAAAATAGTGGTCTTACCTGGAAGTGCAAATGGTTTATAGTTGCAAACGCTCCCAGGCTGTTGTACCCAAGACGAAAAGATGGGTTGCCAGCCTCAGCAGCTAAATGCATAGCTAACAATAAGCTATCATGGTCAATGCGTTGGGGCAAGCAGTCCAATACTCTTGGCACGAGAAGCACGTGCCCGTATTCAATAGGACTCACCTGCAATAAAACAATGTATAATCAATGAACATCATCTTTCAACATTCAAAACACCTCAAACACTGCATCAAAAAAGCTTTGCCATCATCATTGATCCTGCTTACATTGATAGCAATCACGTTTGGACTGTCCAAGACGAGGGCCTTTTCCAAGTACTGAACTTTGTTTTCCTCACTTTCTTCAAAACGGAAGAGCACCTCTTCCTGACCTACTTTTGTGAAATTGAATTTACTGGGGTCAAAGTCTTGCAGCACCTTGTCCACTCGAAATTCAGTGGGACGTTTCTTAAGATGGCGCCCTTCATTCAGCTGAGAAATGAAACCATAATTGCCAGAGATGACCTGCAATCATTCCCACACAGCATTTGTGGGTATAATTCAAATTAAAACATGTTCTTATAAACATCACCTTAAATAATAATAGGCATCCCCAAATTGGAACAAGTGAACATACATAAAAAAAAATAGAATCAACAGTTAAGAAGAGTATGTCCTACAAAGGGTTTTGTTTAAAAACTGATAACTGAAAAAATTGTTTGAACATAATTCCAACCTTGGTTTCACATGTAGTGACATCATAGCGGAACAGACCCCTCTGCATCCTTTCCTCCCACTGCCAACTCACAGTGAAAAAAAAGTTTCAAGATTGGTATATGTTTCTTCAAAAGGACATACTCAAAAATAGTGTTTTTGCTTTAAAAAAAAATTCTCACCTGGCCAAGAAGGACAGAGTCAAGGAAAGGAATATATGCCACCTCAGCATCTTTATCTCCAGCAATGGTATGCCTTCTCTTGAAGGTGTACAAAGGCAACTTAGAACCTGAAATCAAAGGCAACTATCAGAATCACTGCTAAAAAATAGTAGTCCTATCAGCGCGTCCGGTGATTTGCGACTCTGATGCTTGGATTTAGGAATGCATCACAAAGATAACAATTTGAAGCAAAGTGGCAAAATGGTCCTTTATGGCATTAATACTCCATACTCAAACGTAGGCCATAAAAATTAGAATCCAAAATTTAACTAAGTAGACAAAGGCTTGCCATGTAAGTGCAGAGTAGTAGTTAATATAGCCCATTAAGGTTAAGTCCTATCAAGTATGCCATAATAGTAGATAGTAGTTAAAACCAGGTGCAAATCCTGGACGAATAGTAGTTAGAGCCAGGTGCAAATCCGTCCTGGACAACTGTTGTCTGAATAGATATCCATTTGACAGAATAAATACCCCTCTCGCAACTACTTAGCCTAACGTTGAATGGTGCTAATAGTTCCCAATTGTTCTTCCCCTCGTGATAAGATAAGGCTGAATGGTACTAATTGGTCCCCTCATGATAAGAGAAGAGGAAGTAGGCTCAAAGAAAAAAAATAAGCAAACACAACAAAGTGCACCAAAAGATCCATACAAATACAGAACTGTAGCAAATTAGCGTGGAACAAGTGCCACCTTCTAAACCGATTAGAAGAAATATGCAAAAGTAGCAATCAAACTGAACTAACAAATCAAAAGTTAAATAAAATTAAACCCTCAAGGGAACTGTAGGAAAACGGAACTTCCAAGGTTCAAACTTTGGCAAATTTTTAGTGAAAAAAAGGCTATCATAAACAATTCTCGGATAAACACAAGCCACCTTCCAAATATATCAATAGCAGTTCAAATTAAAAACCACCTAATATGCAAAAAGAAGAGCAAACAAACATAATTCGTTTTTAAGCCGACAAAAAGTGAATTCGAAAATTATTAGATGGAATATGCAAAAGTAGCAATCAAACTGAAATTTCAGATCAATAGACAAATAAAATTATTAAATCCTTCAGTGAACTGTAGGTGAACTTCCAAGGCTCAAATTTTTAGTGAAAAACAGGCTATCATAAACAATTCTCGGATAAACACAAGCCACCTTCCAAATATATCAATAACAGTCCAAATTAAAAGCCCCTAATATGCAAAAAGAATAACAACTAACCATAATTCGTTTTTTAAGCAGACAAAAACTGATTTCGAAAATTATTAAAGAGGGTGCAAGGATTTTACCTGGAACACAGCATTGGCCTAAACAGTTACGACCGCAACCAAGCCCATCAGAGCCCTCCTGGTAGTTAGATAGTATAGTAGGGCACCTCTTTATGCTCAACATGGTGGTGGTTAATAAGACCGAGTAATTGAAGCCTAAATTAAGCTAAACCACCTCTACCTCTCCCAAATTATTCCTCCTTCGCTCAGGAGAAATGGATGGGCGAGGCAGCAAAGGGCTTGGTCACGGCCGCCTCCTGCAAGAAAGAGGAGATCAGAAGGGCTGCCGCCTTCCGAGGGCAAGGCTCCTCTCCCACCGTTCGGCGACGGGGTTCTCTCTAGTGCACAAGAAGCGTTCCTACTCCGCAGAATTCTTCTGCTGTCATGGAGAGGGAACCGCAAAATGCGTTTAATAGCCGTGTTGCCACAACTTGACAGACCTTGTTTTTCCTGTAATGGACTTATTTTCGTCTCCCGGCACCAATTCCCACGATGTTAACATCCAAATTTCCTCCACAGCTGCACCGAATCGAATCCCCCGGTGCCTATGAATATACAGATTTCCTTCCGTCGAGACTCTGAAACTCAAGAGATTTGGAACATCGTAAAGATAAAGCTAATAAATTCGAATATACAGTTATCGGAGGATTGCTGCACACGCGTGAACCACAAAGCCACTTCTTCACGAACGACTGGCAATATCCACTCGCCTCTATTTATAGAGGATTTTCCTCCCTGGCTACTTCACGGTCACATGGAGCTCAGGCTGATACCAGGTGCTATGGTAAGATAAAAGAAGTATTCCAGTCAGCAAGATCCCTGAATCGAATCTTACAATGGCAGGGGAATATTCTGGTCTGCGATGGATTCCTGAGCGACCTTACCACGTGTGACGTATGTAAGGCTATGGGTATCCCTTCTTCGTATATTCTTGTTTTTTCTTAGGGGTTGTGGGTGGATAAGGTATGTTCAAGTTTGAATATCGATATCTTGTATTTAATGCGGCTTAATGCCGCTGTAGCAAGCTTAATGATCTTGGATGTTAAGCTGCTGCAAATCCAACGGTTATTAAGCCTATTACAGTCGCATTAAATGCTCTGCTGCTCAATAGATAGCTCTTGCGGTCATTTTTCATTAACATTAAAGTTTAGTCAACAACATTATAATTGAATTTATTTTAGAAAATTAAAAACCTAAAACCAGTTTAATTTAATTAATTATTGTTTTTTCATTCTTTAAGTTGTACTTTAATTAATTAGTGAGCTTGGAAAGCTTTTTGGCAAGTTTTTTGAGCACAAGAATAAGATTTTAAAGTAAATCATGTATTTTTTTTCTTAAGATTAGATAAACCAAAGTTGATCAAAGTGGACCTTAATCATGATCATCATCGGTTGGTTAATTGTCTACTTTTACATTGATGTTAAAGAGTGTTTGTGGTTGAGATATTCTATTTTGAAAGTTATTTATTGTTGTGTTGGTGGTGAGCATTATTATAAGTATTATTTTAATAATTATAATGTATTTTATTTTTTTATGTTTTGAATTGGAATAGATGATTTTTTTGTCATGATTTTAAAAATTTTAGTTTAAATTAATTTAAATTATAGCTAGAATTTTTGGTGTCTTAAGAGTTTTTGCGAGTGTTGAATCAATTTTTATTATCAAAATCTTAATAAAACGTACTAAATTTAGATTTTCCAAATAAAAAATAAAGGAACCTCACTTAAAAATAATTATCCAATCTAATCACCAAAATTTTAGATAACTTTCTTTTTAATTTTATATATACATAATTATATATTAAAAATAATTTTACAAAATATATATTAAAAATAGGCTGATTAGAATTCCAATCTATTGTTTAAGATAATGGAGAAGACCACGACTTCTAACATATAAATATGGCTAAAGTATTATTATAATTAAGTTTCATAATTTTGAATTCCAATCTATTGTTTAAGATAATGGAGAAGACCACGACTTCTAACATATAAATATGTCTAAAGTATTATTATAATTAAGTTTCATAATTTTCTAAGAGTGTAGTTGGCCATGTTCTTATTTTCTAATTTTCTAGAATGATGTGATGTTATATTTTTCTTGATTTAATATTTGTTGCTTTGATATTAATATTGTTAGTTGTTTGGTTTAGATATCTATTTTGAGAAGCTATTTGTAACTTGTAGGTATTATTTACGTGTTAGGTATAATATTATCGTAATGGTTATAATAATTTTTTTTTAAGATTGTGATTTGTTAAGATATTTTGGATTAATTTTTTTTTGTGTTAGAAATATGAAGAATGTTATAATTTTTTTTGGAGATTTATTATTGGTTAGTATATAAATTTAAAAGATCATAATTAAAAGATTGAAATAATTATTACACTCATTCCTTAATTTGATTTTAATCAAATTTCTTTATATATGAAGGGTAAGTAATTCTCAAAGAATGAACTAGCTACTACAACAATTTGCTTACACAAAGGGGTGTTAATTAAATATGGGGTTAAGCCTTATTAATCATGCTTACACAAAGGGGTGTTAAGTAAACATGGGGTTAAGCCTTATTAATCGCTTAAGAAACCTTTCGAATCGATTCATTGAATCCATTGCATCGCATGGGTTGGCTACTACATGACATTTGTTCTTGGAAGGGACTCTAGGACAAAGATTCAAATCTCTCTCAAGCTCTTGTATCTTTGTCACACTTGAAGCTTGTGTGGCCTGGTTTAAGTGTTAAATGGGATATGATGGGATTCTATCATGCATGTGGGATCTTTTATGGGCAAGTTGGTGGTCTTGAATGTTGGTCGAGTTTGAATCGGGAAGTATTTTTCCTTGAATTCTTTCATTTCTTTGTTACTTAGTTTGTGTGGGGGTTGAATCCTTGTCTAGTCTTATTGTGAATGGAATTTGGAATTTCCCTAGCAATTATTGTGTTGTATGGGTGCTTTGGTGTAGTGATTGTTACAACCTTGGTAGCAATCAATGGTTTCGATACTTAGAGTTTCTTTTTTATTTGGTTTGCGTGGTGGTTGAATCCTCGATTGCTTTTATGGTGAATGCAAATTGGTTTTGCCATAGCAATTACCCTATTGCCAATTGTTGCTCCTTTTTTTCTTAAAAAAACCCATTAACTTGATATTCAAGTCCATACAAAATTCCGAGCATAATTCCAGAGTCTAGCTAATACGAAGCAACTAACATAGAAATTCCGATAGACCCTATATACCACCAACAATGGACATTACAATAATAACACATCTCAACCAATCCGATGAATAATCAGTGACAAACCGCACTGAATAAAAATCGGCCAAAAAACAGTGTTTATTCCTAACCTGGAAGATTAGTAACTAATACAAGATAATAGACATTACGCTGATCACATGGGGTCTTCAATTCAAATTCCAAGCTCAATGTTTGACCAGACCTAGAAGGGGTCTTCAATCCTGAATTGATGGTCTTTGAACTATCACATTATAATTAAACCTATGTAAAATATGATTCTAGATGGATGATGAGTCAGTTGAGCGAGTCACTAGGTGAGTGATGAGTCATGTAAACATAACCCTCAATTAATGGTAGCAAGTCATAGGATAGGTTTGAGAGTTTGAATTGGTTAGCATGTTGTTGGGAGTATTGAGGATCTGAACCAGGATGGTTCATGAATCCTGTTGTATATAAATATGTAAACCTACAAGGCATAGATAGACAGAATAGGATACAGTGATAGAATAGAAGAATAGAATAGATATTAGGAGTAGCCAGAACATAGTAAATCTAGTTCAAGCAAGGCCAATTAAAGATGTATCAGGTTTAAGGAGGTCATAACATAGGTTTTGAGACAATTTTGTATGTACAGTTGCATTGGGTGAAATACAATCCTGTTTTGGCATGTCTCTATGTGTAAATTGTATTATGTCTGAATGAGTGATTTCATAAGCATATGTATGAATGCTTGATTAGATCTCTGTTAATAGTTGTTAAGCCTGTGTGTGAATTTAGGGCTTTTGAGAGGGAGAGAAATAGAGATTGATTGATCAATTCTTTGATCAATCGAATGAGAGTTAGGTGAATGATCAATTGAGATTTCATGAACGAATAACCCTGTCGCAGGTTATGGAGCAACGATCGATCATTGCAAGGATCGATGATGATAAATGAGGTTTAAGTCTATGCAGGCTTGGATGGTCGAGATCATGGTAGAAGCAAAACCACGACTGAAGATGGGATTCACAAGTTGGAGTTATACCTGAGATAACCCAACCTTGCTTAAACTAAATCATTTGCGTGAATACAAATCGTGTGGTAGAGATTAGAGTTCACAGAAGATCAACGTTCAAGGGTCATTTCGCTAGTGAAAGAGCGCAGAAGTTAAAAGGGTGTCGAATTTGCAAAATCAAAAGTGATCATGGAAAAGTACCTCATTGATTGACGGTTGAGATTGATCTTGGAGAAGATCGATGGTAGACATCGATTTCGCCGGGAGAACTAGCACGGTGGAAGAAAGTTTTCATGTGCGCGAAATTTGAATAAAATTCACCCTATGACATTTGGAGTCCATCGTCGATCCAGATCTGACGGTCATCAGTGATTCCGCTGATCCAAATAGCAAGGCGGTTAAGAAGAGAGGTTGGATGCAGAATTTTAATGTAATCCGCTTTACAATATTTGGAGTCCGTCGTTGATTTGGGTGGATCAAGATCCAACTGTCTTGAATGATTTTGCTCGTTGAACTAGTGAGGTGATTAATGCAGAAGGTTGAACGTGAAATTTTTATGAGATCCAATTTACCGCAGAATTGAAGTCCTCTCTTTTGTAGAGTGCTACCTGGGATTTCGCCGGGTTGGATAGATTTAGTGGTTTGGCTAAAGTTAAAGCCAACTAAATCGTGTAACAGTCGATGTAGAGACTGTACATAAGGGAGCATGGCATCAATATCTCTTATTACTCGGTACAATTGCAGGCCTTTTTATATTATATAAAATTTATTCATTTTTGTAATAAAAATGATAATTTTATACATATAATAAGTAACATCAAAATATTATTTTTAAAATTTAAAGTTTTAGGTTGATGTGATAACATCTTCTCAAAATAGATTAGACTAAAGATACATTAAATCATTGGGATAATGGAAGAGGATGCCCTCCAAAATATAAACATTGTTAAAAGCATTATCATAACTAAGTTTAAAAGATTTGTAAGTTATGATTTAGAGATAACTTAGAATTATTATAATGACCCAAGTTTAAAATATTTGTGAGCAAGATATCATCAAACCCTACTCTTCACTTAATTTTATGAGAGTGAAATCATTAACACCAAGTCACAAAATATAAATTATATTCTCATTATTATTAAAATAAGAGCTTCATAAAATGTACAAGTCAAGATGAAAAATACTCTCTCTTGCATTGCCTTACCTACAAAAATATTAAATCTATTTTTTAAAACATTTGTAATAAAATCAAACTCTATAAGTTATTACAACTAAACAAAATTGTTATAATCATTCTTTTCGGAATACTGTTGGATGACTCTACGGATTATTCAGAAGACGATCCATCACAACAAGTGATGGGTGAGCCACAAACTTTCCCTTTGGGTCCTCATCCAGGCAATTCTGAACATAAAAAAGGTATGCTCTTTTTGGATTCCCCTACACACTATGAAGGAGTTACAAAAGAAGACTTGGTAAATCATATAAGCCAAAAGGCAAGTATATATTAATGATAAGGGAAGGAAAAGGTCAAAGACCTGCAACACAGGGAAACCCTAATTTTCTCAAACAAGGTCTGAATTTGTTGACCACCGACCAGATCAACAATGAGCGCTTTGATACCAAATGAACCGAATAATTATTCGCTCACACAATGAATTCACCAAAAGACTTGGTAAATCAGATAAGCCATAAGGCAAGTATATATTAATGATAAGATAAGAGATGATATGTTACATGGTGGCCCTACCTTAAATATGGCTTGGGAATTTGAGGTTGAGGAGATGCCTCATTTCATAACCTAACTTAGCTAACCTAATTATTATCCTATTTTACGTTCGTTACACGTTGCCTGGGATTTTGCCGGGTTGGATAGCTTTAGTGGTTCGGCTAAAGTTAGAGCCAACTAAATGGTAAGATAAAAGAAGTATTCCAGTCAGCAAGATCCCTGAATCGAATCTTACAATGGCAGGGGAATATTCTGGTCTATGATGGATTCCTGAGCGACCTTACCACGTATGTAAGGCTATGGGTATCCCTTCTTCGTATATTCTCGTTTTTTTCTTAGGGGTTGTGGGTGGATAAGGTATGTTCAAGTCGGAATATCGATACCTTGTATTTAATGCGGTAGCAAGCTTAATGATCATTGGATGTTGAGCTCCTGCAAATCCAACGGTCATCAAGCCTACTGCAGTCGCATTAAATGCTCTTCTGCTCAATAGATAGCTTTTGCTATCATTTTTCATCAACATTAAAGTTTAGTCAACAACATTATAATTGAATTTATTTTAGAAAATAAAAAACCGAAAACCAATTTAATTTAATTAATTATTGTTTTTTTCATTCTTTAAGTTGTGCTTTAATTAATTAGTGAGCTTGGAAAGCTTTTTGGCAAGTTTTTGAGCACAAGAACAACATTTTAAAGTAAATCAAGTATTTTTCTTCTTAAGGTTAGATAAACCAAAGTTGGTCAAAGTGGACCTTAATCATGATCATCATCGGTTGGTTAATTGTCTACTTTTACATTGATATTAAAGAGTGTTTGTGGTTGAGATATTCTATTTTGAAAGTTATTTATTGTTGTGTTGGTGGTGAGCATTATTATAAGTATTATTTTAATAATTATAATGTATTCTATTTTTTTATGTTTTGAATTGGAAATAATGATTTTTTTGTTATGATTTAAAAAATTTTAGTTTAAATTAATTTAAATTATAGCTAGAATTTTTGGTGTCTTAAGAGTTTTTGTCAGTGTTGAATCAATTTTTATCATCAAAATCTTAATAAAACGCACTAAATTTAGATTTTCCAAATAAAAAATCATGGAACCTCACTTAAAAATAATTATCCAATCAATCACCAAATTTTTAGATAAGTTTCTTTTTAATTTTATATATACTTAATTATATATTAAAAATAATTTTACAAAATATATATTAAAAATACGCTGATTAGAATTCCAATCTATTGTTTAAGATAATGGAGAAGACCACAACTTCTAACATATAAATATGGCTAAAGTCATTGGTAATAGGATTGGTTGACTAATTTCTGATTCTATTTGATAGTCTATGACACCCGAATAAGAAACCAGACGGACGAGAGAAGGAATATGGTGAATTTCTCGGTATGAACCAGAACGTATTTCTTGAATTGGGTGAAGGATTAAGGTGACGATCGAGGTATCGTGGTCGTCGACGGTGGGTGACGATCGGGGTATCATGGTGGTTGATGGTGGATAGTACAATTTTCGCATCGGTGATGATCTGTTTGGATTCTGCCTGGGGTGACGAATTAAGACTTTTTTCTGTTTTCTTGATTGAATTGTGGACACTAGAGTGCCATGTTTTTTTGAAGGCTTCGTCGACTTTGTCCTGATGTACAGAACGTACTTAAGCTTTTAATATTTCGCTATCTGCTTGTTGGTTGACTTTTATTACCATTATTCGGAGTTTCCCTTTGTATTCAGGTTTTCACACCTGTTTGGTTCTGTTGGCGACACGTTTCTCTGGTGGGCTTAAATGTCGTTCAGGGCATTGAAATGTCTGGCACGTACTCCTCCTTCCAGACGCAAGGCAATTATTTCACCTCGGGGTAAACAAGAGGGACTTATAGAGGATACGAATGACAGGCGTGCTTTTCCGTTTGATCTGGCTGTTGGAGCAAAAGTTATTGGGTCCGATGTTTTGCTAGGCGTGATTTCACTGAACCAGGGTCCTAAGACATCTATGTTTCTTGATCTTGATGGTCATCAGGGATCCGTTGCGACTGCACATTCTTGTGGTGTATCTATGACATCTGTGGCGGACAGAGGCTTTGAAGGTTTTTCGAAGCTCAATGAGGCTGGAAAGATTTCATCTGAGTAGGCTTTGGTTTCGGGGCTGAAAGAGTTATCGCCTTTGCCTCTCCTTATACATGAATCTATCTCCTCGACGGTTGTTAATAGGTTGAAACGACCTAGTAAATTCATTAGGAAGGGGTAAACTTCGACGATGGTGGTCGGTGAGGATATATGCCTGAACGATATTGTTCTTACTAATGCCACTACCCTGGTTGGCAGATTCGGTGGTAGGAAAATCAGCGCTGAGGGTGTTAAAGGCTGGGTTGACAGCGTCTGGACTGGGCGCATTAGTTCTTGCCCGGAAGTTTTCATCCTGCCGCAAGGGTGGATTGCTTTTAAGTTCAAGTTGGTAGCAGATGCGGCCACCATACTAGCTGGTTTTTGGAGATGGCATAATTCGAGCTTGCTACTGAAGAGGTGGACTCCTCTTTTCGACCCACGAGTGGAAAGGTATGATCTGCTCCCTATATGGGTTAAATTACCGAACCTCCCTTTTGAATTCTGGTCGGCTGAGCTTTTCAAAGGTATTGGTAATACTTTAGGTACATTTTTGGAAGCTGATCTTTCCTTTCTTGAAACGGGGGTATGTTGTCTGGGAAAAGTATTGGTTCTTTTAGACCTTAGGAATGGTTTAGCATAAGATATTTTGATCAAGAAGGGGGGCTATGAGTTTGTTCAACCATTAGACTATCTGGGTATTCCTTTTCGTTGTAACCGGTGTCATGTCTATGGCCATTTAATTCATGAATGCTCATTATCTTTTAGTAAAGTTGTTAAACCTGTCGATGCTCCTTATTCTAAACCTACCTAGAAGGTTAAGAACCCTACTGTTGTTTTTGATCCTGTCTTCTCTGCCTCAGATGAGGGTTTGGTGGGTGAAGTGTCGGGAGATGTTATGATTTCAGATGTGGTTCCGGCTCTGGACTTTCATAAACCACATGGTTTATCTGGACTGGAAAACCCTATGTCTCCTCTTGTTCATTTATCGGACCCTCTTGGATGTACGAGTTGCCTTAACTCTGGTCTTTTGACTTGTGGCTGCTACAATTATGCTCCTTTAGTTGAAAATTTTGTTGATGCCATAAATCTTTTTTCTCTTGGGCAGCAGGATGTTAAAGGCCCGGATGAGGTTCTTGTGGTTGATTTGTCTGGTATTGATTTGGTAGTGGATAAAGTTCAGGTTCTGGATTATTTAAAACCTCTTTGTCTTTCTGGTTTTGAAAACCCTAGTTCCTTTGGACTTGGGTCTTTGGGGGTTTCTAGTCGTTTTGGTGATCCTTTGGGAACTTTAGGTTTCGTTTCCCCGGTCAAATGTTCAAATACTTTTGAGGGTTATTTTTTAAGGTCATATGTTAAGGCTAATACGATTGCAAGGGATCGTGATGATGACCTGACTGGAAGTATTGATCCTAGAGGGAACCTATAGTTGTAGACTTTTGATGCTTTGTCTGATTTTGGGGCACTTAGAGCAAGGCATTCCCCTGTGGATGTTGGCTTATGATTACTATGACCCTTAACTGTAGAGGGTTGACTAGTTTGCCCAAAAAACTAGCGCTTTGCAGGTTGATTGCGGAACATTCTGTCGATGTTTTATTTTTACAAGAAACCATGGGTGGGGGAGAGCAGATTGTTACTGAGTTGGAGTCTTTGATTTTTGGCTGGAAGTTTCTTTTTGTGGATGCTAAAGATAATTATGGGGGATTAATTCTTGGTTGGCAGTCGAGGTGTTTTCAGTTAATTAATGCTTGGGCCTTTAGATCGGGTATTTGTGCTACGCTGCTTTTCCTTGAGCTTAAATTGCCTATTGTCTGTCTTAATCTGTATGGGCCATATGCTGATAGGGAATACTTTTGGACCAATTTGTTTAAAATGGAGGGTTTGTTGTCTTCTAATTTGATATTTGAGGGTGATCTGAACTTCACTGTTGAATTATCTAAAATTTGGGGGGTTAAGTCTAGAGCTGATATCTTATCTGATTTTTTTATCAGGCAGTTGGAATCTGCTTCACTTGTGGATATATCTCCTGTTAAAATTCTTCCTACATGGAACAATCGGAGAGTTGGGAAAGAGAACATATGCAAGAGATTGGACAGGTTCCTCCTGTCTCCTGACTTTCTGGACCATGATCTGCATCTTAGACAGTCGATTGGTTATGGGGGGGGAATCAGATCATAATCCGGTTTTCATGCAAGTTAAGACTAAAGACCTTAGAATTGGCACTCCTTTTAAATTTAATGCTACTTGGTTGGAGGATGTAGACTATGTTTCACTTTTCAAATCTACTTGGTCTATTTTTTCTGATAATCTTGAGATTTCCCTTGCGGCTCATTTTGCCTCGAAAGAAGATTAAAGAGGTTTCTATTACCTGGTCGGTTGCCAAGAAAGTTCAGGAGGATAAGGATCTTGTTGATATAGAATTATTACTGTCTTGTAATGTCCCCGACCCTCCGACTGGCGAAGAGGACTCTACCATGGAGTTAACCATCCGGGCTACCAGCCCCATGAACATGTACATTCATAAAAATTGCTGAAGTAAAATGCTTGAACTAAAACATGCATATATAGTTATTTATCATACACAGCGGAAGTAACATACATTCATAAAAGCATTCAACAAGTTCATCATGATCATTAACAGTAAATAGGATTGTAGTAGTAAAATAGCAAGATTACTTATCTTTATAAAGAAATCGTCTCGCAACCAGCTATGTCGCTGCAACGTTCCACCCAACCATAGGCTAGCATGCTCCTAGATCTCTCAGCAATGTTGCCACCCCCGAGCCGGGCATGACTCCACAAGGAATAAGGATCTGACAGGCTTAGACATAGCAAAAGGGTAACAACACCACAAGAGTACACAGTTCAGCCAAGCCAACACGGTTGGTTTTATCAGGCGAACAACAGATCAGCCAAGACAACAGAGTTGGGTTTATCAGGCCATCCAGGAGCTGGGAAAGGCTAATGCTAAGCTGATGAGCTCACTGAAGAGCTGCAGACACCAACACTAGAGCCATCCTAGATTCTAGAACATCCACACACACCCAACACAAGGAAGTCAGTCCCTTCTCTGCAACGCAGTCCCTCGGACCCTGATCTTCCCTCTAGTGCTCTTTAGGGGTTGTGGAGAAGAAATCCAGCTCAATAGATCTGTCCGTGTGGTTCTCAACCCACCAAGTTTGTCAAGCACCTCAGTCCATCATTCACCAACCCAAAAAAAAGTCCAGGGACAAATCTGATGAACCCACAGCGATCCAACCTTCAATACTATCGCTGGGAAACTTACACAGATCGGAAAATGATCAAAATTCATGGCCAACATACACAGTTCAATGCAGATTCATAGGAAGAATCACCCCTGATCCCATTAATCCGTGGAAAAGCAATCCCAATAATTTCCACTGCGATCCAAATGGTGAACAAAACAATCCACAGTCCCATGCGTGGAGACAAAAGTTGGTTCTCTGTGTGGATGAAAGAAATGAATTGCAGATCGGCAATTAGCGCGAGAGAGAGGAGGCGAACCCCCACAAAACGGTTGGTAAAACGTTTTATTCCCCCGTCCTGCATGAGGAAGATGAATGGCCAAGATCCAAGGGAGTGGGAAGAAATGATTCCCACATCATGGAGAGGAGAGCAAGTGTGGCATGGCAACGGTCTTCTTGCCAGCCAATCGCTGCCTCAACCAACAAAAAGCAAAATAACCAAGGGAGGTGGCGACACATAATTTTCTCTCGTGACTCCACGTTCCACATTCACGTCCCCCTCTCCTTATCCTTTGGAATCATGCCCCTTCTCAATTTAGTTGCCGCGAACATAGCTGGTTGAGTTGTTTTAATTAAAAAAAAACGTGTTTACATGATGCCGTAATTAAATATATGCCGCATGTCCCGATATACCATCGGTGACCATTCCTAATCAGAAACACAACATAACCAAATCTTATGGTGGGGCCTTGGCCTTGAGCTCCGCACCAAGATTATTTACAACATATGTATCTTATTTATTTTAATGCGAGCGGGGATTAAAACCGGGGCATTACATGTCTGATCTACTTGAGAAGGGATTTGGGTTTGCCTCGAAGGGAGATAAAACTGTTTTGGTTGACTTGGAATTTAGCAAAAGAAAAATCCTTCTCGATCGTGAAAAGGAGGCCCGCTTAAAGAGTTGAGCTTTGTGGTTACATTGTGGAGATGAAAATACTCCTTTTTTTCACAAGTTCCCTGACAATAGGAAATTTATCAATTCTATCTGGAAAATTACTGCTGATGATGGGAGTATAGTAGAAGGATTTAATGACATAGTTGAGGCTGCGGTTAGACATTTTGAGACTTTATTTCGGGAGGAAGGAAATCTTCATTTGCTTGAAATTGTTAAAAGTGTTGGGTATTTTCCTACATACATTTCTAAGGAAGAGAATGAAGAACTTATTAAGCCTGTAACTCTATAGGAAATCAAATCCATTCTTACATTGAGTAAGAACAATAAGAGTCCTGGTCTGGATGGTCTTCCTATAGAGTTTTATCGGGAATTATTTGATGTTATGGGCATGGATTTACTTCGTGTAATTGAGGATTCTAGGAAATGTGGAAAAATACCAGCTGTCTTTAATTCAACTTTCCTTGTTTTGATTTCGAAGATAGATCTACCTTTATGTTTTGAGGACTTCAGGCCTATTGCTTTGTGTAATTTCTGTTATAAAATCATAGGGAAAATTATTTCTACGAGAATCAGGAACGTTTTGGGTCGTTACATTTCTTGTGAACAGTTTGGATTTCTTCCTGGTAGACAGATACATGATGCGGTGAGGGTCATACATGAGGGATTACATACCATTCATGGGAAACATTTAAAATATGTGGCTCTTAAAATTGATTTGTCAAAATCCTATGATAGAGTTAGCTGGACTTATTTGAGGGTCATTCTGTCAAAAATGGTTTTTTTTATTTTTTTATTTTTTTATTTTTTATTTTTTTTATTTTTTTTTTATTTTTTATTTTTTATTTTTTATTTTTATTTTTATTTTTTTTTTTTTT
>LPNX010695064.1:169494-258872 GCA_001517045.1 Pseudotsuga menziesii
TGGCAGGGGGTTAAGACAGGGTTGTCCCCTGGCACCATTACTATTTTTTATTATTGCTGAAGGGCTGAGTAGGGCCATTTATTGTGCAAGAGATGATAGGATTTTTCGTGGTATCTCATTTGGTAACAACATTTCATTAACTCATGTTCTATTTGTGGATGATGTTATCATGGTCTCTGATGGGTCAGAACAATCTTTATCCTCTCTGTATGAGATTTTAATGATTTATTGTAAGGCCTCTGGTATGCAGATTAATGAAAAGAAATCTGCCCTTTATCATTCTGGATTGGATGGTACTGAGATTATCTCTTTACATAATATTTTCTCTTTTCCTGTGATAGCTATTGAGAAAGGATTGAAGTATTTGGGTCTCTTTCTTAAACCTTGCAGTTATGTACTAAAGGACTGGGATTGGCTTATAGCTAAAGTTGAAAAAATGATTTTGAATTGGAGCTACAGATGGTTAACCAAGGGAGGTAAGCTCACTTTGATTAAATCTGTACTTGAAGCTATTCCTGTCTATTAGATGCACTTCTGGATCCCTGGGGGGGTCAATGAGAAAATTAGGAAGTTATGTTTCAGATTTTTGTGGTCTGGACACAAGGATTCTTCTGGTCATCCATGGACTTCATGGAAAACTTTGGCTTGTCCTAAATTCCTTGGCGGTTGGGGACTTAAAATTCCGACTGTTTTTTCTAAAGCTCTTACAGCTAAGAGTGTGTGGAATATTATAGCAGGCTCGGGCCTTTGGGTTCAGATAGATGTGCAGAAATATATCTATCATCTTTCTATTCTGGATTGGATTCGGTTGCCTGTCAAAAAGAAAAAGAACATTTCTATTTGCTGGAAAGCAGTATTATGGGCTTTTGATACTATTGGTACTAACCTTGTCTGGAAGGTTGGCAATGGTGCCAATTTAAGGATTGGATTGGATCCTTGGGTATGATGTAAATGGAGACATTATTTACCTACCTCTTTGATTGACAAACTGCATTCTGCAGGTATTTTCTTTTTAAAAGACATTGGCTGTTCCAGTTTGACTTTTCTGTGTGAACAAGGTTGGTTATTTGCATATACACTTGGTTTCTCCGATCCACAAGATGTTTTATGCTGGAATGACTTTCTAGCCATCCTTAAATCCGGTCATATTAGACTTTCTAATTGTGAAGATACCCTTGTCTGGAATCTTTCTAAGAATGGTAGATATACTCCAAAAGAAGGTTATGTGTTTTTGCTTTAAAACAGGTTTGGTTTGGAAAGTACCTGGTGGTGGAAAGTCTTATGGAAATTTAAGTGTCCATTAAAATCAAAACTTTTCTGTTGGTTTCTCTTATCTGACAAGGCACTTACTTGGGATGTGTTAGTCAAAAGAGGATTTGAAGGCCCAGGTAGATGTTATTTGTGTAAATTGGAGAATGAATCTAATTTTCATCTTGGGGTGGATTGTCCTTTTTCCAAGAGTGTTTGGCTTGATATTGAAGACAAGTTAAAACTCAGGAACCTCTGGTATGGGGTTTTTGTGACTGACTGTTTAAAGAATTGGTGTCTTAATATTCAAGTTCAGAATATTAGATCTTTTCCTATTATAGTTCTATGGTTTATTTGGAAGGCTTGTAACAAAAGCTGTTTTGACAGTCAATTGTTGAAGCCATCTCAGGTATGTTCTTTTAGTTTGGGTTTGCTCAGAACTTTCCCACAAGGGGACTCTGTTCTGAAAACCAGACCTGTTGTTGCAGAAACTATTGACAAATCTTACCCTTGGGGATTTTTTGATGGATCATTAGCTGAGGATGCATTCGCTTGTGGAGCTGGAGGTATACTTTATTTTTCAGATAATCTTTACTTCTCTTTTAAAGCTATTATTGGGGCAGGTACTAACAATTGTGCTGAACTCTGTGCGTTAAAGTTACTCCTTACATTGGCCAAAATGAAGGATTATGCTAAATTACAGGTTTTTGGCGACTCTTAGCTTGCCATTAATTGGGCCAAGGGTAAATTCAGAATGCACAATTTAGGATTATCATTAATTCTACAGGAAGTTCATAGACTTTCTGACAGTTTTGAGATGGTACAGTTTCAACACATTTATCATGAAAGGAATAGCTTAGCTGACAATTTAGCAAAGGATGGAATGAGGATCAACGAAGGCTTCTGGCTCATCAAAGAATTTAGAGATGATACTACTATCGAAACTTATCAGATTTTCTAAATCTGTTTGTTTTGTTTCTTGCTGCAGTGACTGTTTTTTGTAGTTGTTGGATACTGATTGATGATTTAGTTTATGTTTGATAGACTATAAGTTTTTTCCAGATACTATGGAATTTCTGATTCCATTTGACTTATGGATAACTCTTTGATCATATGGGGTATCATATGCCACTATATGAGTTTTGACTTGATATGCTTTTTTGCTATTTTATAAGGATTGGATATATGATCTTTTTGATCTTTTGTAATATTTTTGATCTTTTTTACTCTACTTTTCTGAGTATGGATAATGGATTTTTATAATCCATCTGAAATATGTAAAGAAATTTACGATTTTTTTCTATAAAAAAATAAATATGGCTAAAGCATTATTATAATTAACTTTCATAATTTTGAATTCCAATTTATTGTTTAAGATTACGGAGAAGACCAAGACTTCAAACATATAAATATGTCTAAAGTATTTTTTTTTAACAAAAACATAAAAGAGTATATTATAAACGGGCTGTGCACAGCCATTCAGTACAGATCAAAAAAGAGGAAGGATAATCCTGTAGATCAGAGGCAGAGCACTGGAGTCTAGATCTAGACGTAGTCCAAAAAACTGCATACATAATTCTTCCATGATAACTAACAACACGGGCAGTATACACCCTTATATATTGCTTACATAATAGGAGACAAAAAAACATGTATTCATAATAAAAACCAGATTACAGATGGCCTCTGAAGTGGTTTGGCTGCACAACTGACTCTTCTTCCATCGGACGCTCCACTTCAACAGTTGCTCCATTGATCCTGCTACCTTGATTCATGGAGATGAGCCGCGCCAGGTCCTCCTGAATCCTATCCACCTTCCCTAGCATCTCACGCAAGGTGCTTTCATTATCATCGATCCTGGAGTCATGATTGCTGATTTGAAGGGAAGTGTAGCTCACAGTGTCCTCCATCTTTTTAATGTCACGGGCAACCTCTCTGTTATCCATAATTCCTATGGAAACCAACTCATACAGACGCCGCAAATTTTTCCTAATATCTTGGATGCCTGCATTGTCCCCAGGTTGTGCCATCCTGCCAGAATCAGAGGAGATTTCTAGGCAATCGAACTGTCTGAACCGAGGATCAGCAGTGCTGTTCGAAAACTCAAACTCGGGACAGTTAAGGATGCGACTCAGCACTGACAGTTCTTGCTGAAGCACAGAACCCCCCTGTGTGCCAGAGTAGGCCAAAGTTCCTACCGCGCCTTCCTGCCACCCGGAACAATTGCAACCTAAAATACGACTTTGACTACCAAAGAGAGTGGAGTTTATACCAGAACCAGAGCCTCGAAGCCACAGCGCAGAGGTGAAAATACAGTGGCAGTTGGAGAAGGCTGCAAATGCCAGCCTCTCCTTCACAAATGAGCGGGTCAAAGGGAGAGCCTGTCAAGGAATGCCGTGCAACTGGCCTCTTTCGATACCAGTCACCACCTCCTGAAGAATTCGAATCTTGTCATGGGAGCCGAACTGATCCAAGATCGAGAGAGAATACATGATTTTGCTATGGAGCGGCATATGAAGAGGCCCGGGGGTAGAGCATACGTGCGGGGGAGGATAGCAATAATCCCACCGCCTAAGAGCTTTAATGCAGGGAGGGCTTGAAAGGAGGACAGAGCAGGCCGTAATCCACGTGGCCATGAGATAGATGCTGAGGGGACGAGCCATTAAATGTATAAAGCCGGCGAATAGAGAATGGAGGCCAGCTGCTAAGGGGAGGGGAAAATTGGGGTGGGGGGATATGAAGGAGAAGGGGAGGTATAAAAAGAGGGGGGGATAAGAAAGGAGGGTGAGGAGATAGGAGGGGGAGGGGGAAAAAGAAAAATAGGGAGAGGGAGAGAAGAAAGTGGGAGGCGAAAGAGGGAGGGATAAGGTAATTTTTTTGAGATGAGGGAGCCTTAAATGCATAAATAGGAAGATCCAAGGAGTAGTTAAGCGAGGAGAGTGCATCCAATGCCTCATTAAGGAATAGGTTTGAGAGAAGGCTGGGATCCATTCTGACTATAAAGCCCTTGTAGAAGGGAGGCTCCCGCATTGGCCATACTATCCGCAACTGTGTTGTTTTGCCGGAGGATGTGATAAATCTCATAGGAGTTGGACATGAGAAGCTTGGCTTTCCCATATAACCGACGACAATTGATAGCTCATGTAGGATATCCATTTACCAACTTGTAAATGACGTGCAGTGAGTCCCCAAATATTAGAACCCTGCTAATCTTCTTATTGTTTAAGAGATGGAGACCCTGAATAAGGGCCAGCCATTCCGCTTCATTATTGGTTCTTCTCCCAAGCCCCCAAGCAAAGGTCTGGTCAACATATCCTTCGGGATTCAAGAGAATCCCCCCACGCCTGCCACCCCTAATATGTCTAAAGTATTATTATAATTAAGTTTCATAATTTTCTAAGAGTGTAGTTGGTCAAGTTCTTATTTTCTAATTTTCTAGAATGATGTGATGTTATATTTTTCTTTATTTAATATTTGTTGCTTTGATATTAATATTGTTAGTGGTTTGGTTTAGATATATATTTTGAGAAGCTATTTGTAACTTGTAGGTTTTATTTACGTGTTAGGTATAATATTATCGTAATGATTATAATAATTTTTTTAAGATTGTGATTTGTTAAGATATTTTGGATTAATTTTTTTTGTGTTAGAAATATGAAGAATGCTATAATTTTTTTGGAGATTTATTATTGGTTAGTATATAAGTTTAAAAGATCATAATTAAAAGATTGAAATAATTATTACACTTATTCTTTAATTTGATTTAATCAAATTTCTTTATATATGAAGGGTAAGTAATTCTCAAAGAATGAACTGGTTACTACAACAATTTGCTTACACAAAGGGGTGTTAATTAAACATGGGGTTAAGCCTTATTAATCGTGCTTACACAAAGGGGTGTTAATTAAACATAGGGTTAAGCCTTATTAATTGCTTAAGAAACCTCCAGGACAAATATTCAAATCTCTCTCGAGCTCTTGTATCTTTGTCTCACTTGAAGCTTGTGTGGCCTGGTTTAAGTGTTAAATGGGATATGATGGGATTTTATCATGCATGTGGGATCTTTTATGGGCAAGTTGGTGGTCCTGAATGTTGGTCGAGTTTGAATCGGGAAGTATTTTTCCTAGGAATCTTTCATTTCTTTGTTACTTAGTTTGTGTGGGGGTTGAATCCTTGTCTAGTCTTGTTGTGAATGCAATTTGGAATTTCCCTAGCAATTATTGTGTGTTATGGGTGCTTTGGTGTAGTGATTGTTACAACCTTGGTAGCAATCAGTGGTTTCGATACTTAGAGTTTCTTTTTTATTTGGTTTGTGGGGTGGTTAAATCCTCAATTGCTTTTATGGTGAATGCAAATTGGTTTTGCCGTAGCAATTACCCTGTTGCCAATTGTTGCTCTTTTTCTTAAAAAAACCCATTAACTTGATATTCAAGTTGATACAAACATCCGAGCATAATTCCAGAGTCTAACTAATACAAAGCAAATAAAATATAAATTTTGATAGACCCTATATACCACCAACAATGGACATTACAATAATAACAAATCTCAACCAATTTGATGAATAATCAGTGACAAACCGCATTGAATAAAAATCGGCCAAAAAATAGTGTTTATTCCCAACCCGGAAGATTAGTAACTAATACAACATAATAGACATCGAGCTAATCACATGGGGTCTTCAATTGAAATTCCAAGCTCAATGTTTGACCGGACCTATAAGGGGTCTTCAATTCTGAATTGATGGTCTTTGAACTATCACATTATAATTAAACCTATGTAAAATATGATTCTAGATGGATGATGAGTTAGTTCAGTGAGTCACTAGGTAAGTGATGAGTCATTGATGAGTCATGTAAACATAACCCTCAATTAATGCTAGCGAGTCATAGGATAGGTTTGAGAGTTTGAATTGGTTAGAATGTTGTTGAGAGTATTGAGGATCTGAACCAAAATGGTTCATGAATCCTGTTGTATATAAATATGTAAACCTACAAGGCATAGATAGACAGAATAGGATACAGAGATAGAATAGAAGAATAGAATAGATATGAGGAGTAGCCATAACAGAGTAAATCTGGTTCAAGCAAGGCCAATTAAAGATGTATCAGGCCTAAAGAGGTCAGAACATAGGTTCTAAGACAATTTTGTATGTACAGTTTCATTGGGTGAAATACAATCCTGTTTTGGCATGTCTTTGTGTGTAAATTGTATTATGTCTGAATGAGTGATTTCATAAGCATATGTATGAATGCTTGATTAAATCTATGTTAATAGTTGTTAATCATGTGTGTAAATTTAGGGCTTTTGAAAGGGAGAGAAATAGAGATCGATTGATCGATTCTCTGATCAATCGAATGAGAGTTAGGTGAATGATCAATTGAGATTTCATGAACGAATAACCCTATTGTAGGTTACGGAGCAGCGATCGATCACTGCAAGGATCGATGATAAATGAGGTTTAAGTCTATGCAGGCTTAGATGGTCGAGATCGTGGTAGAAGCAAAACCACAGCTAAAGATGGGATTCACAAGTTGGAGTTATACCTAAGATAACCCAACCTTGCCTAAACTAAATTGTCTGCGTGAATACAGATCGTGTGGTAGAGATTAGAGTTGACAAAATATCAACGGTCAAGGGTCATTTCGCTTGTGAAAGAGCGTGAAAGTTAAAAGGGTGTCAAATTTGCGAAATCAAAAGTGATAGTGGAAAAGTACCTCATTGATCGATAGTTGAGATCGATCTTGAAGAAGATCGATGGCAGATAGTGATTTCGTTGGGAGAACTAGCACGATGGAAGAAAGTTTTCATGTGCGTGAAATTTAATTAAAATTCACCCTATGACATTTGGAGTCCACCGTCGATCTAGATCTGATGGTCATCAGTGATTCCCCTGATCCAACTAGGAAGGCGGTTAAGAAGAGAGGTCAGATGCAGAATTTTAATGTAATTCGCTTTACAATATTTGGAGTCCGTCGTTGATTTGGGTGGATCAAGATCCAACTGTCTTGAATGATTCCACTCGTTGAACTAGCGAGGTGATTAACGAAGAAGGCTGAACGTGAAATGTTTATGAGATCTAGTTTACCACATAATTGAAGTTCTCTCTTTTGTAGAGCGCTACCTGGGATTTCACCGGGTTGGATAGATTTAATGGTTCGACTAAAGTTAGAGCCAACTAAATCGTGTAAAAGTCGATCTAGAGACTGTACACAGGGGAGCCTGGCATCAATATCTCTTATTACTCAGTACAATTGCAGGCCTTTTTATATTATATAAAATTTATTCATTTTTGTAATAAAAATGATAATTTTATATATATAATAAGTAACATCAAAATATTATTTTTAAAAGGTAAGGTTTTAGGTTGACGTGATAACTATGTTAGGATATTTATACACTTAGGAGTTAGTTAAGATCAACTTGTCTAATATATCCATTAGGTAACATTAGAGGAAATTTGGGGTCTAAAATGGGCCTTATAAGAAAACGTGCCAAAATAAGTTTTTGTGAGTTGGAATTCAAGAACCAATAGAATTTCAATAAAATAAGTCAACCATAATGGTTGAATTGACATATTTGTCATTAAAAAAAACTACTTTTTTCTTCTTCGTATTTTCGACATATCTCATTGTGTTTTTACTCAAATTTCGATTGAGAGAGCTCGTTGGATGTGGAATTTGATTCCGCATCCATCGAGCTCTCCTGATCAAAATTTGAGTAAAAACACAGGGAGATATGTCGAAAATGCGAACACAAAAAGTAGTTTTTTTCTTTCTTCCTCCAAAATTAATCAATATTATTTTATTATTTTAACTATTATTTTATTATTTTCCTTAGGAGGCCCATTTTAGACCCCAAAATTCCTCTAATGAGTGTGTTTCTTTAGTATGCATTAGTATGCATTTGTAAATATTCTAATCCGACGACCACGATATGCTCTAGACATAAAGTGATTTGACGGTTCAATTTCTCTTAGATCACACCTACCATTGATCCGTGACTTAACACCCGATTGGTCCATGGTCTCTATTTAAAGAGCATGGAGGGTCCTTGGCTAGTTGATCGATTATGATAAGCTCATGTAACTTTCTTTCTTTTGCATAATAAATTGCTCCAAGTAGCTATTTAGCTGGGGCCGTGGACTGTTTCCCTCTCAAGGGTTTTAACCACGTGACAAACATAGGTGTGTTGATCTGTGATCTATTTCTGTGAAGCGGTTTCTCAAGGTGTTCGGTCTTTTGGGAGTACCCTATGTACTCAAACATGGTATCAGAGTGTTTATGAAGAGCCGCTTTCGGTTTTGATCAAGATTTGGGACCGGTGTTGCCGAAACTTTGAAAAGGTTTTTGGTTCTAGAGTTTCTATGCATTTTTGGCTTGTGGGAGCTATTCCATTGTGTCTGAAGCGTCGTTTCCATTGGGAAATAGTTTTCGTTTCACCGAAAACCATTTCTGTTTGATCCTGAAACACCAATTTTGGCAAATCTGAAGGTATAATGTTACAGTGATGGATTTGTTTAATTTATTTATTTATTTTTAAATCTATCATATTTTATCAGTTTTATTATTAGATCTTTATTGTTTTAGTCTCAGACTGTTGCCTTCCCTGGCTGTGTATGCTCTTTGCCGTGCACCTTGTGCGATCACGGCAAATCAGAAACATAAAGGAAAAGTTTTTTTTCTTGTCTTCTCAGCTACATATGCTCTTTATCGTGCACGTTATGCGATCACGACAAATAAAAAACAATAAGAAAAAATTGAAAACGTAGACTTTGCGAGTAAGCTAACCAAGATCTAACCCCATTGTGTGGAAAATGTTTTTTTGTTTTTGTTTTTCGTTTTTTTTGTGATTTGCAGGGACAAAAGGCAAGCACAGAGAACGAGAGAGAAGAATTAAAAAAAAAACAAAAGAGCCCATTCCTCTTTCCACTCTTTTATGTACCTTTTAAATGTAGCCCACTTGGTACAAAGTTGCTTTATTTATTAATAGGTCTTGAGTTCAAGTCTTATTAAGCTATTTTTTAGTGCATGCAATTTCTATTTTCAAGTTACTCTATTGTAAAAATACATCCCACTTAAATAAAATAAAATAAAAAGTGAGTCACTTAAGTCTTTTATTTTATTGCCGCACTATTTAAAGTAACATTATTGTAAAAATGAATATCACTTATTCTACAAAAGTGATTCACTTAAAAACAACTTTATTGTAAAGTGATTGTCAAAGGTTGATCTTGGGAAGAGGGTTTTTTTTTTTAGTTAGTCAAGTTAATATCTGCCACGTTACTATTGGGGACATCTTCAACATTATCTTTGATCAAACATAACTTCATAATCCAGAATCAGTTTTCAGTGCCATTTTTTTTAAACCGCATATTTTTTCGAGCTCTTTGTATCCAGACAGTTAGTTTCTGTTCTTTTAGCCATTAATTTACATTATGGCCGCCCCTTATGATATTATACTTACAAGTTCTAACTAATTCTCATGGAAATCTCTTATGGAGGATGTTCTGCGAAGTAGGGGACTTTTCAGGATAACCTCAGGGAAAGAAACAAAACCCACTGATGATGATAAGAAAATTAAATGAAAAAATAGACGTGATGAAGCTTGTGGATTGATTAAGATGTCAATCTCTACTGATTTGCGATTCCACATATCTCGAATTGATGAACCTGATCAAGCTTGGGAAAAGTTGGAATCTATGTTTGGTAAACACAATGAAATTCAAGGTCATCAACTTGAGAATGAGTTGATTTCGTTGAATGCAAATGATTTTTCATGCATTCAAAACTATTTATCTAAGTATAAAACTCTTAGACTCTTATGTGCAGAATGCAAGATTAAGAAAGAAGACAAACAATGTATTTATCATATTCTTTCCAAACTTGGACTTGCATATTCTGTTTTTGTATCTACATTCTACTCCATGAAAGAATCCTTGACTGCAGCTAGCTATCAAGAGCCTAGTCTTGAATCTTTTTGTGATTCCTTAATTAGAGAGCAAGATAAGCTCATTCAGCTTGGAATAATTAACAATGCAGATACATCTGGGAAAGCCTTATTGTCCCAACAGAAAGAAAAGTCCAAACCTCCCAAGAAACATAATTTTCGCAATAATAAGCCAAACAATAAGGGTCCCAAACCCTCTCAGTCAGCTCCTTCTTTAAAAAATGACAAAGGATCTAAGCCAAAAGGAAAGAAGACTGGGCGTCATTGAAATTTTTTTGGGAAAGATAATCATGATGAATCTAAGTGTTTCAAGAAGATGGCAGTCTTGTAAGCATCAATGAAGAAGCACCACATCAGCCTAGATTCGTCTTCAGAATCTACCTTTCATGGACATGCATTTTGTGCTTCTGGTTACTCTTATACTGCATCTTCTTCTTCTAATTGAATGGCTCATTGATTATGGAGCATCTTATCATATGGCTAAGGATCAAGCCATCTTTTCTACTATGCATGAATGTAACACCAAACAAATATTTGTTGGTGATGATAGATCTCTAAGTGTTGTAGGATCTGGAACAGTTCTAGTAGAAAATAGTCATTTCAGTGATGTACTATGTGTTTCAAAAATTTCCTGCAATTTGTTACCAGTCTATCAAATTACTCATTCAGGTGAAGGTAAAATTGTGACGTTTACACCTCACCAAGTTGTAATCAAGGATTTTAAAAATCCTTAAACTATCCTTGCTACTGGAACTGTTGATGATATTACCAGGTTGTACAAATTTAACAACTTTGGGTCATCACCTTTTCCTTCATTTTTTGTTGCTCATAGTGATAACTTGAGCAAAATTTGGCATGAGCGATTTGGTCACTTAAATTATCGCTCATTGCAACAACTATGTAAAGACAATATGGTGACTGGTCTTCCGATGGTATCTTGCAAGGATGGTGTTTGTTCTGGTTGTGTACTCGAAAAACATCATTAGGACAATTTTGACAAACGTGCCTCTTGCACGGTTCGGTTCCCTTGGAGGTTGTGCATAGTGACTTGTGTGGCCCTCTTCCATCTGCATCATTTTCTGGTTTCAAATATTTCTTAACTTTCATTGATGACTACTCTAGATGCACTTAGGTTTACTTCCTAAAACTTAAGAGTGAAGTATTTAACATGTTCTTGGCCTACAAGGCCCTTGTTGAAAAACAATATGGTCATCAAATTATTAAGTTAAGATCTGACAATGGAGGAGAATATGTTAACAACAAGTTCACTACTTTCTGCACTGAATAAGGAATCCAACAACAACACGCTGTTCCATATACACCACAACAAAATGGTGTAGTTGAACGGAAGAACCACACTTTAAAAGAAATGGCTAATTGTATGATGCAATCTAAGGGACTAAGTCTTCAATATTGGGCTGAGGCCATAAATTGTGAAAATTACATAGTTAATTGCACACCCACTAAAGTTTTACAAGTTATAACACCGGAAGAAGCATGGAGTAAAATTAAACCAGATGTAAGTCACTTTCATGTGTTTGGTTGTGAAGCATGGGCTCACAGTCCGGATGAAAAACAGAAAGCATTGCAGCCTAAAAGTGAAAAGTGCATATTTGTTGGATATTCTGAAGATGTAAAAGGTTATAAAATTCTTTAGCCCCATTCACATGACATAATCATTAGAAGAGATGTTAAATTTGATGAAAATCTCTTGGCCTGCAAGCCTAACTTAGCGGGTGTGCCATCTTTGGCTTGCGAGTTTGATTCGACGATTATGCCTTCTTCTTCTTCTTCTTCCAACTTCCTTGACAAGTTTCCAACTCTAGTTTTTGATGATGACAGTGAGTATGAAAATCCACCTCCGCCTGCTCATGTTCCTCCAATTGCACCAGCACCAATGCTTCCTCAATGGGTCCGTTCAACATGTGAAGCAACTGGTGATCTTGTCAGTGATCCTAGAGATCAACGTCAAACATGTTCTCAATTTCAGCAAGCCTCTTCTCTTTTGGCTCAAGTTTCCGAGAATCATGATCCAGAAACTTTTGCAGAAGCTTCAGGAAATCTAGATTGGGATGCAACTATGGATGAAGAATATCGTTCCTTACTGGAGAACGATACTTGGGATCTTGTTCCTCTTCCAAAAAGAAGAAAACTTGTCAAATGTAAATGGGTCTACAGAACTAAGTATGCATCAGATGGAAGTGTTGAAAGACTTAAGGCAAGGTTAGTTGCCAAAGGTTTTTCCCAAGTTGAAGGGATTGACTACAATGAAACCTTTGCTCCTGTCGCAAAAATGAATTCCATCCACCTTGTTCTTTCCCTTGCAACCTTACATAACTGAGAAGTCCATCAAATGGATGTCAAGTCTACCTTTTTACATGGTGATTTAGAGGAGGAAATTTACATGGAACAACCTCCTGGCCTCTTTCCTTCTCCTAATAGTGTCACTTTTGTAAATCCTTCAATCCTATCCCAAGTTGTTCTTAAGGGGGGATGTTAGGATATTTAGACACTTAGGAGTTAGTTAAGATCAACTTGTGTAATATATTCGTTAGGTAAAGTGTGTTTCTTTAGTATGCACTAGTATGCATTTGTAAATATTCTAATCTGACGGTCACGATATGCTCTAGACATAAAGTGATCCGATGGTTCAACTTCTCTTAGATTATACCTACCATTGATCCATGGATTAACACCCGATTGGTCCATGATCTCTATTTAAAGAGCATGGAGGGTCCTTGGCTAGTTGATCGATTATGAGAAGCTCATGCAACTTTCTTTCTTTTGCATAATAAATTGCTCCAAGTAGCTATTTGGCTGGGGCCGTGGACTGTTTCCCTCTCGAGGGTTTTAACCATGTGACAAACATCGGTGTGTTGATCTGTGATCTATTTGTGTGAAGTGGTTGCTCAAGGTGTTCGGTCTTTTGGGAGTACCCTGTGTACCCGAACAATAACATCTTCTCAAAATATATTAGACTAGAGATACATTAAATCATTGGGATAATGGAAGAGGATGCCCTCCAAAATATAAACATTGTTAAAAGCATTATCATAACTAGGTTTAAAAGATTTATAATTTATGATTTAGAGATAACTTAGAATTATTATAATGACCCAAGTTTAAAATATTTGTGAGCAAGATATCATCAAACCCTACTCTTCACTTAATTTTATGAGAGTGAAATCATTAACACCAAGTCACAAAATATAAATTATATTCTCATTATTATTAAAATAAGAGCTTCATAAAATGTACAAGACAAGACGAAAAATACTCTCTCTTTCATTACCTTACCTACAAAAATATTAAATCTAATTTTTAAAACATTTGTAATAAAATCAAACTCTATAAATTATTACAACTAAACGAAATTGTTATAATCATTCTTTCCGGAGTACTGTTGGATGACTCTACAGATGATTCGGAAGACAATCTAGCACTACAAGTGATGGGTGAGCCACAAAATTTCCCTTCGGGTCCTCATCCAGGAAATTCTGAACATAAAAAATGTATGCTCTTTTCGGATTCCCCTACACACTATGAAGGAGTTACAAAAGAAGACTTGGTAAATCAGATAAGCCAAAAGGCAAGTATATATTAATGATAAGCAAAGGAAAAGGTCAAAACTTGCAACACAGGGAAACCCTGATATTCTCAGACAAGGTCTGAATTTGTTCACCACCTGCCATATCAGCAACGAGCTCTCTGATACCAAATGAACCGAATAATTATTCGCTCACACAATGAATTCACCAAAAGACTTGGTAAATCAGATAAGCCATAAGGCAAGTATATATTAATGATAAGATAAGAGATGATATGTTACAATGGTGGCCCTTCCTTAAATATGTCTTGGGCATTTGATGTTGAGGAGATGCCTCATTTCATAACCTAACTTAGTTAACCTACTTATTAATTATTTTAATTATTATCCTATTTTATGTTCGTTACACGCTGCCTGGGATTTCACAGGGTTGGATAGCTTTAGTGGTTCGGCTAAAGTTAGAGCCAACTAAATTGTGTAACAATCGATCTAGAGACTGTACACAGGAGAGCCTGGCATCAGTATCTCTTATTACTTGGTACAATTGCAGGCCTTTTTATATTATATAAAATTTATTCATTTTTGTAATAAAAATAATAATTTTATACATACAATAAGTAACATCAAAATATTATTTTTAAAATGTAAAGTTTTAGGTTGATGTGATAACATCTTCTCAAAATAGATTAGACTAGAGATACATTAAATAATTGGGATAATGGAAGAGGATGCCCTCCAAAATATAAACATCGTTAAAAGCATTATCATAACTAAGTTTAAAATATTTGTAAGTTATGATTTAGAGATAACTTAGAATTATTATAATGACCCAAGTTTAAAATATTTGTGAGCAAGATATCATCAAACCCTACTCTTCACTTAATTTTATGAGAGTGAAATCATTAACACCAAATCACAAAATATAAATTATATTCTCATTATTATTAAAATAAGAGCTTCATAAAATGTACGAGACAAGACAAAAAATACTCTCTCTTGCATTTCCTTACCTACAAAAATATTAAATCTAATTTTTAAAACATTTGTAATAAAATCAAACTCTATAAATTATTACAACTAAACGAAATTGTTATAATCATTCTTTCCGGAGTACTATTGGATGACTCTACGGATGATTCGAAAGACGATCTAGCACAACAAGTGATGGGTGAGCTACAAACTTTCCCTTCGGGTCCTCATCTAGTCAATTCTGAACATAAAAAAGGTATGCTCTTTCCAGATTCCCCTACACACTATGAAGGAGTTACAAAAGAAGAATTACAATTTTATCTTTCTCGGGAGAAGGAATTAGATAAAAGATTATCCACTAGTGAATTTAGGTTTGGTAGCAAGTATGCTTGTCGAGATCAGAAAAACCCTAGTTTCCATTCTTCGAATGCTAGAATCATGTCTATCTTAGAATCAAATAATAATGGGGTTTCTTCGGTTATTTCAATTCCTGTAGCTTCCAGACCCTTGAGGTCTGAGGTTTTGATTTATGAATTTGATGAAGGTATTGATAATCGGTCAAACCTTAGGTGTAATCCTAATGGTTCTATAAACTATGTATTTGATTTTTCTGGGAATACTAGTGATATTTCAAAGGCTAATATTCCTCCTGATGTGCCCCCTGCTAAAACCATTATCACTGATGTTTCTGAGAATACGTCATGGGATATTGGGGAGTTGTCTAAACCTAATGATCCTTCACTCCATCCTATTGATACTATCCCTCTTCTCGACCAGTTCGGATCGTCTCACTTTAATAACAAATCAACTTTAACTGTATATTAAAAAACCCGTCTCCCAAGCCTTATGTGTCTTCTGTAGGCTCAATCAGATTTCAAAATGTAACAATCTAGAATAAGAATAACGAGAAAAAAGGGGAGAAGGATTCTTCACAAAATTTAAACTACATTCCTCTATTTGCCAGAATTGATGAAGCTTCAAAACAATTCCCCCTTTCCACTAAGATTTCTTCCCCTTGGGCCCTTAGAGCAGAGATGCCTACAAATTTTGGTTCTTAATGTTTATTCTCTCCCTAAATATAAGTGAGTTGGGTAGGGATGTGAAGGTTAGGGCCCTCTCCAATCTCTTAAAATATACTAACCCTAACATTAAAATATACAAAAATAGGGACCATTTTTGGAATTCCTTGGAATTTTATGGGTTATTGAGTGCTAAAAATCATATCATTCCAAGTGACTTAAATTTCACCTTGTCTCATGTAGAAGTTTAGGGATCCTCGACTAGACTTGATAAATTGGTCAATTATTTATCCAATTTATTCCAAAGAGTCGAGCTTGTAGAGGTGGAACTTTTTAAGTTGGAACATACTTGGTCAAATGGCAGATGTGGGGAAGGTGGAATTGCAAAAGGGTAGACATATTCCTTATGAATTCAAATTTGATCCAATCTTTCTAGAAATATAGAACGTGGGTGGAGAAATCTACTATCTCTGATCATCATCCAATCATGCTTCAATTAGATGGTAGTAAGCATAAAAACAACTATCCTCTCAAATTCAATATATCTTGGTTGTTGAAGGAGGAATTTTGTGCCATGATTAGGGAGTATTGGATGAGTTTTTAGACCTACGATAATAACAACCCTATGAGCATTTTGACTGCTCAATTGAAATATCTCAAAAAATAAGTTATCAATTGGATGAAAAGGAAAAAGAAGAAGGATGAGGAAGAATACATGAAGATTGAGGAGGAATCAAAAAATATTTTATCCTTTAATGAGGAAGCACACATTTAATTTTAGGTAGTTCCCTCTTGACAGTTTAATAATCACATGAATGAATGTGATTGATACGAGGTATTATACTCGATAGCTTGTTCGTGTGCACCTTGTTTCCGCGATTCGATAAACGAGTATGTCTGGAATAGATCCAGAAAGAGTGCCAACGCTTAA
Organism: Pseudotsuga menziesii; assembly: GCA_001517045.1. NCBI lineage: Eukaryota > Viridiplantae > Streptophyta > Pinopsida > Pinales > Pinaceae > Pseudotsuga > Pseudotsuga menziesii. The sequence goes on from LPNX010695064.1 coordinate 186,158, forward strand.
AGATCTGACCAAAGTAAGGTATAGCTTTGGTTCGTTTTGGTTGAATTCTTCATTGTGACTTATGGTTTTTGACTGGTTCTCTTCCAGACGCAGAAAACACCCTCCTCATAAAAAATCATCAAAAATGGGGCGCCCGCCCATTCAAAGCAAGCGAACCAAGTAGTCTTAGAATAAGGGTAACTCGCCCTCTTTATGAGGTTGGGATCTAAACTTGACGTACCTCGCTTCTAGTTTTTCACTAGCAAATTTCCCTCGACCAGATATCTTGAATGAGGGCGCAATACAGGTTTTAAAGGAGTTGGAAAATAAAAAAATCCCTTCTCTTAAAGAAAGAGTAAATGGATTGGAGACTCAAGAGTAGGGAACTATGGGTGGATCTTGGAGATAATAATACCATATTCTTCCATAAGTATTCCTCGAATAGGCGAAATACAAATACTATTTGGGATATGGAAGATAGCAATGGTAATTTGGTAAAATCCCAAAGGATCCTCAAAGACCTGAGTAGGTGTAATATGTTGGTGAGATTTTCAAATACCTGAGTAGGTGTAATATTGATGCTCAGTTGAAGGTAATTGGTCATCTGCCCTTTTTTTTAATCCCTAAACACTATAAGGAAAATCCCTTGTAGAGGAGGTCATAGCAGAGGCTTTTAGTGTTACTAGATTGGAAAAAAAACCTTTGCTACAACCTCTGCCAATGGCAGCAGATGCTTTTTTATTATAACTAATATGGTTATTTTTGTTTAAAACGGAACCAGTTGGGTCGTAGAATAATTAACCAAAATTACATGGAATCTTGCGCATGCTTATCCCTACTACAACCTAGCCGATTCTTACACTTGCTAAAAATCGAAGAAAAGACCAAACAACTATGGGATGGGAATCTTTGAAGGTGCCTATGCATTATTGCTGATTACTCTTTATGGCAAGAGAGAACCCGTGTTGACCTTTGCATCTGCTTCCTTGTTCGAACTACAGAGAATGTGAAAAAATGAGGTGGAAGTGAAATTGTGCAGAATACACCTCAGCCTCTGTAGTGTCTTGTTGAGAGCTGGATTGCTGAAATGGTCCTCTGAATTTAGAATCTTTATCAAAATTTCTGAATCACCGAACACTTGGAGAGTTGTATTTATGTATTCTTGGGTGATTTGGCAGCCTTTTAGAAAACCGGAAATTTTAGCTTGATTATTTGTATGCTGTCCTAAACCCCATCTGAAGTTGTCTTCACGAGATTCGTCAGGGGAGTAGATCACTCCACCTACTCTTGTTGTCCATGGATTTCCTTTGGAAGCGTCGTCGAAGAATACCATTACCTTGCCTTGTTTTCTCCACCAAATTTGGAAATCTACATCCTGTGTTCGTATACGCCACTTGGGGTGAAGGAGGGATGAGCGAAGGTATTTTTTCTGTCCCAAACCGTAAGGGTGCCCAACCAAATTATTTCTTCGGTTAGGAGAGAAGTATCTAGAATGGAGGATTAATTTCCCATTGATTCCAGTAAGAGTGCCTTTTCTTTGGCTACTACTTTCAAGGGAGAATGCATGATATTGTTGAAAATCAAATCATTTCTTTCCAGCCATAATTTCCAGCAAATGAACTTAGGGATGGAGAGATAAATCCTAGTCCTTATAGACTTTATTTTTAGCACCCGAGTATACCTTTCATTCCAAGAGGAGAAAAGAGACACGACTGTGACCTATGAAGTAGCAGGAACATTGAGTCCTTGGAGTGCTATCAACCAAACTGTTTGGGCAAAGGAGCAATCCACGAAGAGGTGATCAGAGTTTTCAAGAGCCATATGACACAAGGTGCACCTATGCAGTCCTAATATGCCTCATTTTATCATATTTTTGTTTGTCAACACTTTACTGTGCAAAAGAACCCACGTAAAGAAATTGATTTTGGGGAGTCCAAAGGCGTCCCAAACCTGCTTCCAAATCAAATAATTGAGAGTTGGAGCCTAGTGAGATTGCAATGCGATGAAGCCTTTCATTTCCATGTAAGTACCGTTCTCCCCCTAGCTCCATTTATCAGCAACGTGGAAGTGGACAGGCACCAAACCCGTTAGAGCATCGAGAAGGAGGTGCTTTTGATGGAGCAGGCGCTTTGGTGGTCAAGGAAAGACCCAATCCTTCCAATTCCTGGCTCTGTCCCAAGAAGAGATATCCACTAGACTGTGTAACCTGAGCTGAGAAGGCCACACACAGATCTCTGTTAATTCAATAGTGTTATGCAAAGGCAGATTTCCCATGATTTTGTCTTTCCATAACATAGTCTTTTTTCCATTCCTTGAGACATGATACATTGAAAGAATTATAGCCCTCTTCTACAGAGGTTCCATATCAGAGTGCCTTTGGGAATACTATCTAGATGGAGGTTTCTCATAGAGGCCCCCTTGAAATATTTTTTCCAGAGGATTTGACTGACTGGATGGGTGCGGTTAGAGTAGAGTTTCCATAGGATTTTTTTCACCTAGAGCAATATTGCCCAGACCTGGGTCTCTAACTTGGAGTCCACCTTTCAGAATTAGTTATTTTATTATTTCCCAGCCGACTAAATGAACTTTACATTGATTTATTTTTCCTCCATGCCACATGATGTCATGTCCCCAATTAAATAATTTCCAAATTAAGGCTATTTGCAAATAATGTTTCACCAACCTACTAGTTCCCTAGGTTGAGATGGAGACATAAATTTTGTAATAAGAGGATATGGGACCAAAAAGGAATTTAGTTTACCATATTCACATTTAAATGGGTCACATAAATGATAAATTCTAAGAAAATAAGGTGGCATAGGTTTATGAAGACACTTGAAATCTTGTGGAGCCTTTGGGTGACTAGATTCCCCGCACACTTGGCATGATATTCATCCAGATTCAAAGACTTGGGTAATGTAACATTATTGGATGGTGATGTGGTGTCAAATATTGTATAATGAGCCAAGGAATTAAAATTGGTAAAGGAGGGTAACTCCCATGGAAGAGGAAGATACTAGAAGACAAGGTGTGCCACTTGGAAGGAGATTCTATGCACTGTATGACAACAAATGATGGAAGATTTTATGACAAGTATGGAAAATTTAGACCTGATTGCTGACATATGAAAAATATGACATTAAAGGGCTAAAAATAACCACCCAGAGGGAAAATTTGGGAGTTATAGGCAACCATTCGAATTGGGGAAAGAATTGGAGCATGAAGAGGAAGACAAGAGTCATGAGAGTTACTATACCACTAAGATGAGTTGGAGGAATATAATGGAGGTAAATTAGACCTTAGGAGGCTTCATGAAGCTAATAAAAGGATTTCATGATGAAGGATAATGGATTTTTATCATTTTTTAATTGGCCTTTGGCATTTTGGAGAGCGTTTACTTGTCCATTGCATGGTGAGTGTTCACTCTCCCTGCTTTTGAACCAATTTCGAGGGAGTTGGATTCCTTTCCAAGTTGGTTGATGGAGAGGCAATTCATACCTCTCATTGGAGCTTAATTAAGGAGTTTTATTTTCAGGTTGAATTTCAATACAGTCGAATTTTCATCTATCTCCCCATTCTTTCATTCCTTCTTCTCCATCCCCCCACACTCTCATGTTGATGGCGCACTTGTTGGAGTGGTTATTGCACTTTGTTGAGGATATTTGATGCAAAAGATTGGGTATATTATGTATGCCAAAAGATTGGGTATATTATGTATGCCTCTTTAATATCATATACATATGATCTATAAGTATAAATAAAAAAAATACATGTATGAAATGATTTCATTCCTCGTGCTCTTGAATAACTAGTTTTCATGGATTTGTCTTCAATATGAAATGGTTTTATATCTGATTTGTATGAGGAATTTTATATGAGTTATATGATTTTTTTGAAGACATATATTATGCAATACTCTGTACATTCATGTCCATATTCTATTCAGCTCTAAATCCAAGAAACTCCTGTGTGAAAAGCTTGCATTCTCATGCCATTGTATCACTAGTTTCCATGACTTTGGCTTCAATCTTGAGGGAGTCTTGTATCAGATTTGTATGAGGGATGTTATTTGAATTTGATGATTTCATAGAATCCATATATTATGTGTTAATATTTCATTTCATTTCCTTATTCTCTGAGGTTCTAAATCCAACAAATCCATATGTGAAACTCTTGCAATTCCATGCTACTAATTCACTAGTTTTCATGTATTTGATTCCCATACTGAATGAGTTGTATACCAGACTTGTATGAAGGGATTTATATGGTGTTTAATAATTTTTGGGAATAAATTTGTATTCCATATATGGTCCCTATATATCACATCCTGATCTGAACCTTTAAGTCTACCTTTCATATGTCAAAATCAAGCTAGTTACACAATTTCCCCATCAGCAATTTCACTGAAAGTTATCAAACGAACGTGGAACTATATAACCAGTTTTCAGAACTAATAACCATGAATAATGACCAAAAATGAGTTCTTATATCAGTCCCCATAATCTTCCAACAAATTTTGTAGGTTCTTACATGAGTTGGGAAGCTCGGTTGGCCTACACCTTAGGGGGGATTTCATCACAATTTCCTAGTAATTTTTGGCCTTTTTGTCATAAGAACCAAACAAGGTTGAAGAGGTATAAAGTATGATACAAAGTATCCATAAAAAATCTTGGGATTTTTCAATACTCTCCATTTTAAGACTCACCATACCATATCCTTTCAAATTAGGGACCATTTGGTGAAAGTTGGAACTTCTAGAGTCATGACTAGTTAAGCTTGAATTTTTCCTGAATTGCACTTTTCTTCAAAATTTCAAAAAAGGGACATTACAGTGGTATGAGAGAATGGTATTGAAACCTATTGAAGCTATGTATGATAAGTATGAATTTAATATACTCATCAATTCATATTTTGATGATACGACCAAGCAACTTATGCAAGAGTTTGAATTGGTGGCTAGCCAACTTAGGGGTAAGATGGAAGCAAGGGTTAAACGAACTTTCCATCATGGAGAAACACATAATAGCATTAATTTTGAAGACTTTTATTATTTTCTAAATGTATTTAGGAACAATAATGCATATGTGAAATCATTAAGAAACAATAAACAATCCACAAGTATTGAGGAGGCCAAGGAGCCACCAAGTTCTGTGGGTGATGAAGCAGAAAAAACATTACATCAAGAGGATCGAAAGTAACTCCCAAGTGAATTTGAAAAATATGAGGAAAAATAACATGAGAATGAAGAAGAGTACCTTAATACTATTAAATATCATTTCGAGACACATTCTACTGTGGACATGGACCAAAGGGCATCTACTGATGGATGCTTGAACTATGAAGGAGTACCTACTGATGGGTGCTCACAAGTCTATGTTGGTGAAATAGATATTAGATTTGAAAATGTTGTTGAAAGAAAAATTTATCATAAGAATGAAGATAAATACCTCGTGAGATATAATGAAGAACCAATATCAACTTCCCCATCACAACTTGAGCTTCAAGAAGTTGATCAAATCAAGAAGAATGAAGAAGAGGAGGTTCACTCCCATGAACCATCCTTCATTGAAGGGTATTTGAAGTTGAGTGAAATGGATATCCATGAGGCCCTTATCATACTCCATGACACTAAAGAATTAGTGTCAAATTCTTGTTGGAAAATTTATTCATTGGAAGAGCCATCCTTCCTTGAAGACATGGATAAGATTCAAAGAGCAATGTGCAACATCGAAGGTAATTTCATGTCTTTGATTTTTGATAGAAACAATTTGGTTGATCTTAATGAATGGTTACATGAATCATACTTGAATAATAATAAGGATATTAATAAGCTCAAAATTCAAAATGAGCAACTTCTTGAGATGTTGCAAGATACTTTTTCTTCCTCCTATGTTTCAGATTGTCATATGGTAGATTGCTTAGAGGATTCTCATTGCATTAAGGATCATGAGAAACATGGAAAATTGCAGGTTCTTGATGTGTTTGAATATGAGTTTGATGAGATCCAATCACTATTTATGGTGGAAGAGGAACTTGAGTTTCCTCTTGAAGATGGGTGCACACTTTTTGAAGAAGTGCATGATTCCACAGCCTTGGAGCCAACCTATGAGGAAAGTTTTTCATTTTTGAAGGAAGTGCATGATTCCACTACCTTGGAGCCAACCTATGAGGATTTTTTTTCATTTTTGAAGGAAGTGCATGTTCCTACCACTATGGAGCCTTCACATGATGAACATTTTTCACTTTCTAATCCTTTGGGTGAGTTGGTTCTTTTTCCTACATCCTACACTTCCATATTTTGCAGCATTCATCCTAATGAAGTAGGGGTGAAATGTTTATTTTTAATTATGCCATATGAGGAGTATGAAAGTTCTATCTCTACTTTTGATGATGACATTAATAGAGCACCATCTTATTTACATTTTCATCAACATCCTTTGTTACATTATTATCATACACATCTACATGGGTGCACCTATGATGTTCACTTGAGTCACTTCGAGACTCATGATTTTCCTTTCCCCTTTACTAGTCATTTGATGTTGGAGTAACTTCATCCCACACTTGGGTGAAGAGATATATGATTTAAGAACATTATTATTTGATGAGGTACATGCACTTTCATGATTTTTTGATGAGGTACCTTCTGGATGTACATTTGTATGATGTTTTTATGTACTTTCAGGATCTATGTTTTGTACTCATGATGTTTGGAAGGGTGCAATACAAGGAATGGGATCTTGGCATTTCTTGGTTTCATCTCAATTGGGGTAGCAGTTTGATTTTTGGTTTGAGAAAGCAAACCAATCTTCAGTTTTTTGAATTCATCTTTGCATAGCAATGTTCTAGTTTCCTATGTGGGAGACATTTTGAGAGATGGATTCATTTTTCACATGCTTGGTGTTCATGGCGTTTCATCATAGACATTTCACACCATGCATGTATCAGGATCATTTTTGGTCTCATTGGTTTCAATTTTGGAGGTAGCAAGCAGCATTGGAGATTCAGTCACCACTTGAGAAGATGATTGTAATCAAAGTAGTGCAACAACAAGCATGGTGGTTCCTCTCTGAATTTTTCTTGGAATATTAAGAAACTCAAAGTTTGGTAACTCGGTACCAGCTTCAAAGAATTATACAAAAGCAAAAGGGGGTTAATGTTCATAAAGGTTTCCAAAATATGGAGGTAAAGATTATTTGTGCAAATTTGGTTTTTATGGATTTGATAAATACTTTTGGTGTTAGTGTGATGTTACAAGATATATCAATATGCATAATCCACATCTCTTTACTTTTGGGAACACAAAATTGCAATACATGAGTGCCACTACTCAAATTGCAGCTAAAGAAAATTAATGAGTAGAACCATAGGAGAGAACTTAGTGCAAAGGAAGGAGTACCAAATGAGGATTCCACTTGGGAATATGAACAAATTTTGTAGCATAAAAACTTGGAATTTATTGAGGACAAGCAATATTCATTGGGGAGGATTGTCATGTCCCTAATCAAATAATTTCCAAATAAGACTATTTGCAAATAATGTTTCACCAACCTACTAGTTCCCTAGGTTGAGATGTGTTAAAGTATTGTAACTTCGGAAGATATTCCAGATGTATTGATTGTGTTCCTCCTTCAGGATACGAGTTTGGTCTTGTTAGAGTCATTGAAATAATCAATGTAAACCTATGAATGTAAGTCGGGTCAATAGTACCCAAGTGTCAATATAATATATGTTATTTTTGGTGTCTTGCTAGACAAGTCGTCCTAGTCAATTAGACAAGTTGGACCTGTTAGGTTAGAGGTCAATTCAAATGAAGAATATAAATATGGAGATGCTCCCCTTCATTTGTACTCACTCACTCAAGTTGTTTTGCAGGAGAGAGAAATATTGGTGCGCCAGAAAGAAGAGAGAAGCATTTGTCTAGGTTTTACACTGCTCTGGTTGAGTTCTATACTGAGGAAGTTTTGTGGGGTTTTCTTCCTTGTAGTTTCCCTGAGGACAATCTTTGTTTTCTTGTGTTCTTATGTTTCTGTGATTGTTTTTATTTCAGTGATATACTATTGATAAATATTTTTAAGATATCATCTAAGCAAATTAAGAAAATTTAACATGGTATCAGAGCCACCCTAAAAGGAAGCACTGCACAATTAGGGTTTTGTTACTCTGAACAAATCCCTCGTCAAATAAACCAGAAAAGAGGGCTCTCTCAAATTTCCCCTGAATAGTGCATCTTTTTGTGAAGACAAAACTGAATTATGAGAAGTTTCAGTTTTGGACAAGTTACTACTGCTAGGACAAGCTAGGGCTTTAGTTTTCTTGAGACTTCATCATCAATCTCAAAAAAAGAAAGATACATTCTACCTCTCCCTGGGGAAGCACATCTTCTCCATCATTTGGATCTACTAGTGATCCCAACTGAAAAATTAGGGTTTCTGCATCAAACCCTAGGTCATTCAAAAGGAGGTTAGTTAGAAGTTGTTTTCTTGAAGTAAGTACTATTCCTCCTTATTCCATTTGAAGTTTTCAGTCTATTAAAGATGACAAAGAATACCAAGCTAGATGAAAATCTTGAAGGTGTTGAAAACTTTAGAGCATGGAAGTATAGGATCATGCTCATCCTACAAGAGAATGATCTAGATAGATTTGTAAAGGAGGAAGTGAAAGAACCAAAAGAAGTTGAATCCAAGTCCAAGTATAAGAAGGATATGATCATAGCTGACTCCATCAAAGATAACTTGATTCCTCAAGTATCCTCGAGGGAGAATCCAAAAGAAATGTTTGATGCTCTATCTGGTTTATTTGAAGGAAGAAACATTAATAGGAAGATGACCTTAAGGAATCAACTCAAAAGTGTAAGATCTAAAAAGTCAGAGACCATGCAGTCTTACTTTACAAGAGTAGGTCAAATCAAGGATCAATTAGAAGCCATTGATGATATGGTTGAAGAAGCAGAAGTTGTGATGACAACCTTAAATGGTCTTCCAAGAGATTGGGAAGCCTTTTCTGAGGAATCCATTCAAGAAGGAAACTAACCAAATTCCAAAATTTATGGGAAGAATGTGTTCAAGAAGAAGAAAGGATAGCATCTAGAGAAGAAAAGATAAATGACAATGAGGATCAAGCCTTGAGAACTCATACCAAAGGCAAAAGGAAGATTCATGACCATCCTCATAAGACTAAAGGGTTTAAGAGGCCCAAGAGAGACTTATCAAATTTTGAATGCTTCACTTGCCACAAGTTGGGACACATTTCCATCAACTGTACCATGAAAGCAAAAAGAGTAAAAAAATGAGAAGATTTCAGGTCCATGCTGCTAAAGGTAGTGATCAAGAAGTTGAAAAAGAAGCAAATAAGGATGAAGAGTCCAGTGAATAATATGTATTAATCTCTGCTCTAACAGGATCAGTCTCACCAGGAAATGACACTTCGCTAGTTGATAGTGGTGCCTCCAAGCACATGACAGGTTACAAGGACTCACTCTCATGCCTTGTACAAAAGGAATCTCCACACAAAGTAATGCTTGGAGATGGTTCTTGATACCCCATTAAAGGAATAGGAGAAGCATCCTATAAGTTGGATTCTAGAAAGCCTATGAAGATGAAATATGTCCTATATGTCCCAGGACTAAATAAGAATCTTCTTTCAATTTCAGCCTTAGATAAGAAAGGCTTCAGAGTTGCTTTTTTGGATGGAAAATTTCTCATGTCGACAAAAGGTAAAACCATAAATGATGCAGTAGAAATTAGAGTTGAAGAAGGATGACTATACAAATTGAAGGGACATACAGATTCAACATTAACAAATAGTACCATAAATCCATGTGAGCTATGGCACAGAAGGCTTGCTCATATTCACTACAAATCTCTACCAAATGTAAGCAATGTTGTGACTAGTCTACCATAAATTCAGATATAACATGGAGTGTGCAAAGGATGTGCACAAGGAAAGAATACTAAGAATCCCTATCAAAAAGTGACAGTGAAGCAACAGGGATCTTATATATTATCCACTTAGACATATGTGGTCCAATGCAAACCACTTCATTAAGCAAGTATGTCTAATATGCTTCTTTTTTATGATGACTACTCCTGCAAGACTTGGATATACTTCTTGAAAAAGAAGGATGAAGTGTTTGAAAGGTTTAAGGAATTTAAGGCCCTATTGGAAAATCTCTCTGAAAAGAAAATAAAGATATTAAGGTCAGATGATGGAGGAGAGTTCACATCAAATGAATTCAATGATTACTGCAAAGAAGTTGGGATTAAGATGGAGCTCACCATTCCCTATAATCCACAACAAAATGGTATGGCAAAAAGAAAGCATAGATCTATCATGGAAGCTGTAAAATCTATGATACATGATCAAGATCTACGGATGTACTTGTGGGCAGAAGAAACTAGAACAATAGTATATGTACATAATATAATCTCGCACAATGCCCTTGGGAACAAAACTTTAGAAGAAATATTTTTCGAAGAAAATCCTGAAGTAAGTCACCTAAATATATTTGGTTGTGATGTATACATACACATTCCCAAGGAGAAAAGAACAAAGTTAGACCCTTCATGAAAGAAGGTATTGTTCATAGGATATAATGAGCCATCAAAAGCTTATAGAATCTATATGCTAGGATACCATCAAATTGAACTCAGCAGAAATGTCACATTTGACAAAGATACAACCTTCGTGAAGTAAAAGAAATATAAGGAAGATGAAGAGGAGCATGGAACTCCCAAAGCTGCTGAAAGTCCTAAACCAATTAGGGATGAAGAAGAAGTTTAGATGCCTGAGGATCATGATATGACAGAACCTAAGTTACTTGAAGAATTACCCAATGAAATGATTTATCAAAAGAGAAAACCTACCTGGGCTCGTGAAGTAATCAAAGAAGCAAAAATACATGGTGCCCCATAAGGAACCATCCGAGAAAGGAAGAAGGAAAAGTTATACCCTAGTTATATGGCTTTGATGTGTGATATATTTGATAAAGAACCGACATGCTTTGAAGAAGCAATAAAACATAAGGAGTGGGCTAATGCAATGGTCAAGGAATACCAATCCATTATAAAGAATGATGTGTGGGAAGTAGTACCAAGACCGAAAGACAAGTCAGTGGTATCCTCGAAATGGATCTTCAAAACTAAACACTCAACAGATGGTAGTATAGAAAAGTAAAAGGAAATATTTGTAGCTCGAGGATTCTCTCAAAAAGAGGGAATCGACTATGAGGATACCTTTGCACTAGTAGATAGGTACACCTCAATCAAAACATCCTTTCCTTGGCATCCAATATGAAGTGGAAGCAACATCAAATGGTTTGAAGACAACCTTTCTAAATGGTTTGATTGAAGAAGAGGTATATATCGAGCAACCACAAAGGTTCAAGAATAATGATAAGAAAACTCATGTATGTAGACTAAAGAAGGCATTGTATGGGTTAAAGCAAGCACCCAGAGCATGGTATGGAAGGATCGATGGATTTCTGATGAGCTTACGATTTACCAAAAGTAAAGCAGACTCCGACCTCTACTATAAGATTTAGGATGATGGGATTATGATTTTATTACTATATGTAGATGATTTGTTCTTGACAGGAGAATATAAGCTCATATCAAATGTAAGAAGAAGCTTTATGGAGAGTTCTAGATGAAATACCTTGGTATGATGCATTACTTTCTACGTCTTGAGGTATGGCAGTATCCAAATGATATTTTCCTAAACCAAGGAAAATATGCTGGAGAAATCCTAAAAATATTTGGAATGATAGATTGCAAATATATGACCACTCTGATGACAACAACTTTGAATTTATTAAATGATGATGCTTCAGAAGCAGTTGATGCTACCTTATACAGACATATTATTGGTTCTCTAATGTACTTAACCAATACAAGACCATATATATGTTTTGTTGTAAACACTCTAAGTCAGTATATGGTGAATCCTAAACACATTCACCTTATTGGAGAAAAACATGCAATGAGGTATTTAAAGGGAACTTGATACTATGGGCTCATATATGCATCTAGTGGTGCGATCAAATTACATGGATATACAGATTCATATTGGGGAGGAAGTTCCAAAGATAGAAAAAGCACCTCAGGATGTTGCTTTAGTCTGGGATCATGAATGATATCTTGGGTCAGTAGAAAGAAGACCAGTATTGCACTTAGTACAAAAGAGGATGAATACATTACATCATGTTCAACATGTAGCGAAGCAGTATGGATTTGAAAGATATTAGCACGACTATTTGATGCAGAGATAGATGCTACTAATATGCTCTGTGATAATAAGAGTTGTATTAAGATGACGGAATCATGATAAGAGAAAGCACATTGAAATCATATATCATTTCATCCGGGATATGGTTCAGAAAGGAGCAGTAAAGCTCAAGTATGTTCCTATAGAGGAACGAGTGGCAGATGTGTTAAATAAGCCTCTAGCTCATGCAAAGTTTGAATACTTTCGAGAAAATATTGGTGTAGTCTGAAATGACCTCTCTTGAAAGAGGGAGTGACATTAGATGGATGATGGATGTAGTGGTGAGTAGCTCAGTCTAGAGGAGGGTAAGTTTGGCTAGGATTGTTTAGCCCTAAAGGGTTAGTAAGTCAAACGAGGCTTATTGATCCTAGGAGGATTAGTATGTCTGGATAGGCGTGGTTGGCCCAAAAGGGTTAGTAATCTAGATAAGGCTTGTTTGGCCTGAAAGGGTTAGTAAGTTAGACAAAATGCCCGGATGGATCTACCATAGAACTCACCGTGATGCTGCACCAAAATGTTAAAGGGAAAGATGTATCTTCAGTATTTCTATGTTGTTGATAGTTGAGATGATTGCTTCAATATTTTATACTGATGATTGCTTAGATGATTTATTTAGTATTATTATACTGATGATTGCTGAGATGTTTGCTTCAATATTGCTATACTAATGATTGATGAGATGATATTTTCAGTATTGTTATACTGATGAATGTTGAGATGCTAGTTTCAGTATTGTTATACCGATGATTGTTGAGTTGATTATTATATAGTGTCAGTGTTGCTACACTAATGATTGTTGATTGGTTTGCTTCAGTATTTCTATACTGATGGTGATGTTGATGTTCAACCAACATCTCTATACTGGCAATGCATATGATGATCTAGCATTATGGATGTTTTGATTTTAGCATTAACATACTAATGAGGATGTTTTTGATCTTTTAGTATTTACATACTGATGATATATATGTTGATGTTTCAGTACTTATGATGCAGATGTTGATGTTTTAGTATTTACATACTAATAATCAAGGTGTTGTTGTTTTAGTATTTACATAATGATGATGCAGATGATGATTTTTCAGTATATTTCAGTATTTACATACTGATGATGCAGATGATGATTTTTCAGTATATTTCAGTATTTACATACTAATGTTGCAGATGATGTTTCATTTTCCACACACTGATAGAAGATTCAACATTCACATATTGATGTAGCAGAAGATGATTCAATATTCACATACTGATATTACAAAATAAGGTTCAATATTTAGAAGATGATTTAGTATTCACATATTGATGTGTCAGAAGATGATTCAATATCCACATACATATATCCGAGAAGATGATTCAGTATTCATATACTGACATGACAAAATATGGTTTAGTATTTACATACTAATGCTACACGAGATGATCCAGAAGATGATTCAGTATCCACATACTGATACTACAGAAGATATTTTAGAAGATGATAGAAGATGCTTGAGTACGTATGAAAGATGATTTAGTATTCACATATTGAGATTACAGAAGATGATTCATCTGATATCGATGATGAAGATGTATGATGATGTTCCAAAACTTCCTATGACATATAGAGACTCACCATTCAGTTGTACAGATGTAGTAGCAATTGCTACTGTGGTTGAATACCTTCCTAGTTAAGAGAGAGTGTTAAAGTATTGTAACTTCAGAAGATATTCTAGATGTAATGATTGTGTTCCTCCTTTAGGAGATGAGTTTGGTATTGTTATATTCATTGAAAGAATCAATGTAAACCTCTGAATGTAATTCGGGTCAATAGAAACCAAGTGTCAATATAATAAATGTTATTTTTGGTGTCTTGCTAGACAAGTTGTCCCAGTCAGTTAGACAAGTTGGCCTTGTTAGGTTATAGGTCAAGTCAACTAAAGAATATAAATAGGGAGGTGATCCCCTTCATTTTTACTCACTCACTCAAGCTGTTTTGCAAGAGAAAGAAAGATTAATGCGCCAGAAAGAAGAGAGAAGTAGTTGTCTGGGTTTTACACTGCTATGGTTGAGTTCTATATTGAGGAAGTTTTGTGGGGTTTTCTCCCTTGTGTCTTCCTTGAGGAAAATATTTGTGTTCTTGTATTCTTATGTTTCTTTTCTTGTTTTTCTTTCAATAATATACTATTGATAATTTGTTTTAAGATATCATCTAAGCAAATTAAGAAAAACTTAACAAGATGGAGACATAAATTTTGTAATAAGGGGCTATGGGACCCAAAAGGACTTTATTTTACCATATTCACATTTAAATGGGTCACATAAATGATAAATGATAATAAAATAAGGTGGCATGGGTTCATGAAGACACTTGGAAGCTTGTGGAGCCTTTGGGTGACTAGATTCCCAGCACACTTGGCATGATATTCATCCAAATTTGAACACATGGGTAATGTAACATTATTGGACGGTGATGTGGTGTCAAATATAATATAATGAGCCAAGGAATTATAATTTATAAAGGAGGGTAACTCTCATGGAAGATGAAGATACTAGAAGACAAGGTGTGTCTCTTGGAAGGAGATTCTATGCACTCTATGACAACAAATGATTAAAGATTCTATGATAAGTATGACAAATTCAGGCCTGATTGATGACATATGAAAAATATGAAATGACTGGGATAAAAGTAAACACCAAGAGGTCAAATTTTGGATTTAGAGGCAACCATTTGAATTGGGGAAATAATTGGAGCATGAAGAGGAAGACCAGTGTCACGAGAGTTACTAAACCACTAAGATGAGTTGGAGGTATCTCATGGAGGTAAATTCAACCTTATGAGGACTCATGAAGTTAATAAAAGGATTTAATGAGGAATAAGAACATATTTTTATCATTTTTTAATTGGCCTTTGGAATTTTGGATATTTTGCTTGTCCATTGCATGGTGAATGTCCAGTCTCCTTGCTTGTGAACCAATTTCGAGGGAGTTGGATTCCTTTCCAATTAGGTTGATGGAGAGGCCATTAATAACTATAATTGGAGCTTAATAAAGGAGTTTTAGTTTCAGGTTGAAGGTCCATATAGTCTAATTCTCATCTATCTCCCCATTCTCTCATTCCTTCTTCTCCATTTCCCCACACTCTCATGTTGATGGTGCACTTGTTGGAGTGGTGCTTGCACTTTGCTGAGGATATTTGATGCACAAGATTGGGTATATTATGTATGGATATGTGATATCATATACATATTATCTGTAAGTTGAAATATCATAAATACATGTATGAAAGGCCTGGATTCCCCGTGCTCTTGAATTACTAGTTTTCATGGATCTGGCTTCAATCTTAAAGTGGTTTTATATCAGATTTGTATGAGGACTTTTATATCAGTTTTATGATGTTGGGGAAGAAATATATTATGTAATAATCTATACTTTAATTTCCATATTCTATTCATATCGAAATCCAAGAAACTCACGTGTGAAAAGCTTGCATTCTCATGTCATTGTATCACTAGTTTCCATGACTTTGGCTTCAATCTTGAAGAAATCTTGTATCAGATTTGTATGAGGGATGTTATTTGAGTTTGATGATGTTTTGATAGACATATATGATGTTTTACTCTGTAATTTAATGTCCCTATTCTCTGTGGGTCGAAATCCAAGAAATCCATATGTGAAATGCTTGCAATTCCATGCTACTAATTCACTAATTTTCATGTATTTGACTCCCATACTAAATGAGTTGTATACCAGACTTGTATGAAGGGATTTATATGGTGTTTAATACTATTGGGGAATCAATTTTTATTCTGCATATGGTCCCTATATGTCACATCCTGATATGAACCTTTAATTCTACCTTTCATATGTGAAAATCGAGCTAGTTATGCAATTTCCTCATAAGCAATTTTATTGAAAGTTATCAAACAAATGTGGAACTCTATAAACAGTTTTCAGAACTAATTATATCAGTACCCATACTCTACTTACAAATTTTGGAGTTTTGTACATGATTTGGGAAGCCCAGTTGGCCTACACCCTAGGGGGGATTTCATCACAATTTCCTAGTAATTTTTGGCCTTTTTGTCATCAACCCCAAAAAAGGTTGAAAAGGTCTGAAGTATGAATATAAAATTATCCATAAACCATATTGGGATGTTTTAAGACTCACCATACCATCTCCTTTCAAATTCGTGACCATTTGATGAAAGTTGGAACCCTCTAGAGTCATGACTAGTTAAGCTCGAGTTTTGCCCGAATTGCACTTTTCTTCAAAATTTTGAAAAGGGGAAATTACACAAGAAGTATATGAATAGATTCGAGACTTACTTAGTGGTTTTCTTTGGTTCCGGAATGAAGTATTCCTGGTAGACAAGGAGGGAGGATATGACTGATTTAATAAGAGTAAGCTTTGCAACATTGTTAAGTCATTGTCCTCCCCAAGCTGCTACCTTGGATTTGATCTCGTTGATCACTTCAATACAGATTGAGGGTATATTAGATCCCAGTGTTGATTTTGTCCCAAGAAGAAAAACTAGAGAGGCCCAAGAAATGGGAAATTCAAAGGATGGTTTGTTGGTCAGTGTTCCAGCCATACACTACACTTTTTCTTTTGTTTAAAAGCGCTCCTGAGATGCTGCAGAATATTTGAAGAATCTCGTTGAACACCCTTGAAATTCTTAAGGAAGCTCCTCCCAGAAGAATAGTATCATCCGCGAACAATGCATGATTGATTGGGTCTATTCCTTTCATCGGTCGGATGCCTGGAATTTTCGCAACATTCTTTTCAGCTGTCAATTTCTTACTGAAAGAGTCTTCCATCAAAATATATAGAAAGGGAGACAGCGGGTAGCCTTTCCTTATCCCCCTAATGGCTTGAAAATAGTTGGCAGGTCAACCATTTACAAGCGAAGCAATCCAAGGTTTTTTAGTACAATCTTTAAGTGAGTTTACAAAATATGAACTAAAACCAAAAGAGAGAAGAAATTTGTAAAGAAAGGACAACTTTACCCGGTCGAATGTGTTGGCCATGTCTAACTTTATGAGAATATGTTTCTCCTTTCTATGATAAATAGAATGCATAGCTTCCTGCACAAGTATCACATTATCTAGAATGTGTCTCCCTTTGACAAAAACACTTTGAATGGGAGAGATAAGCCTACCTAGTAGGGGTTTGATTCTGTTTGCTAGCAACTTAGAGAGGATTTTGTAGAAAGCATTGCATAACGAGATAGGTTTGAATCTATCAAAAGTGATTGGGTTCACTTCTTTGTGGATTAAGGTCAAGAATGTGGATATAGTGATGCCTCCCACTTTGGATTTTTTATTTTAAGATTTTATCATTCTTAGTAAGTCAGCCTTAATTACTGTCCAACAAGCTCTATAGAAGTGGATAAAAAATTCGTCAGGTCCTGGAGATTTGTTGGGCTCCATGGTCCATACTACATTACTGGTTTCTTCTTCTGAAAAGGGATTCATTAGACTTGCATTATTCTCTACACTAACAAGAGAAGTAATATGGGAGAGGAAGTCGTAGGTGAGCTCCTCACTTCCTATACTGTCCTCTTTGTAAAGATGCTGGAAATGTGATTCTTTAACTTCTTTGAGTTCAATAAAACCTTTAAAGACAGACCCATCTGCTAAAGATATTTTCAGATATATGGTTTCGAGAGAGGCATGACTTGAATTTCCAGTGGAATAAAGTTGTGTTGCGATCTCCATGTTTTAGCCATAGGCTTCGAGACTTAAGCCTCAAGTAGTCTTCTTCTTGTCAGAAAGAACAAAATGAATAAAAATGGGCAGTTTGTTATTTCTCCAACTCTAGGATGGTAATATCCTTGCTCTCCATATCCATCTATAAATCTGTTAACTATTGAACAACCTCTTTTCTCTGAATAGAGAGGGTATTGAAAGGATTTTTGATCCAGTTTTTTAGGGCTGATTTGGTGGTCTTTAATTTCTGCTCCCAAACATAACTGGGTGACCCAGTGACCGATGTGGACCAAGCCATTGCAATAGTTTCCATGAGCCCTTCCTACTCAATCCGTTGAGGGCTGAAACAAAATGGAATAGGGCCAAAGTTTTCTTCCTCTCCTAGCCATAAGAGAATGGGTTTATGGTCAGAGGTGAGTTTTGGAAGGATTTTAGAGGATACTAATTTCTTCTCCATAAAAAACGAGCTTTGCACTAGGAACCTATCCAAACGAGCTAATATATGTGCTGCCCCTATTGTGCTATTCTTCCACGTATAAAGGCCCTTCTTGGGTTTAAATTCAAGGAGGCCCCACTACTGAATCAAGTCCTCAACAAGAGGGAGCATTTGGTCTCTGCTACTAATGCCTCCTATTTTCTCCTTTGGATCAAGGAATATGTTTAAATCTCCGACTAAAATGATATTCATGGGAGAGTATATTTCTATAAAATATATTAAATATTTCCAGCATTCTTTCTTCTCAAGGAAATGGACAGGCACATAAATATTGAATAGAGCAAAGGTAAGCTTACTTGCAGAATGGCAAAGCTCAGTGAAAATCCAGTGTTTAGTCTCGAAGGAGCTTTCAAGTTGGAACTTATCATTTGACCATATCGTAGCAAGTCCTCCTGAATATCCCCTTGTACTTATGGCCTTTCCTGCATTTTGCTTCCATTTCAGTCTACTTATATCAAGAAGGGTTTCCCCTTCGATTTTTGTCTCTTAGAGCATGAGGATCTCTGGAGATTTGATTTTCAGAAGATCTTTAACAACTTCAACTTTCGAAGGATTCCCCAAGCTTCTACAATTGCAAGAGGATAATCGAAATATTTATTGGGTATGGAGGGAGAGGGGCCTCCCTTAGGGGGCCTTGCTCTGGTATTTCATATGATAGACATTTTAAGAGTGGATTGGATTCCTTGCATTTTTTGCCTCTCCGCTTCTTCCTCTCTTGCTTCCTTGAGGAATTTCCTCCCTGCCCTTTTCGAGGGTCTCTGAAATGTCTCATCTTTCGATGATCTAGACATTTACAATGGTTTCTCCCTTGTCATATCTGCATAAGAGGGAGAAGAAGAACCTCATGTTGGTGATTCGAGTTGAGAAGGGGTTTTCCCTACATTTCCTTCCACAATTGCAGAAGTGGGAGTCTGTTGTTTCACCTCGACTGCTGATTTAGTAGGACCTTTCGGGGTGTTTAGTAGTTCAAAGGGATTCTTGGATTCCTCTGCCCATGAAGGAGCTGTGTTTCCTTCCACTTGAGTCTGCCCTAAGGTGGGCGTAATGGAACCCAAAGGTGCCCCTTTCGCTTTTTGTTTGCTGGTTTTCTTTGACAAGGTCGATTTCTGCATCTGATTCCATTGCTCTCCTTTCGAATTCTCCGCATATTCCTCATCCTTATTTTTACATTGTATTATGAATTTCCCATAGACATGGCAGTGCCTACACTTGACCGACATATAATCATAGTCCAGTTCTTGTATATGAGACCAATATTCCACTGTTAATTTTATGGCTTCTAGGATCCCTATTTCTAGATCAACCTCTACGCATATTCATGCAAAGGAGTATTGGTCCTTCCTTTATGCTCTGTCAATGTATTTCCCCAGGATATTTCCAATAGATTCTAAGGACTTTGAGTTCCAACAGTGCATGTGAAAATGAGGGAGATGAACCCAAACTGGGACAACCGAATGCACGTCTTGAGCTGGATCAAAGTCTGACATCCACTTATTCAAATACAGGCCTTGGGGGCCCATGAAATATGGCCCGTTCTTGAAAATAAGATTTATGTCTTCTATAATTTCAAAAATGAAAACGAAATATCCCTTACCAATGAAATGGCTTCTAATTCCTTTTGATACCAGTGGTCTCCAGTTTCTTTGCACCCACGAATCAATGGATTTGGGTGAGGGCCATAAGACGGTGAACTACCTCATGAGACACCTTTCAACAATGTTCAGAGCTTCCCAACGATGTTCTTCAACTGGGAGAAGCAGTAGTTGGGAGTTTGTTGCAGGCCACTACCAGCTTCTTGAACATAGTGAGCTTGAGAAGGGGTGGGGGGGGAAGAGGATGAGAGCCCCCTCCTGAGGCCATGTTGGAATTGATCATCATGTAGGGGGCAAGGGAGTGCACAGAGGAAGCGAGCGCATGCAGTAGTCCAATATCTAAAAAACAACTCTGTAGCGGATGTTTTAATGGAGGTGGTAATGGATAAATGTTATAACATGAAAAACTTGATGGTTAGATGTTTTAGTGGATGTTTTTTTATCAGTGTGTTTTTTTTGAAACTAAGTGCACCGGTGCATTTCATAACATAATGCATCAATGCTATACACTGTATGGTATCTGCACTGATGCATTCAAAGATAAAGAGCATCAAGATTAATATAATTTCAACAACATATCGATGCTCATGTATCGATTATATGCACTGGTGCTTGTTAACACAACAAACCAACCAATGCGATTAGTCACATCATACGCACCGTTAATTTTTTTTTTGTAGATTTTTCCACGCGCTCATTTGATATGAGCACATCGGTGCATATTAACCACTTATATGCACCAGTGCCTATACACTAATGATATCCACCAATGCGTATAAGCCAATTGTATGCACCAATGCATAAAACAAATGTAAAAGCATCGGTGACACCGTCTCACATGTAAGGATATTTATTTTAAAATTCAATTGTGTTTAATTAACATAACCACACTGCTATGTATAAATTATTAGGGACTACCGGTGCGCCAAAACAGGGTAGATGTCCTAGTGCTCCTATTTATGGTAGACACAACGATGCTCCTAATTATGGTAGACGCATCAATGTGTCATCGATTACCAAATGCTCCGAATATGATTCTTTGAATAGTGATTATTGACATTGCAGCCAAATATATCAATTTCAATGATTGTGTTTGTGATTTTTACTAATGTTTGGGGAGGGCCACTAGAGTAACATTAATTATCAAAAGCATCGCATACGATTATTTGAACAATGACTACTGACATTGTTATATATATATATATATATATATATATATATATATATATATATATATATATGATTTAATTACATTATTTATTTGAAATTGAAATATCATATTTGCAAACATCAATTGTAATATTTAATCATCCATACATTTAATCACCAATGTATTGTTTCACTTGTAACATTTGACTGTAACATTGAAGAATACAATTGAATAAAAAATTTCATTTTATTATACATCAATAACGTTTCCTTTGTCATACAAAATAGGACAACATAGAGATACCAATAATCAAAATGTCAACATGCGTGTAATTGTTACACTTATTGGTAACCAGGGAAAATTTTAAGAACCCCCCCCTAAATTTATATATATAATAAATGGGTGAATCCCCGTGATACATGAGAAAGTGTGAAGGCAATTTGATCAATAATATAATATGTATATATAATTTTTTGGTGAATCTTCATGGAATTATAAAACCTTGTAAAATATGGGCGAATCTTTCATGGAATTATAAAATCTTGTAAAATTATAAAATCTTGTGAAATAAGATGAATCTTTCACAAAATTAAAAAACCTTGTATAATATTTAGCTAATCTTTCACATAATTAAAAATCTTGTAAATTTTGGCAATTTTTTCAATGAAAGATAAAAACTTAAGTTTTGACAAAATTTGACTTAATAAAATTACCTAGATGATGTTGTATTTACTTTAGATTTGTCACGTACTCTTGTACTAGAACACCTTGTAAAGAAAATCTAATTTCCAAGCTAAATTGTTGACTTTATTCATCACAACTATTTGTATACTACTAAGTCCAAACCTCCATAGAGATAAAATGGAGAGATGATTTCATAAATATTTTCAATTTATAGTAGAACATTTTATCAAAGTGTGAATCTCATTTATCATACTACACTCAATGTACAATCAATTTTCACAAAATATGTTGGGCCCAATCATTCCCCTTAATCTAAAAATATAGCTACAATAAAAATAGTTGTTTGAAACACTACTCGAAATATAAGGCTTGAGCAATGCTTTCAAAAAACTTCAATGGATGGTTGCATAACATCCACATTGACATTAACATCTTTCTAGCAGGGATGTCCCCATTTTCTTGCGTGACCTACAATCAAGGTGAATAAGTTGCATAAGAGAAATATAATAAGGTACCTCACAAAACATTAAAATGAAAAATAACAATTTTTTTTTTACAAACTTTCCATAAAATACAAATGCTCATCATGTATGATTCGCAATAGGGAAAATTTTAGAAACACGTACCTCAAACATATTCTTTCAAGCTTTATTTATAAAAATGGTTAGAATCCTTGAGGCTACATGTAATGATCTTTTAGTCATGAAATCAACAATAAGATTTCTTTAGATGAATGTCGGTCTCAATGCCAGTAGCTCTCCTATGATGAATGCATAGGAACCTAGTAAGCCAATGCATAGACCATTTTTCTCTTCTCTTAGCAACTCAAATCTCATTTCCATTTCTAAAAACTAACACGTCTTTTCAAAGAAAATATAAATTAAACATAGTAGATTCTATAATTAAAATGGTGATGAAGATGCTTAAGTCAGGCAACAAAGTGAAAGAAAATACAAGCATATTTCCTTGAAACATCAAATATTTAAAGAGAACAATAATAATTATAAAAAAAAACATTGAATGCTACAAAGGGATACAAAAGGCTCAAATTACAATCAAGTATCAAGGGAATAAAAATCTAAAAAAAATAAATGCAATCCAAATTTAAGAAACAGACAAGCCATTTATGAAACTAATCAAGCTAGCACAAAGGGCTAAAACTGCAGTCAAGTATCAAGGGAATACAAATAAGTTTAACCAAAATAAACACAAACTTTCAAATTTGGAAAAATGCTCCGAATGCAAGAAACAAAAAACCATTAATATCTTCCAAGATATCAAAGTTAAAATGTTTTAACTTTTGACCGAGTACATTCTTGCTAAGCGGAAGTATTGTTAAATTAATTATTTAACCTTTAATACTAGGACACTATATATAAATAGATAGTTCCCAACTTCATTTCCTGTCAAATATAAGAAAAAACAATGTGTTAGTTAACTATCAAAACATCAAACTTCAAATCGATTGCATCAAGGAAATGTAGCTCAGATATTATTATATTTAATATGAAGTATAGACTATAGAACCTATTTTTACCTGAAATGCAAGTTGAATTTTATATATGGTAATCCTTCTCCTGTCAAGAATTTCATTTTTCCAACCTACTCAAAAAAAGAGGAACATCAAAGTTAAACTAACAAGAATCACATGATAAATTAAATTGCATTCATTATTTATACACTACCAATGTATATTAATTTAGATAGTATCTTGTGGGATATTAAATTCCCAATTCCCATGTCGATCCCAACTCTCTGCATTTTGAACATGAACTTCTGTAGATGAAATATCATTATGAGCCTCCAAAACATTATGTTCTATATCAAGTTCATTGGAAACATTTGTTATATTGCATCCTCCTCTTCTCTCACAATCAGATCGCCAAAGTGCTAGAGATCTATTGAATGGAAAATTGGTAATGTCATACTTTGTTACATATAATCTTAAATAAGTATCCACATTCTTATCAAGCTTGTTCCACAACTTTGACTTCAAGAATGATAGTGCACTAAACATTCTCTCGTCCTCCACTGATCCCAAAATCATGGTTTGACATAAATTGACTAATTTGAAATACTTTGACATGTTTTCTTGTAAAAATTGACTTTCACATAAAATAGTCCATAATTTGATTATTGCACTATATTCTATAGGTTTCTCCAAAACAAGATATTGATCTGACATTGTTTGAGCAAAGCAAGTACTTTGTTGATATAATTTTGATGAATCTTATATACCTTCAATCTCTTCTCATTGTACCTTGACATTCCTACCAAAGTGATGCACTAAAATAATCAATTATGCTGAAAATTCAACTTTCAAAGTGTCTATATGTTTTTCATTGTTCTAATATTGAGGGTATACCATAGACATGGCCTCCAATAATTCATCTTGAGGAAATCGTTCTCTTATCTCCGATGATAGTGATTGTGCAATTTGTATCAAGTCGTGTCTCACTGAAATCACAATATCATTGAACTGGTCTCTTGACACACACACTCTTCGGTGGTTTGTCCCATCTTACTAACATAATGAAAGGGAAGCATAGACCCACACACTACCATACATAGTCTCCCTTTTTCATCAAACTTCAAATCATTTTCAATCTTTTCTATATCAATGAGAGTAGTCCAACTGTTAAACGTTGGACTTGTAAAAGACCCTAACATCTTATACAAATTATCCAATGCAAGGCATGCTAATTTCCTTGCATTTGTGTACTCTGCAATATACATTGTACGACTCTGAGCCATTTTCTCAAGGACATTCATTTCATGAAGCAAAGGAAGAATTCCAGCCAATGTTATTAATGTCTCTATATTGGTTAGTCGAAAGAGAAGATCTTGAGCTTTGTCTACATTGAAGCAATGTTCATGCATCACCCCTACCAATGATTGGTACTCACTAAATAGTCTTTGAGCTGGTCCATTTAATGAAATCCATCTTGTATCAACATCTTTTAATAGTTTTTTTCCATTTGTAATACTGTCTGCAAATTGTTGAAACTATGTAAATATCTTAGGAATACGACAAAAGTATGCTTGAGTCTCACGTACAAGTTCTTCAACTTTTGAAACTAGTGGAAACTTGCTTACTATTTTAAATGCAAGATTCATCATATGAGCCATACAATGAATATTGTCCATAAACAGTGAAGATGATAATTTTAGTTTGACACAAAGTCCATTCTTTTTCCTTGCATGATTGATGCTCCATCTGCTCCAACACATACCAACCTTTTTGTGATCATTAAATCATCCATACCACCAATTTCCTTCAAAGTCTTAATAACAAGTTCATAAATATTTCCAGCTGTAGAACTCTTCTTCATTTTTTGAATCCCAAGTAGATATGAATACCTAATATGGCCATTAACCATATAAATACTCATGCATACCCATGAAGTATTATCAATAGTTGTAACTTCATCCAAATATAGTGAAAAAAATCCGACTTTGCAATCTTCTCTTTCAAATTATCCTTTTAATCTACTTGAGCTAAATATTTTGCCCATTCCCAACCACTCGTTACAGACCAGTGAGAAGATGGAAAATTAGATACTTCAAGAAAAGATACATAGTTCTTATAATCTGGATAATATATCATAGGACGACTTCTAGATAAGACGTGAAATAAATTGCTTAATTGCATCGTCTTGGATAGTAAATTTCTTTCCATTGTTTTTCCAAATAGAGATGGGATAGTAGCTCCACTTGCCCCAAGTTTACTCTTACTAATTGAGTATTTATTATATTGTTCTTGATATTTGACATGTCAACATTCCTCAAAAGATTTCCATTTGGTAATAGACTTCTCCTCACCATTTTCAATTTGCTTGACATAAATCTTTCCCGCATGCTTCTCTATTGTATCTAACTTCATTTGCAATTTTACTTCCTTGCCCAGTTTCAAACTACATACAATGCATTTAACTTCTCGTGAAGCTTCCTTCTCATTTATTGGAATTATTGGTTCAATAAAATGAAATTTTGAGGCCCATTCTGATTGGAATTGTCTCCTTATGTCCCATTGGTATTTCTTCTTTTTTCGTGATTGTAATGATTTGTGTTGCCTCCCAAGGAAAAACCTTCAACATTATCATTGCCAATTTCTAGTTGAATTGCATTTATATCACTTTGTTCACTAGAGGAACCCGTTTTATCATTTGTTATAAGGTTATTAGATGCAATCTTGGTAGTGTTGATATCTCTCTCATTGATGGGTTGCTCAAAAGAGTTTGAATCATGAAGAGAACCTGGATTCTTGGATTGAGGCTTCTGAAAGTATGATAATACATCCCTTTGTTTTGATGCTTTCTTTCCACGATCGATGTTTGACATCTCGTTGAATATTTCACAATTGAAATATCAAATAAATATAGAAACCCAAAGTGAAACATGCATGGGAAAATAGAAATAAAATCAATACAATTTGTAAGATATCCATGATGACATGAATTCTATAGGCTAAAAAATTTAAACCTAGTAAACTAAACCCATCCATGATTAACTTCAAAATCAGGCTCCACTGTAACAGATGGAGGAAGATTTTGCAACCTTTTGGACCTACGAAAAGGTTGGTCCTCCACGACTACAAATATGAATCATACACCTAAAGGCAAACTAAGCACAAACAATCGAAACAACACACACTAAAAATCTCCTAAGTAACACATACACACCAGATAAAAGATATACCTTCCAAAGGAAATCCTGGGATGATTAGGGCCCAGGTCCAACCAGTGAACATTGAAGGATGGTTACTTGGCATCTCATGAAGAATTCTCTGGGTGCAAGCGCTAGAATCACCCAACCACCCTCTCAAATTGTCAACCAAGGCTACATTCCAATTTCTTCCTAGGTGAACTGGAAATATCATTCCAATACCACCTGTGTAAGATCCTAGTGTTTGGATACTAAGGCTACCAAATCTACACCGAGAGTCTGGTAGAACAATCGTTAGCTTGATCAATGTGCATGGGAAGTTTATCTAAGCTTGAAACCCTATCAATACTTGCAACTCACGAGGCCCAAGAAGTGGTATTGATAAGATACCCAAACGCACAACAATCCTAGTAAATGATAGAACAAGGAAGTGGAGGGGTATCTCCTCAACCGAGCTCTCACGCGCACTCATGCTTAACTCCTGTGTGAGAGGAGCTTTCTAGATTATCTCTTGTAGAAGTGGATTTACCTAAAGATAGTCCACTACGTTTGAAATCAAAGTGATTTTGGACATTTTAAATCTCCTAGTCCAAAAATCTAGCCTAAGCTAGTTGATGCTCGAACCTATAAAAATAAAATTACTAATAGATTTCAAGTTAAACGTTCTTTTTAATGGTTGTATTACTCAAGGTAGCGGAATGAGACTAAATGGTGTTATAGACTCAACAAAGTGAAAGCAAATGATGTATAAAAATTTCAAAGTGAATGCAACTAATAATGCAATTTTTTCCTTTTTCTTTGTAAATGAAAACTAATGAAACTTTTTTTTAACAATTTGAGAAACTACAAGACTTAAAATATTTTTGATTTTTCTGAAAAATAGTGAGAAAAACAACTATTGCAGAATAAAAACTGCCTTTTGTCTTTCCTTTTTCAAAAAATTCAAAAATATATGCAAACGAATGCCCTTTAAGCAAGATAAGTAATCTGATCTTATATAGATATAAATGCTAACAGTCAAATCCTACATTACCAATCTTTAGTCTGTCAAACAGATATTACTCAAAACCTAGATAAATAAACTTTCAAACATTCAACCATTTGAGAATTTGACAGAGAAATAAGGAAGAAAGTAAGTGCACCTTGTTTATGGAGGTTGGTCCTAGATACTCACGAATGGTTTGCGGGTTGTAATGGAAATAGTCGCGAATTCTTCTTAATAAGTCTATATAAAAAATAGGCAAGGATGGAAAGATGATGATGTATGAAGGCTCATGCACATCTATAGGTTTTTGGCCTCTTCAATCCAGTTTGTCCTTTTGTGTACCGACAATGGTGGGATGTGGGAAAATCCCAGAAGTAGAGGAAAATCCCACACAAATATACCAATATCTTCTCATATAAATGATAGGCAGTGGGAACCTATAATTTTTCATTAGTGACGATCCTGTGCGCGGGATGTTTATTGGGCCTTTGTATCGCTATGGATATTTTCTCCCAATGGGTTTTCTACCAGATCCTCTAGTTTGATATTCTGCAACATCTATTATGATTCTATAGTCAATTCTAGTTTTATTCGACTTAGTGAAGTTAAAGTATGTCAAGTCTACTGGGGCTCAAAGGGTTTCCTGGAAGAACAACATTTATTGAAAAAATACGAGTACTCATAAGGCTGTTGTTGTCTTGACTAGTGCTCCCAAATTCAAGGGGATTGTTCAATTCGTTCAGGACGGGATATGAGGGTGATGCGTTGATGATGATGAAAGCATTCTTGCACTCCTCATGATTGGAGTTAAGGATCATTGACATGAAATTGATCTTGACTCCTTGAGGATGGGTAGATACTTCTAAATGAGAAGATGCAGACTAATGCTAATATTTTCAGAAGAAAAATAGATGTTCCTTGATATTCATTATGAATAAAAGGTAACTTGTACAATGTCATGACAAAAAGTCATTACAAACATGAGGAGAGATAAAAACATAAGATTTCCCAAGGAGAGGGACAATACCCAAAATCCCATAGATGAATGACTGTAGAAAGTTAAAATACTTTGATGGTATTACCTTTAAAGCCATTAAAGGTAATGAAAGTTAAAAAGACTTTGATGGTATTACTTTGGTTATGATATTACTGATATGGCTATTTTGGAGGAAAAATGATTTTTTTTAATCTAATAACAAATTTGTTGACTGTAAACAATATTCTAGATATAGAAACAAAAGTAGAACCATGAAAATGCTAAAGTGCTTGGGGAAGGTTAAGGCATGTGCTTGCTAAGTACACGGGGAAGATTCAACTGCCAATGTAAATCCAATTGACACAGAAGATAAGGATCACTTATGCACCACCAATAATGATATTTGTGAAATGGATGCTCAACTTCAGGCTTCTTCTTTTTTTGTTGAAAGTGGATGCACGCAGGATTTAGTAGGTAGAGTGACAAAAAAGGAGATCAAAAGTTCTTCCAATGGTTATGCCGAGTACAATGTTACCAATATTGGTGATTATGCCAAGATAGTTGTCAATAAGAAGAAAAAAAAGGAACTTCTCAGTAAGGCATATAAGGTTCAAGACAAGAAGCAGGAAAATTTTAGCCCTCCAGAAACATCCAAAGAAGTAGTTACTGATGTTGTCAAGAAAATATTTCTTCAAAGGAGCCTAAGAAGCCAACCCTGAAAGAAATGGATGACTTGGAAGATACACCTGAGATTTAAGCTACTACGAATTAGGTAGCTATATCAGTTACTAAATGTTCAGGATACTGAAAGTAATCCAGATATTTTTTGTTGATTATCAAGGATTAGTGCAAACATCTACAAATCCATTTTGATTGTGCAGAGAATATTGAATTAATTGGAAATTTCCAAGCACTTGCAAACCTTTTAGGAGGGTAATGCATTAGAAAGCAATGCAAGAGGACTTGCCATGAAGCCAAGTGTAAGTTATCAACTTGAACGTCATGGGGGTAATATGTCCAATTTAGATGATGATAGATGGGCCAAGCTAGGGTATGCTCATGTTGTTGGTCGTGATATTTGATGGATGTGGGTCCTAGTGTTTCCTCTTTTGGATTTCAAATTGGCCAAGGTTATAACTTATAATACTAGTTTTGGAAGGGCTCCCCATGGAGAACCAATGAATATGATTGGAACCCTCCACATAGGGCCTTATGTACAAACATCATTTCAACAACTACAACTGGTGAGGAGTAATTTTGATGCTGATAGATGGCGGTGTGCTTATGGTCTACATAAGGGTTTGATTCCTCCTCCGCAACCTTCTTTTCCCACAATTCATAAATTAGAGAACCAATATGAACACAATTCAAAAATTAGAGAACCAATATGAACACAATTCAAAATTTGAAACATGTTCATTCAAGGAAGCCTTACAGAACCCATGATAGATCTGATTTGAAGAATTTCACTCAGAAATTGGAATATGGATATGAAGGGGATCTAAAGAACTCGGAGAACAACGTGGTTCATAATAAAACAATACTCATAAAAAATGCCTTGAGCATGAACCCTGGTTTGGAGGATAAATAAAGGGTTAAGTATAATAAAATTGGATTGATAATAATGATAAGAATGTAGAAAAATGGTAAATTTGTGACTGGACATATCCCCAAAATGAAATATTTTGCATCCAACAATGTACCTATGTATCAAACAAACAATGAAAGCACATTGAATGATGCTTCTTCCTATTTTTCAATGCATTAATCTACCCTTTGTAATGTCCCCAAGCATATGTGGTATGATTTATTGAGTTATTTTTGGTTTAGAATTTCTTCATCACTTTTTCTACTATGCTATGATGTTATTGAGATGACACTGGCCCTCATTAGACCCCAAATTTCTTTCACTGACTAGGAGTATGGTTAAATTTTCATCAAACATATGGTTGACACACTGCTGTAGATGGAATGGCCTATCTCTCTCTAAATGAAATTATCTCTACCACCGTATTGTAGGTTGTTCTTGCATGATTTTCGTTTATAAATTTCGTCAAACAATTAGATTACTTGCTGCTGTAAATGACCATGGTAATGCTAGTTTGTTGAGCTAGTTTCCTAAGACTTTGGTCTTGAATTTCTATGCATAAATCTATAAATATTAACCTTCCCAAAATTTAAGTTTCAATAACAATTTAACATCAGACATAACTTCACTTACAACATTCATAGCATAACACTTCAACTGATATTTAAACTCTAAATCGAGTACATGCATGCTAAGTGACTGAGCAGTTCTGGACTTGACTGGTGCACCCATCAATGGAATATCGGCCCATGAATATTGAACAAGATTCCTCTCCAATACTGAAATAGACTTAAACAATCCGTGACTGATATTCACATGCCTAGAAATGTTAGTTTTGGTTTGCAATTGATGTATGTTCCCAAATGTCAAATAAATATTCTCTGAGTGTAAATAAACTCTCCACATAAGGTCACAAACCTTTCTTGAGCAGCTCACAAAGATTGAAGGAGTTCCTTATATGCTTTAATGCACCCACCCAAGGTTATTTGTTGCTGTTAACGAACTGATATGACTAAGATTGTTTCATATATGGTGTATCTCTCCATGTGGAGCAAATAATGACTGAATCTCCTTCCAGATAGCCTCCCTCTTGAATCACGACTTGTACAGTGGGTGAGATACCAACTTTGCAACCTCATTTGCAAGATGTCAGCTCACACAAGTTGGATAAAGGGAGTGGAGTGATCTTTCCTAACTGTAACTCGCAGTCTATAGCTAGGGTACTCTTTATAATGCTTCTTCCACCCAAAATGTTACATTTAATTGCATAGAAAAGAGTAGGAATTCATAGTTAGTAACTTAGTTATATGGGTTGATAAAGGAGATCTGGGTTGTTTTAGGTCATTTCTAGGTCATATTTATATCTCAAAAGGTATGAAGCAACACCTAAACAGTAATTCTAGGCAACATTGAATCAATTTCTACCATTATTTGGACTGTCCTACCCTTCATAGCAGCAGTAAGAAGGGTCAAAATCAAATATGGGCATATTGGTGTATAAAACAAGCATTTTTGGGCAAGGAATGAAGGTTGGAAAACAATAAAATTATGCTTCTATGGAGTTTCCTCACCTAATATCAACAGTAAAAGGTTCTATTTCCAGTTCTGGGTATAAATTTGAAGCTATTTCTTGAAGATGCAACCCTAAATCCAACCACTTGTGTGCATCTCAGACTCCTCATCCTCTTGTTCAATTCTGGGCAACTTTGTTGAGGAAAACAACCATAAAGTCTTCCTTCATCACAGGGGGTAAGCCATAGGTTTGACTTAGTTCTTCAATCTCTTCCTTCACAAATTTCTGGTGTGTTTGTCTAGACTCTAACTACAACTATTTGTCATCTATAGCCTCTAAGAAAGACTATAAATTCATCTATTGCATCACACTGCCATGCAATATAACTTTTATTTCCTTGTGGTTTGGGAAGAAGGTTGCAAACTGTCCAATTAATAGCCATAACTTGCATGTTGAAGACGAAGAAAATAAAATTGTATTTTGAATGAGCATCTTGTTGGCTCTTTATGAAATGGCAGAGGAGATAAGTTGATGATCAATGAGGGTGGTCTCCCCAATCACTTAATAGTTCAACCCCTATGACAGTGAAAAAGAAAGTGTTTTGGTCTAAGAGCATGGCTTGATAAAGCCACTTCATTACTCTTTCCCAAATCTTGTGAAAATTGGTCTAAGTGAACCATGACTTTGACAAAGTATTTCCCATGAAGCAACACCTAATCAATAATTCTGGGCAACATTGAATCAATTTATGCCATTATCTGGACTTTCCTACCATTCATAGCAACAGTAAGAAGGGTCAAAATCAAATATGGGAATATTGGTCTGTAAAACAAGAATTTATGGGCAAGGAATGAAGGCTGGGCAACAATTAAAATATGCTTCTAGGGCATTGCCTCACCTATTATCAACAATAAAAGGTTCTATTTCCAGTTTGGGTATAAATTTGAAGCGATTTATTGAGGATGCAACCCTAAATCCAACCACTTGTGTGCATCTCAAATTCCTCATCCTCTTGTTCAATTCTGGGAAACTTTGTCGATGAAAACAACCTTCAAGTCTTCTCTCATCATAGGGGGTAAGCCGTAAGTTTGACTTAGTTCTTCAAGCTATTCCTTCACAACTTTGTGGTGTGCTTGTCTAACTACAACTATTTTTCAACTATAGCCTCTAAGAAATACTATAACTCGATCTATTGCATCCCATCACCATGCAATATAACTTTTAGTTCCTTGTGGTTTGGGAAGAAGGTTGCAAACTATCCAATTAAGAACCACCACTTGCATGTTGAATACGAAGAAATAAAACTTGTCTTTTGAATGAGAATCTTGTTGCCTCTTTATGAAATGGTAGAAAAGATAAGTTGATGATCAATGAGGGTGGTCTCCCCAATCACTTGAATAGTTCGACCCCTGTGACAGTGAAAAATAAAGTGCTTTGGTCTAAGAGCATGACTTGATCAAGCCACTTCATCACTCTTTCCCAAATCTTGTGAAAATTGGTCTAAGTGAACCATGAATTTGACAAAGTATTTCCCATGAACTTATTGAGTAATATAGGGCCCATATTGCGCCTATTTTCTTGGATTAGCAAGCCCTACTAGTTCATCACAACTTATGATCTTTTGGATATAGACAACCTATTCGAAAACTCAACTAAGTGGGAAATTGGTGGATCGACTAAAGAGTTGACTTTTAGAAACTTATTGCAAATTTCAAAAGATACAAAAAACAAAAAGATAGGACAGTTAGCTAATCTATGTAGAAACGGGCATATGAATCCCCAACATCTCTAAGTCTAGAACTCCTTGATCATTTATGGAAGCAAGCATTATTAAATACACCATCAGAGCTAAGGCCTAAAGCCATAATTAAGAAGACAAACAATTCTGAAAACATTTTTGGCAGGACGGGGGAAAGGAAACTATGGTCACATGTTCAAAAGATTGCTTCAATTCTTACAAAGAAAGGACAGGTGAATCATCTTAATTCATATATGATTATGATCTAGAAGACAAACAATATCCAAGCAATAGTTCAAAAACAAATTCCAATTTTGTAGTTGGGAAGCTAGTTAAAAGGACTTTGCAGAAGGCCTCAAAATTAAATTTGATTAAGAATGACACTCATAAAAGATCCAGTAAAAGTTCTACTTTGAGGTCTTATGCTGCACACAAATTTGAATGGCCACAACAGAGAAAAAATAGAAGGGCAAGGTGGAAGGGTGATACTAAAAATATGAAAAAGGTGAAAATTATGGGAACAAGTAATATGGATGGATTGAAGAGGAAGCATCAAAGGGGAAAGAAGAAAAAGAAGGCACAAAACGTTCCATAGGATGAAGTGTCATGTGCAAAGAGAAGGATCAAATATATTTTGCTCAAAATGAAACCCAATCAGAATCTTATCGATGAATATTCAGGGGAGGGCTGTAAAGGCTAAAGGTTTGTTTATTAGATCCCTATTTTGATGGGTTGGGAATATGAGGCAAGTATTTTAAATGTTTTAACTATTGTTTGCATTATGTCACTAAAATATTGTTTTTTGAATATGGTTTCCTGTAACTGTTTACTTGTATTGATAGAATTTTAGATGCCATCTATGATATACAAAAGTTTGTAGGTAAGTTCTAGTTACTTATTAGTACAAATTTGAAGGTATACTTCATACTAAGAAGAAAAAGCTGGATATGTTTTGTAAGGATATGATAGGTCTTAGATGAATTTATTTTGTTATTCCTTTCAGAAGTTTTGATCATTGATCAATATTATTTTTCTATATATTTTTTTTTTAGTCTACAAGTTCATCTTGTTCCCCAGATCAATTGAAAAGGAGTAATTCTCTCTATCCATGTTTCCAAATTTGGGGCCAGTGGATTTCTTATCTGGAAAAATTCAAAAGAATATTTGCATTATGTTGATTATGATGGAGGATGGACCTCATTGAATGCCAGTTTTCATCCTTTAAGAATATCAAAGGTATGCAGAGAAACCAGGCTTACTTTTATTCTAAATTCATCTTCTTAAAATGCCATTGGTTGGCAGCTAGAGAGATCAACCTATTTTTTATTTTTTGTGTTCACAATGTTTCAATTGATCCCAAACTTTTCTTAAAAATTAATAAATAATGCAGACTTTTATGGGTTGAAGGGATTTATAAAGGTCCACTGAGCCTTATATATATTGTGTTAAGTGCTGAAGAAATTCCAATAATGCTCATTCTTTGAGCAGCAAGTGTGAAAAACTTAGACTGCACTTTCAAAAATCCAAAGTTCAAACATCTCATTTCTTTTGCTTTTATTGTGTGCTTCATCCATCTTAGATTTTATTGATTAATTGTACCTATAACAGGATGCTTTACAAAATCTTTGGTAGAAATCGGACATCTTTGTATTATGTTCACTTTTCATCTTTTTCCTCATTGTATGATTTAAAGCCAAAGTACCTATTAAATATGTATCAAAATGGCCTGAAAAATTACTATCTACTTTTAGATTTTTATAGTTGTCCTCCTTCATCAGTGGCAAAGAGTGATGGGAAAATCCAGTGCAACAGCACATGAAACAGTTCTTCCTCGATACAACTTGTGCAACAGGTTTCATATGATGGAGGGGGGGTGCGCTAGGAGATTCTCTGTAGGTGCAGCAGTAATTACTATGCATCCAGGTGTGAGTGAGGCACATTCATGCATCATCTTTAGAATTTCTATCTTCAGTTAGGTAGGGTGCATGCATGAACTATCCCAGGTCACAGATCCCTCGTAGGGGCATGCATGAGTGATATTCAGTTTAGAGGCTTAGTGGCATTCATGCATTAAGTATTCTCCAACGGGGCACTATTCTAGGAAGAATTATCTATGCAGGAGGATGCACTCATCCTTAGCACATTAGATTTAGGGTTGACACTGTCAACTAGGGTGCATCAATGGATGTCCAGACACATTGGATTTTTTCTTTGTCTCTTATTCAATAAAAGAGAATTAGGTCACTTCATTGTGATGTTAGGTAGTTATTGTTTTTAGCATATTTCTTTGTGATTCTTTCTTTTCAGACTCTTAGAGAAATAGACTGTGATGTGATTTAGTGCTGCAAATTCTACTTGATGTTCTAATTTTTTAGTACTCATGGTGAGACACAATATCACTTGAGTTCCCCTCAGTGATCCTTTATGAAGTGACATAACCTCTTTAACCCACAACAAGGTAGGAGGACCATAGTACGCTTTTATATACTTTAGAGCATTTGAAAGCTTTAGAGAAATACTAGCTCTTAATTGTCCAAAGGTGAGATGAAGTCACAAGAGGCTATTCAACATAGTGCAACCAATGAGAAATACATTTTTGCACTGTCAAATTCAGAGTAGGGCATTTTCATGTAGGATGGACTGATGCACCACAATATGTTGTTAATGTGGAGCACCTGAGAGAGTAAGATGACAATCAAAGTTGATCATTGGTTAGAGCACATCAATGAGCAACTGTATTGATTTTTTAATTTTAGGAGAAATCATCCTTGACATAACATTGGGAGACCATAAATTAAGAATGTGAAGACCAAGTCAACCATGATAACTGATAGATATGAGGCAATAAATATAAGGATGCAAAACCTAATTTTGGTTAGACAAGTTAATCGGTTAATTTGTGAACCACTCATGTCACAATAATAGAGGAAAATAGTGGAGCAAATATGTATCGATATGTTGAATATAAATATGGTGAGCTTATAAATATTATATGTGGAACAACATAGCCATAAAAATTGAACAATCTTAATTAGTCATATGACATACATTTGTATTGTGGCTATATAGTCATACATGAATTGTTAAGTGAGCCCTAGATCGTACATGAAAACATGCAACATTTTGTTGTTTTAGTATATGTATTGTGGCCATAGAATCATGCATCAATGGTTAAGTGATCCCTAGGTTCTACATGAAACATTTTGTTATTGTAGCATATGAAGTATGTCCATAATACATCAATTGTTAAGTGGGCCCTAGGTTGCACATGCAATACTTTGTTATTGTAGTAGATGTATGGCATTTGCAATATTTTAGTTCACTAACGTAAATAGATTTCCTGTAAATCTATTTAGCAATAATTGCAAAAATTTGAAATTTAATTTTCTTGTGACAACTCTTATTTGTTTAAGTAAAGGCTAAATTTATTTTAATTCAATGTCAATTATCATTCCACAATAACATGGATTCAAGCAGAGAAACTGTGTATTAATGATTTTGTATCAATGGGAACCCACACATAAGATAAGATAATTTTATTAACATCTGACAAATGATCACAAAAGTAGGTCAACCAGTCTAAAAGATACACGAGTATGAACACAATATGGGAGTGCAAAAGTAGCTCCTAGGTCACGTTGAAAGTAAGATAAAGAAAGTGAAAGAAAAAGTGCACAAAAGATTACACACGAAGCTGTAGAAGTTCTATTGTGGATGATTGATGGGATATGGAAAGGTTGTATCATCACATGATGACATTTTGATGTCACTTGCATCAACATTTTACACATATATTTTGTACCTTTGGATTTTAGAACCAAATTCAGCATGGCAGGATACACTGGTCAATTTGTGTGAAAATCAGGAGTTTAAGTATTGGTTTACGTCAATTGTGTAAGCAAGTATTTGGCATTCAATCTGTCCACCTAGACCCCAAGTGTGGGAATACTTGCATATGACATATTTTATATTTTTAATTTGATTCACATTCTTGTTTATTTTGTGATTCCTAGCCTCTATTGTGGATGTCATTCATTACATTGATTCATATGCTTCTTGTCTTGGAGAAATCTATTATAATTTTGGTAACATGTTGGGCCATCATCCATGTGGACAATTGCATAATAAACACCTTCACACATGGGAGCATAAGCACTTAACCCAAAATGGTATGTGGAAAGGCTTGGAAGAGTACAATGAGGAGGGTGGGGAAAAATTCACAAACAATATGTTTAGTTTGAAG
The DNA here is from genome assembly GCA_001517045.1 of Pseudotsuga menziesii. Lineage (NCBI taxonomy): Eukaryota > Viridiplantae > Streptophyta > Pinopsida > Pinales > Pinaceae > Pseudotsuga > Pseudotsuga menziesii. Next base: position 223,719 of record LPNX010695064.1, read on the forward strand.
GTATTAGTGGCCCCTTCAACAAGCCTGATGCTTGAGTGGATTATGTATATTTAGGATAGGATGACTCGATTGATTGGTGGAGGATGCATGGGGATGGATCTCTAGAGCTAAAACATCTTTCCATTCACTTGTTGTCTCATATTGTTAGTTATCCTATAGCAGAGAGGAATCAGTCCACATATAGTTTTATTCGCTCTATCAAGAGGAACACATTTACCTATAGAAGAGAAAAGAAGCCATAGTAGATGTGCATAATGCCCTATGCCTTGAGAATAGGAAGATACTTGAGTATATGAAGGGACCAACAACATCATGGGAAGTTAATCTAGAGGATGATGCACATGTATATGAAGAAGAGGGACTTGATGAGTCATAACTTAGGTTGGGTAGTATACCATTGAGCATGATTGAGAATGTGACCGATTCATATTCATATAGTGACATTCCATGGTTTGTTTTGATTACTTCATGCAACAACTAGATGAGAAGACTAGTCGGACAATGCATTTAGCAGAGATGTTCATTTATCATTTTGCATTGTTCTTTCTACTTCTATTTTTTTTCAATAGACTTGACTCTATAGACCTTAAAGTATTCAAACACTTAAATTTTATATTTATTAGAGTGAGAGTTTTAACTTCCAAGGTTCTCATTTTTCATTTCATCATCATTGTATTTCAGTTTTTGAAATTTCACTTGATGCATGCTGTGAATCTATATCTTCTGAATTTCATATTTCTAAATATAGTGGTGATAGTCTATAGATTATTTCAAGTGAATATAGTTTCCCCTTCTTGTGAATATCTAGCAAGAAGCTCTGTTTTTTCTGGCAGGCTTGGGTCTAGTAATTGAGAAGGAAATCTTGGGAGTATAGAAATCAAGGACTATGTCTACAACTAAATATGGGATAACATTACAACGTACATTTTGGAAGTCCCAAATTATGACAAGGAGCTCTATTATTTCCATTAGGATTCTCTCTAGGACCTCCCAAGAATAATAGAATTCCACTGATTGCATCTACATGTATACACATATATATAGTGTTGAAAAGGAACTCTCAGGAGTAAAAGAAATCCAGGGATTGCATCCACAGGTAAATATGGGATGGTGTAACAGTCTTTGTAGAAGACTGGGAAATACCTACATAACAAAAATACTAGACCACCTATTGATAAAGGAAGACTATAAGGTACACAACAAGAGGTGTCAAAGCTGGTCCGGTTATGGCCTATGGCCACTTACTTTGGCTGGTAGCGATTTATTCAAAACCAACTATTCAAGACATCATGACTCATACACTACTCCACTGTTGAAACAAGTTTTTTGCAAATTTGTACTGAAAAAGGGAATTATTAACTGCAGAGTCTCATTGTATGTCCAAAACTTGACTACCCATAGGAAATATGTACATAAAAATAAAAAAACACAATCTTCTCATATTGAAAATCATTGAATCCACAACAATGCAACGCAGGTTCAGAGTATGTCACAGCCACCGAAGACCATCGTTGTAAAAAGAAAGTCATTTGCAAAAGGGAGATAGCAGGCTGTTTTAAATCCCTTGAATTTACAGAACTTAAGAATCGTTTTAATTTGAAAACCTATACATCCATGAGAGAAAGCAACTACATCTCTACAATTCTATTCACATGCAATATAATTTTGAGAGAAAGTTCAAAATGACTTCAGAAAGTGGATCCAGATGAGTCCTATAGTGACATATACGACTATAGGAAAGGAGGCAAGGCATGTCCCAAGGGAGAAAGAAAACAAATAATAACTACCAACAAGACACCATCAACAATATTCAATTAAAACTGTAGATTACTTCAATGTTTGTATGCATTAAGGAGATACAAAATCTGAGAAACTCATTTGAATGACAAAGACATAAACTTCACTAACCTCTATAAAGATTGCATAGTCTAGACCCAAAGTAAACTTGAACAAGAGTCCAGACCTGAAGGAAACTTGAAGTATTGTTCAAATGCACAGTTTTTCCACTCAACCACTTTCAAAATGATGTCCACTCAGCCAATGTAAATCTGTAATCAAAATAAACAAATATTTGTCGATTCTTCAGATGGGGTGAATTGCTACTTCCTGTGGCATTATATATGGACAAATGTGTTCCCAATCTTTCAATTTTTTTCCAAATTTGGAACATTCTAGAATTAAAAAATGCTTTTCCCAATAAATTTGGGGCTGAAATGGTTGAATTCATAGTTGATTGAAGGTCAAAATCACTCTTCAAGCTTCCATTAAAAAAAATCAACGGACCAAAATGCTTCACCTAACAAATTTGGGGCTAAAATCGCCGAATTCAAAGTTTATTGAATGGAAAAATCACTCTTCAAGATTCCATTAAGGAAAAATTGATGGACCAAGGTGAATTTTAGGAAAAATCAACCCTGAAGGTCCGATACTCCAAAAATATTGCTCCAAATCCCCTAATTGAAGGGGAACTAACTAAAATTTGTAGTAGGACCCATAACAATAGGGAGACCTCACTGATATTTACCCTAAGATCCATAAATCGAGGGAAAACCAACAGTTGTTTTCCTCCATTACCAAGAATTAGGGGAAAACGAACAATTTTTTTCCTTCATTACCAAAAATCAGGGGCGAGTGCAGGATTTCTGCTGTTTTTTAAAGGGCGAAATTTGGTTTTCCCTCTTTCACACTATTGGCTAATATATTTTACACAGTTTGGGGTTTAATAAAAATTGGGCTAATGTATAAATTTAAAAAAATATTTGCTATGTTAAAAATACACCCTCTATTTTTTGGTGACCCCTCTAATTTCTCCCATGGGCTCAATTTCGCCCTTAAAATTTTCCCCGTTGGTAAGCCATTGTTTTTGAATTCAGACAATATGTCTAGTACATTATTATACAAAATGTATGATTTTCAGATATAGTTATTTCAAAAATTATAACAAGTTACAACAACTTGCATTAAAATCAAAATTTCATCATTCTTCATTGGAATTACTATCAATGCTCGATTCACTTGCATCACTTCAGTTATTTTAAGGAATTTTTTGTTGATTGGCTCGATTGTTTTCCTCTTCTAGTTCAGTTTCTATATACAAACATAAAAATAAAGTGTACTGAGTCTACATTGTCGGGAATAATGAGAAATAAAATAGATAGTATACATGAATGTAAATTGAAAAGCGATGTACCTACATGGTAATAAGTGAGTCATGAATGATACACATTGTTTCAAAACCATGTTCCATGCCATCCATCAATAAGTATTCTATTGGATCCACTCCATACTTTGTTTCCTGTAAAAAATCATAGAATTCCTCACATAATAGAAATCCTCCATAACTGTTTAAATATTTTTTTGGTAGCTCCTCAGCCAAGGAGTTCAGGTCCCTATAAATATGGGGAAAATGAAGCAATATGAAAATATTGAATAATGTCTTGATCACGTTGCACCAGTTCCCAAAAATGGATACCTGAAGGTTTGTAAGGCCCTTGGCCTAATCAATAATGATCTTAGAATCCCCAAAGATCTTAAGCTCTTGGATATTTTTCAAACAAGCAAAAGATAACAAACCCTAGAGCATTAAAAGTTCTTCTCTGTTATTTGTCTCAACGCGAACATTTATCCTTAAAATAAAGGAGTGGTTGGTGGTCAAATGAAGTACCATGCATCCCCCACACATTCCATTGTTACAAGAACCATCAAAGAAACCCGAAGGAATATCAGGTCTAGTGAGAAGCGGTTGTAGCAAACGAGGATTTTTCACCGCAAAGGGATTGAAATAATCCTTGAAATTATTCAAAACAATGATGCTCACCTGAGCATGAGAATATTATAAGTATTAAAAATTCTTAAAATTTTGAGCTCTCCAAATGCCCCACATTATGAAAAAAGGAAAACTTTTGAGGGCCTGGTGGGCTTTAAACTAGTCGTACAGCCAATCATCATGGGAGGAGAGATTCCACAGGTGCAGTGCATATTGTTTCTCCTACATGGTGTTTTTTATAGATTTGGTAGCATTCCTTTTTTTGTTGCTTGGAGTTTTTTTGGTACACACTCACCATGGAAAATTCCTCTTCACTTGGGTGCTTTCCTAGCGATGGGGTTCATGAGATACAAGAGTTGTCCAATTGGAAGGCCTACGTAAGGCCATGTCCTAGCTTTGTACTCAGATGGATGCTCAACTTAAGAAGTAGGAGGAGATAGAGACATAAATTGGAGAGAAAAAACAAGGAATTTATGAGTTATTATGTGATATGGATATGCAATAGATCATTGTTTTGGGATTCCCTATAGTTCATAGTCATTTGCGGGGCACCCAATTGCATCTATAGCCTTTCTTAAGGAGCATTTGGTTGGAGATATTACAATACAACATATTGACAAGGAACCAGAGAAGCAGAAGTAATTGGATCAAGGAAATACAAGTGTAGGGCTAGAGGACATATCAATGGAGGAAGTTCAAAATGACCATTTGTTCACTAAAGGTTTACAAGTCACACGTAATGCCAACGTATTTTAATGTATGGATAGTTTATTGGGAAATATAGCTATAGGTTATTTTTGAAGAAGATCGATAGTATGTGTAGAAAGAATAATCCAAGGTTGGACAAACTTTTACTAGTTTTCAAACATATGTTTGAGATAGTGTCATATTTTTATCTCTTTGTATCTCTAATTACTTGGTACAATTGCAAGCCTTTTTATATTATATAAAAGTTATTCATTTTTGTGATAACAATAATAATTTTTTACATATAATAAGTAACATCAAAAGATTATTTATAAATTATTTTTAAAATGTAAAGTTTTAGGTTGATGTGATAACATCTCAAAATAGATTGGACTAGAGATACATTAAATCATTGGGATATTGGAAGAGGATGCCCTCCAAATTATAAACAGTGTTAAAATCATTATCATAACTAAGTTTAAAAGATTTGTAAGTTATGATTTAGAGATAAATTAGAATTGTTATAATGACCCAAGTTTAAAATATTGTGAGCAAGATATCATCAAACCCTACTCTTCACTTAAGTTTATGAGAGTGAAATCATTAACACCAAGTCACAAAATATAAGTTTTATTCTCATTGTTATTAAAATAAGAGCTTCACAAAATGTACATGACAAGATGAAAAATAATCTCTCTTGCATTACCTTACCTACAAAAATATTAAATCTATTTTTTTAAACATTTGTAATAAACTCGAACTCTATAAATTATTACAACTAAAATAAATTGTTATAATCATTCTTTCTGGAGTACTATTGGACGACTTTGCGGATGATTCAAAAGATGACCCAACACAACAAGTGATGGGTGAACCACAAACTTTGCCTTTGGGTCCTCATCCAGGAAATTCTGAACATAAAAAAGGTATGATCTTTTCAGATTCCTCTACACGCTATGAAGGAGTTACAAAATAAGAATTACAATTTTATCTTTCTCGGGAGAAGGAATTAGATAGAATATTGTCCACTAGTGAATTCGCGTTCAGTAGCAAGTATGCTTGTTGAGATCAGGAAACCCTAGTTTCCATTCTTCATATGCTAGAACCATGTCTATCTTAGAACCAAATAATACTGGGGTTTATTTGGTTATTTCAACTCTTGTAGCTTCCAAAACCTTGAGGTCTAAGGTTTTTATTTCTGAATTTGTTGAAGGTACTAATAATCAGTCAAACCTTAGGTGTAAACCTAATGGTTCGATGAACTCTGTATTTGATTTCTCTGGGATTACTAATGATATTTCAAAGGCTAATATTCCTCCTGATGTACCCCCTATTAAAACCCTTATCATTGATGCTTTCAAGAATACTTCATGGGATATTGGGGAGTTTTCTAAACCCGATGATCCTATTAATACTAGCCCTCTTCTCGACCAGTCTGTATCCTCTCACTTTAATAACAAATCACCTTTACCTGTCTATTAAAAAAACCCATCTCCCAAACCTTATGTGTCTTCTGTACACTCAAAATCATATTTCAAAATGTAACAATTAGGAATAAGAAGAATATGAAAAAGGGGGAGAAGGGTTCTTCACAAAATTCAAACTACATTCCTCTATTTTCCATAATTGATGAAGCTTAAGAAAAATCCCCCCTTTCCACTGATATTTCTTTCCCTCAAGCCCTTCGAGCAGAGATTCCTACAAATGTTGGTTCTTAATGTCTATTCTCTCCCTAAATATATATGAGTTGGGTAGGGATGTGAAGGTTAGGGCCCTCTCCAAACTCTTAAAATATACTAACCATGACATTAAAATATACAAAAATAGGGACCATTTTTGGAACTCCTTGGAACTTTCTGGGTTATTGAGTGTTAAAAATATTATCATTGCAGGTGACTTAAATTTTGCCTTGTCTCTTGTAGAAGTCTTGGGATCCTCGTCTAGACTTGATCAATTGGTCGATTATTTCTCCAATTTATTCCAAAGAGTCGAGCTTGTAGATGTGGAACCTATCAATATGGAACCTACTTGGTCAAATGGAAGATGTGGGGAAGGTGCAATTGCAAAAGGCTAGACAGATTCCTTATGAATTCAAATTTGATCCAATCTTTCCAGAAATACAGAACGTGGGTGGAGAAATCTACTATCTCTGTTCATCATCCAATCACACTTCAATTAGATGGTAGTAAGCATAAGAGAAACTATCCTTTCAAATTCAATAGCTCTTGGTTGTTCAAGGAGGAATTTTGTGCTATGATTAGTGAGTATTGGATGAGTTCTTAGACCTATGATAATAACAACCCTATGAACATTTTGACTGCTAAGTTGAAATATCTCAAAAAATAAGTTATTAATCGGATAAAAAGGAAAAAGGAGAAGGATGAGGAAGAATACATGAAGATTGAGGAGGATTTAAAAAATATTTTATCATTTAATGATGAATATATGTTGAATGAGGATGCAATACAGGTTTTAAAGGAGTTGGAAAATAAAAAATCCCTTCTCTTAAAGAAATAGGAAATAGATTGGAGACTCAAGAGTAGGGCACTGTGGGTGGATATTGGGGATAATGATACCATATTCTTCCACAATTATGCCTCCTATAGGAGGAATACAAATACTATTTGGGATATGGATGATGGCAATGGTAATTTGGTAAACTCCCAAAATGAGCTTCAAAGGATGGCCAAGTCATACTTTGGTGATATTTTCAAAGACCCGGGTAGGTGTAAGATTGATGCTCAGTTGAAGGTAATTTGTCATCTGCCCTCTTTTTTAATCCCTAAACACTATAAGGAGAATCCCCTGTAGAGGAGGTCATATCAGAGGCTTTTAGTGTTACAAGATTGGAAAACAAATTTAAAAACCCTCTGCTACAACATCTACCAATGGTAGTGGATGTTTTAACGGAGGTTGTAATGGATAAATGTTATAACATGAAAAACTAGATGGTCAGATGTTTTAGCAGATGATTTTTTATCGGTGCTTTTTTTTGAAACTAAGTGCACCGGTGCGTTTCATAACATAATGCATCAATTCTATACACTGTATAGTATCCACACTGATGCATTCAAAGATAAAGAAAATCAAGATTAATATAATTTCAATGATGTATTGGCACTCATGTAGTGATTATACACACCGATGCTTGTTAACACAATAAACCAACCAATGCGATTAGTCACATCGTACGCGCCGTTAAAAAATTATTTTGTAGATTTTTCCATGCAGTCATTTGATATGAGCACATCAGTGCGTATTAACCACTTATACACACTGGTGCCTATACACTAATGATATGCACCGGTGCGATAAATAAATTGTATGCACCAGTGCATAAAACAAAGGTAAAAGCACTGGTGACACCGTCTCGCATGTAAGAATCTTTCTTTTAAAATTCAATTGTGCGTTTAATTAACACAACCATACCGCTGCGTATAAATTATTAGGGACTACTAGTGTGCCAAAATAGGGTAGACTCCCCAGTCCTCCTAATTATGGTAGACGCGTTGGTTCTCCTAATTATGGTAGACGCATCGATGTGTCATCGATTACCAAACACATTGAATATGATTCTTCAAACAGTGGTTAATGACATTGCAGCCAAATATATCAAATTCCAATGATTGTGTTTGTGAGTTTTATTAGTGTTCGGGGAGGGCCACCAAAGTAACATTAATTATAAAAAACACTGCATATGATTATTTGAACAACTACTAACATTGTAGTGATATATATATATACACACACACACACACACACACACAGATATATACAGATATATACATACACACACACACATATATGTATACATACATATATGTGTGTGTGTGTCTATTATTTAATTACATTATTTATTTGAAATTGAAATATCATATATTCCAACATCAATTGTAATATTTAATCATCCATACATTTAATTACCAATGTATTGTTTCACATGTAACATTTAACTATAACATTGAAGAATGCAATTGAATAAAAAAGTTTATTTTATTATGCATCAATAACACTGCCTTTGTCATACAAAATAGGACAACATAGAGATAACAATAATCAAAATGTCAACATGCGTGTAATTGTTACACTTATTGGTAACCTTTTGTTTTTCAATTTAGACAGTATGTCCAATACATTATTATAGAAAATATATGATTTTCACAGACCGTTATTTCAAAAATTACAACATGTTACAACAACTTGCATTAAAATCAAAATTAAACATGGATCATGATTCTTCACTAGAATTGCTATCGGTGCTCAAGCACTTGCATTACTTGGGTTATTTTAATGAATGTTTTGTTGATTGGGTCGATTGTTTTCCTCTTCTAGTTCAGTTTCCATCTGCAAACATAAAAATAAAGTGTACCAAGTCTAGTACATTGTTGGGAATACTGAGAAATAAAATAGATAGTATACATGAATGTAAATTGAAAAGCGACGTACCTGCATAGTAATAAGTGAGTCATGAATGATACACATTCTTTCAAAACCATGTCTCATGCCATCCATCAACAAGTCTTCTATTGGCTCCACTCCATACTTTGTTTCTTGCAAGTTTTATGCCTCGTCACAATTAATCATAGATTTAATATAAATGATTTATTATTATTATTATTATTATTATTATTATGGTTAACGTCCACTCAAACGAAACTTTGGTTTATCGGACCCAAAAAAATGAATTATTTAGTTTGTTTTAAAATTGTATTTCTATCACCTCGTTTATCCTTTTGGATTTTCATAATCTTCCTGGAAATGTAAAATGACTGCATTAAACAATTTTTAAATTGATATAAAAAATAAATAATGTAGCAGAGTTAAAATTATTGAAGGAATGACACTTGTAGTAGTTATAAATACACATTCATTCTACATAAACATGTTTAGGAATATTACCTTTTCAATAATTTTTTTGTTGCCGTTGTATGTTTTTGTTATTGGAAGTCTAACAGGTCCCATTGACAATTGATCTAGGAACGCCTCTTGTAGTTTACATATGATATGATTTTTTGAATCAATTGATTGGTTTCTGTATTGTAAGTGAAAAATATGCATGTAATTTCTTTCCACTATATCCCCCATAGTATTATAAAATTCTTTTCCCCTTTTATTAACTTCTGACGCCACTCCATATGATCTAAGGACCAATTTATCATCATTTGAATCTTCCATATTTTTTTCTTCTTATGACGACATTGACTCTTGTTGATGTTAGTCCCTGCATAACATTCAACATATTTGTATTAGATTATTTGAAACATATTAGTGAAATATCATAACTACATTACTACTCAAATTTAAAGAAATAATTCATTTTAACTTCTTTTTTATTCACCTTATTCATCCCTTTGCGACCTTTCCATCAAAGTTTTACGCTCTTATGGACTTAGATTCGTAAAAATCTTATCGATCTTCCTCATTTTTTGGCCCTGCATTTCACACATTAACGAATACATATTAGTGAAATTTACAAATAATTCAAATAAATTAGTTTAAATACACAAAATTAATTAGAACCGGTTTCCTTCTTTGTAATCATGGATGTGCTTCCACCACATTGACTAAATTTTTTGTTCATTGAACTCATACCATGCATTTTTATCAATAAACAACCTGGACCAATAAATACATAAGCTATCAATATATTATCCAAATAAATTAGATACCTTCAAAACAAAAAACAACGCTGGTGTGTATACATACATAGAAACATTGGTCAATGCAGGCACATAAACGCACTGATGTGTTTATACAACATATCTTCCCTGATGCGTTATACCAACATAATTGCATCGTGAGAGGCCGAAAAATATTTATCATTTTATGGAAATAAAAAATGGAAGTTCCTCCATTATTGGTGCTATTTTGTATAAACGCACCAATAATAGACAACTGAAAATTGAAAAAAAAAAGTGTCGTATGTCACCAACAGTGTGCCACAACAATACGTGCGTCGATGTGTTTTGGAAACCAAAACGCACCGAAGTTGACGCATTCATTTTTTTAAAAATAACGTTGACATGGTAACAAATTTGATCTAAATAATGCCTCATGTCCCCAATTACATAATTTTCAAATAAATAGTTAAGTTGGCCTATCCAATTCCTAAGGGTTATGTGGAACAATCAAACTATTGATATTTAACCCCAAGGCCTATAGTTTCACATGTAAATTCGAACTCATATTTGTGGAAGGGGGAAAATGGGTCAATAAATGATGGAATAAAGTTGAAATGCTCCAAAATGAAGTGGCAATGGGTCCTAATTGGCCATGGGGGTGCATAAGTGGATGTGTGGGGTCCATATGAGGGAATATTCCTCACTTACACATGGCATCATCCTCAAATTCGAATTTGGAGGGAGGAGTTACTTCCAAGGTGGTGGATGAAGATTCACAGGATAAATTTAGGCAATGACAAGATTATATGAAAACTATGACAACCATTATGACAATTATGACACCTTATGACACTTATGACAGATTCTCTTACAACTATGACATATTCTATGATATCTAAGAGCTAAAAATAGACCCAAGAGGGCGCATGAGGTGTGTGTGGGGCCCAAGGAAGCTTCATGAAAGGTTTCAAGTTGAATTTAATTAATAGAGAGAAAGTAATAAGATAAATATGTAATGTGTTACCTTACACAAAGTCAAGACAAGTGTCAATTGGGTTAATGTAATGACTTATATTAACACTAATTCAAGTTAATGAACCAATGGGAAAGTAATTCGAGTTTATTGGAGGGAAATGATACCAAGGAGGTTATTAAAATAGGAGGAAGTCAAAATGAGTCAGATTTTGGTCATTTGTGATTTTTCCTTTGGCATTTTTTGAGATCTTTGTTTGTCCATTACACGGTGGGTATTTACTCTCCCCGCTTGTGAACCAATTTCTAAGGTGCAAGGTCCCTTTCCAAGTTGGTTGATGGAAAGGCCACTTAGAACTCTCATTGGAGTTGAATGAAGGTGTCTGTTTTTAGGTTGAAGTCCTCCCACGATTCGAGATATTCTTCCATTCATATTCATTCAATCTCTCTCATCTTCTCCTCTTCATTCTCAATGCCTCGTGTTGGTGGCGCACTTGGAGGTGTGTGATATTTGTTTAAGGAGTATATATGATTACATTGATGTTGTATATTATGTATGGATATGTATATTTCTACACATGTGAAATCAATCTCGAATCCTAATGAGTGTTATTTGTAAAATGTAAAACTTTTATGTAATAGAGCCATTTTCCCTATGTAATTGGTACTCGATATTGAAATGGATTTGTATAATTCTTCCTCTATGATTTTTTCAGTATTTTTAGCAGAAATTTATGTAATGAAATTGGACCATACATTTTATGTATTCCCTTGGGGAATTTTCTCAAAGTTTCATTGTCTTTTGCTCAATTCCATCAATGTAATAACCTTGTTTCAAACTTACTGATTTGTGAGAGAAATAGAAAGTTGGAGGACTTGTAAAATATTTTATTTTGGTGTCCATTTATGTTACATAACAATTCCAAGTTATTTTCTTAAATTTGGGAGGGTTGTACTACATTTGGAGAGCCAAAAATGTCATCTACCCTTGGGGTTTTAACATCGATTTTCCTAGTGTTTTTGTCCTTCTTTCCCTAGGTTCAAAAGCAAGCTGCAGAATTATTTGGAAAGTGTATGTAAATTCATAATATGTAATATTATTTCCTAATACACATCAAGCCCTTCCATACACAATTTGAATTCATTTGGGTGCATTGTATCATCTTGGGTTTCATTAGTCCAAAGCTCGAAATTGGCCAAAATTATGCAAACTTGACTAACATGTCAAAATGAGTTTTCTAATTTGAAAATTGAGTGTATGATGTCTGTTAGGATGTGGTTTTTTCCATAGGGTACTTCTATAAGAAATTTGGAAAGTTTCGGTGGTGTTTGGAACCAAACCAAGAAACACTAGATTAGTACTTTTTCCTAGTTTTGAAACTAGACAAAGTATTGAAGGAGGATGTATGTGAAGCGTTTGTAAAAATTACTCAGCCACACCATAGTAATAATCCACATATATCAGTTTTTCAAGCCTATTAGAACCTAATACCACTTCCCTTGAGCTTCCTAGTTGTCTCATAACCATGGAGTCGGTGTGAAATCCATTGTCAATGAGGGTGTTGAGAAAGAATGCCTTCAATGTCAAAGTTTTGAAGCCTCTTTGAAATATTTTGGATAGTGTGCCTAGTTTTCTTAAAAGGTACATTACATAATGAACCCATATTTCCCTAATATTTCTATAAATATTCACAAATTCAACAAATCTAAAATCCCTAAGGTGGAATCGTAATTTTGTGAACAATAGAGGGATTTAAACCCTAATCTAAATTTTTGCATCCACAACAAATGAAATGAAGCATGGATAAGAGAAGGGTTGCAACATTGAAGGTACATATGAAGTTTTTTTTCTTCTAAATATACTTAATTTCTAAAGAAGATAATAACATCAACAATAATATTTACATGAAATTTTTACTATGCGAGGTTTTATCTCATTCAACATAGTTGACAAATTTCGATCTTCAGAATAATCTTGTTGCTACAAAGACATTCTGTGTAAGTCCCTGTTCCAAAGCTCTCCCCTAATGTTTTTGGCAAAATAATGAATTAATGTTTAGGTTTTTTTCTTTTAAACACACTTGAATTACTTTTTAGAACTTAAAATTTCCACCATTTTTTCAGTTTAGGGCAAAAATAGCTTGTGTGATTTTTTTTTTTAAATTTTGAGCTTTCAGCAGTTCGGTGCACCCGTGTCTATGACACACCAGTGCGTTACTTCATAAGACACACCAATATACCATAGCTTAAAAATATGGTTTCACAATGGATGTATACTTATGACGCACACCGGTGCACTTGTATTTAATAAACGCACTGGACTGAAAACAACTGTAAAAATGCATGTATAAATATTCGCTACGAGGATATTTCACAATGAGTTTATAAGTATTACACACCGGTGCATCGATCATTATTACGTAATGACATCTTGTTAGTTGAAAAAATTATCATTCATCGGTGTGTGTATATGTCTAATGAACCGGTGCAGTTGTATTTATGGCACACATCGGTTAGAATAATTGTATATAATGCATGTATAAATATATGCTACCAAATGTAGCGAATATTTCCCCTTGAGGGATATTTTGCAGGGATTTTTTTCACGGTGTGTTTATTGTTGTTGCACATCGGTGCATTTAGTCTGTTTAAGTGCACTAGTGCATGTATATTGGAATAGACGCACCGCTAAAAAAATTTAATGTTGGGTTTTTAAAACAACTTAAATGATTTTTTATGATGATGATGATGATGATTAACGTGCAGTGAGACCAACTTTGGTCTATCAGACCTTAAGAAGGATAATAGTTTGTTTACTTTAAAATCTTGTTCCTGTGCTCAAAAAGCTTTCCAAGCTTACTATAGTTTTGGCAAGTTAGGAGGTTATGAAAGTTTGTATTGTACCAAATACTATGAAACTCATATCTAATGTGGGTGCAAGCAAGGCAATATAAGATAAAGTGATTTTCATCCTCAATGTTCATAGACTCACACAGATGGAAAACCCTTTCCTCCCATGGAGTTTTAGTAATAGACCAATGCCTTGTTTCGCTATGGAGTTCATGAGAGTTCGTTCTAATCTTGGCTATATTAATTTTCTTTCGTGAGCTAGTTACTACTGAGAGATACTTCTGATCTTCTAGGTTAGGATTAATGACCTCCTTATAGTATCTTAATTTTCTCTTATCCACTAAATTTTCCTCACACCATAATTTCTCTTTAAACTTAGAAGTAATAATATTTTTTTACATTATCAATGTTATGCAAAATGTCATTTTCTTTAATTCCCTAATGGTTTAACCAAGCCATGGTATATTTACACCAACATCGCTTGAGGCGTAGTTGGTTTTAACTTGAGATTAAAGCAATTTTAGGAAGTCTCTTGTTTCCCATGTTATTTATCTTATGCTTGTACATTAGGTACCTAGTCATATCCATCCTCTCGATGGGGGAAATGCCCAATTCTATGAGGAGAATAGGATAAGGCATGTTGATTTTAATTTTGAGTTTATAAGTTATAAACTGCTTCTGTATTTGCTCAATCTTCCTGGAAGATTCTCTAGAATTTATGCACCCCCATACTTCACAAACATACAAGATAACAGGGAATACGAGAGTTTAAAGAGGAACTTCTTTTTATCCCACATGGCCAGATTGGCTTATTTACAGTTATTTTCACTCTCCATTAATCGTTTCTCAATGTTATAGTTCCAATTGAGCTTGTGATGAATATCAATTCTGAGATACTTGTAATAAGTCACTTCCTCTAGATTTCTATTATCATAAATAAAATTTGCATAGGTGTCTTTCTTAGATTTTATAATAATGATTTTTGTCTTGTCAACGTTAACAAACATACCCATGTTAGAGAAAAAAATATTTAAGAATTATTAATTGCTTATCGATATCAGAAGCACACCTTGCCATAAGAACAATATCATCAGCATAAAGTAGGAGGATGATAACTATCCCATCTAATATTGTACCGACGCAACCTGCTTCTTCTAAAAAAAATTCTAGCTTATCAATGTAAATTCCAAAAAGGGTAGGGGAGAGTGGGAAACCTTGTTTAACTCCAATATTACAATTTATATCTGTTGTCCACCCATTATTATTCTTAAACTTGGGAATTATCTTTTCGTATAAACTTACCGCGACATCTCTCAACTCAAAAGGAACCTTGAGCTCCTCTAGCCTATTCCACATTAAATCCATGTATATTAGTAGTTTTTTCGATTGAATAGAGTGTTTTTTTTCATGAACAATAAAGTTTCACCGACAATACTATAATTGAACTTACTCTAGATATGAAAAAAACCTAAAACCAACTTAATTTAATTAATTATTGTTTTCTTCATTCTTCAAGTTTGTAGCTGGTTCAGTTGCAATTGTCTACTTTGACATTGATGTTAATAGTGTTTGTGGTTGAGATATTCTATTTTGAAAGTTATTTGTTGTTGTGTTGGTGGTGTTCATTATTATAAGTATTATTTTATTAGTTATAGTGTATTCTAAATTTTTTTATGAATTGAGTTGGAATAGATGAATTTTTTTATTATGATTTTAAAAAATGTAGTCTTAATAATCTAGGTTATAGCTAGAATTTTTGGTGTCCTAAGGGTTTTTTAGAGTGTTGAATCAATTTCCATTGTTAAAATCCCAATAAAACACATTAAATTTAGATTTTCCAAATAAAAAATCACCAAATCTCACTTAAAAATAGCTATCCAATCCAAATCACTAAATTTTTACATAACTTTTTTTCCATATTATANATAGTTTGATTAGAATTCCAATATATTGTTTAAGATAATGGAGAAGACCGTGACTTCTAACATATAAATAGTGTTAAAAGTATTATTATAATTAAGTTTCATAATCAATATAATGGAGAAGACCATGACTTCTAACATATAAATATTGTAAAAGTATTATTATAATTAGGTTTCATAATTTTCTAAGAGTGTAGTTGGTCAAGTTCTTATTTCTAATTTTCTAGAATGATGTGTTGTTATATTTTTCTTGCTTTGATATTAATATTGTAATTGTTGCTTTGATATTAGTATTGTTGGTGGTTTAGATGTCTATTTTGGAAAGTTATTTGAAACTTGTAGGTATTATTTATGTGTTAGGTATAATATTATCTCGATGACTATTATAATTGTTTTTTAAAGACTTTGATTTGTTAAGATATTCTGGATTAATTCTCTTTTGTGTTAGAAATATGAAGAATGTTATAATAGTTTGGGGATTTATTATTGGTTATTATGCAAGTTTGAAAGACCATAATTAAAAGTTGGAAAGAATATCACATTCATTCTTTAATTTGACTTCATCAATTTTCTTTATATATGAAAAGAAAATAATTGTCAAAGAATGGACTAGCTACTATAACAATTTGCTTAGACAAAGGGGTGTTAATAAAGATGGGGTTAAGCTCAATTCTTTTATTAATCGCTTCAGAACCTTTCAAATTGATTCATTAAATCCATTGCATAGAATGGGTTGGCTACTGGATGACATTTTTTCTTGGAAGGGACTCGAGGACAAATATTTAAATATTTCTCGAGCTCTTGTATCTCTGCCACACTTGAATCTTGTGTGGTTTGGTTCAAGTGTTAAATGAGATATGATGGGATTTTATCATGCATGTGGAATCTTTTGTGGGAAAGTTGGTGGTTCCTAAATGTTGGTCGAGTTTGAATCGAGAAGTGTTTTTCCTTGGAATATTTCATTTATTGGTTACTTAGTCTGTGTGGGGATTGAATCCTTATCTAGTCTTGTTGTGAATGTAATTTGGAATTGACCTAGAAATTATTGTGTTGTATGGTTGCTTTGGTGTAGTGATAGTTACAACCTTGGTAGCAATCAATGGTTTTGATACTTAGAGTTTATTTTTTATTTGGTTTGTGTGGTGGTTGAATCCTCGATTGATTTCATGGTGAATGCAAATTGGTTTTTCCATAGAAATTACCTTGTTGCATTGTTGCTCCTTGAAAAAAAAAACTCATCAACTTGATATTCAATCCAATACAAAAATATGAGCATAGTTCTAGAGTCTAGCTCATACAAAGCAAATAAAACAGAAAGTCCCATAGACCCTATATACCACCAATAGTGGACATTACAATAATAACAAAACTAAATCAATCTAATGAATAAATAGTAACAAACCACACTGAATAAAAACCCACCAAAAAAACAGTGTTTATTCCCAACCTGGAAGATTAGTAACTAATACAACATAATAGATCTCAAGCAAATCCTGTCAAATTCATATAATTCCTCATATAACAGGAAACCTCCGGAATTGTTTAAATCTTTTTTGATAGCTCGCCAACCAAGGAGTTCAACTCCTTATAAATATGGGCAAAATGAAGCAATATGGAAATATGAATAATATTTTGATCCCGCTGCACCAGTGCCCCAAAATGGATACCTAAAGGTTTGTAAGTCCCTTGGCCTAGTCAACAATGATATTAGAATCCCCAAAGATCTTAAGCTCTTGGATATTTTTCGAACAAGCAAAAGATAACTAACCCTAGAGCGTTAAAAGATCTGCTCTATTATTTGTCCCATTGCCAACATTTATCCTTAATAGAAAATAATGGTTAGTGGTCAAATGAAGTATTATGCCTTCCCCACATGTTCCATTGTTACAAGCACCATCAAAGAAACCCGGAGGAATATCGGGTCTAGTGAGAAGTGGCTGCAACTAACAAGGAATTTTCACTGCAGAGGCTTTGAAATAATCCTTAAAATTGTTCAAAACAATCATGCTCACCTAAACATGAGATTATTAAAAGTATTCAAAAATCTTAAAATTCCGAGCTCTCTAAATGCCTCACATTATGAAAAAAAGGAAAACTTTTGAGAACATGATGGGATTTAAACCAGCTGCACAAGCAATCATCCATGGAGGAGAGATTCCACAGGTGCAATGTTTATTGATGCTCCTACATGGTGGTTGTTATAGCTTTGGTAACATTATTTTTTTGGTTACTTGGAATTTTTTGGGTACACACTCGCCATGGAAAACTCCTCTTCACTTGGGTGCTTTCCTAGTGATGGGGTTCATGAGATATAAGAGTTGGCCAATTGGAAGGCCTACATAAGGCTGTGTCCTACCTTAGTACTTAGATGGAGGCTCAAATTAAGAAGTAGAAGGAGCTAGACAAATAATTTGGAGAGTAAAAACAAGGAATTTATGAGTTAGTATGTGATATGGATATGCAATACATCATTGTTTTATAGTTCACAGTCACTTGTGGGGCACCCATTTGCATCTATGTCCTTTATTAAGGAGTATTTGGTTCGAGATATTACAATACAACATATTGAAAAGGAACTAGAGAAGCAGAAGCAATTGGAGCAAGGAAATGCAAGTGTGGGACTAGAGGACATCTCAATGGAGGAAGTTCACAATGACCATCTTTTCACTGAAGGTTTACAAGTCACATGTAATGTCAATGTATTTTAAATTGTGGATAGTCTATTGGGAAATATAGCTATAGGTAATTTTTAAAGAAGATCAACAATATATGTCGAAAGAATAGTCCAAAGTTGGACAAAATTTTACTAGTTTTCAAGCATATGTTTATTATATTGCCATATTTTGAGCTCTTTGTATCTCTTATTACTCGGTACAATAGCAATCCTTTTTATATTATATAAAAGTTATTCATTTTTGTGATAATAATAATAATTTTATACATATAATAAGTAACATTAAAAGATTATTTATAAATTATTTTTAAAATGTAAATTTTTAGGTTGATGTGATAACTTCTTCTCAAATAGATTGGACTAGAGATACATTAAATCATTGGAATAATGGAAGAGTATACCCTCCAAAATATAAACATTGTTAAAAGCATTATCATAACTAAGTTTAAAATATTTCCAAGTTATGATTTAGATATAACTTAGAATTTTTATAATGACCCAAGTTTAAAATATTGGTGAGCAATATATCATCAAACCCTACTCTTCATTTAAGTTTATTATTAAGTACAGCTTCGGGAGTCATTCCGATGAGACTTGTGTTGTAATCAAGTACGGAATCTATGTTGTAATTAGATTCATATTCTATCCATAAGACTTGGTGTGTCAAGTCCAGAACATATGTTCTATTAACTTCACTAACTTATTGTGTTAAGTTAAAGACCTTGTGTTGTATCAAGCTAGGACCTTGATCAAGTCCTATTCGGGAGAGATGCTTGTACTAGGATCTTATGATTAAGATCATGAACTTATGTTAAGGTCTAAGACTTGTTGTGTCAAGTTTGACACTTATGGTGTATTAAGTTCACATGAATTATGTTGTATTAAGTCTCGATGACATACTATGCGATGCATTGCTAGTCATGGTCAACAAGTATTACAAGCCTCCTTTAGGGATTATCTACCCCTAGAGTGATTTACTTTAGAATTTGACTATATGACCTGGGGTAATACATATGATCATAGGTTCAGAAACAATATTATGAGTATGATATGGTATAGAATTTATGAAAACACATATGTACCATGCATAGATAATTAATATAAGCACAGAGATGGAGAGAGAATTCAGATTGCCAATGTTTCCACCAAGTGAACTCGAACTGATAAGACATCAGTTGAGTATTAGTTATGGTTAACAAGTTCAATTAATTAAGAAATAAACTCCTTAATTTATGCAAGTGGTTGTTGAAGATGATGCTGATGGAGAAGCACTAGTTCTGTTTAGTTGCATTCAGTTCTGTTCAATTACATTCAATTATGTTTAGTTACACTCAATTCCATTCAGTTGCATGCAATTCTGTCTAGTTCAGTTCAGTACATTCAATTAACAACTCAGTTAGAGTTAGTTAATTAAGAGAGGGCGCATATCTTCTATTGGGAGATCATTATGGAGTGCCATCTTGGAACCAGGTCAATAGGGGGTGCATGATTAAAGATGTATCACTGTTCGAAGTGTTAATAAGTTAACGATGCATGCAACCATTATATTTTTGTTCCATAACCTAATTTGACTTGTTATTAAAGTGTTATGCAATTGGAAAGTTAGATACAATGTTCCATTTTGATCTCCACTCTCTGGTGCTCTCAGTGAAAGAAATATGCTATTGTGTTGTAATCATTCTCTGCCACTTATCAATCATACTCTAAGATTGTTTGGTGGTTTTTTTACCCTCTGAATCAGTGGAGGGTTTTCCTAAGGTAAATCTTGTGTTATATGGTTTGATTTATTTATGTATTTGGATTATTGATGAGATCTATTTGCACTGCAATTATGGATTAATGTTTTAAAGTTCAATTATCTTCATATTTTGCTCAATCACTAACATGATATCAGAGCAAAGGCGTGAAGGAGCTTAGGTTTACCCATGCAAGATAAATCCTATGTGTCTTGAAGTATTGAGCAAAGATATTAGACCCATGACATCAATCTACGTCCGACCGGAAGACCAACTTGAAGGTGCTCCCAACTTCAATCCATGAAAGGGTGAATTAAAGAGCAAGTTAATATGCATAATTTTCATCAGTTTTTCAGGAGAAATTTCCTGGAGACATTCTGATCAATCTGTGAGGAATCAGACAAAATGGTTGAAAACCCCACTTCCCAAATGGGATGATTTATCTTAATCACAAGAATATTTTAAAAATTTGTAACTGTTTGAAAGATACGATCTGATATTTGAAGATAAAATTCTCAGAATTCGTGTTATGGACGTTTTCCCAAAGTGGATGAATTGATGGAATAACCCCAAGATCTGTGGTTTGGATATTATCATTATTCAATGGACGGTTGTGTATTATGAGATCCTCATAGAGTTGATATCTCATCCAAAGAATAGGATGATCGTTGGAATTAGTTTTCCTTGTAGAAGATCATTCATTTTGGCTTGCATGGGATCCGGTTTCTCCATGCAAAGATTCACTACCTCCTACATGCCTCAAATTTGCAAATATATCAAGACTGAGGGACTCCAGTAATCTTTGCAAGGAAGCATAGATCAAGAGGGAGCATGCAAAGATATGTACCCGGATTTTCTATATATTCTATTTAGATATGTATGGTTTTGAATGTTTTCATTACAATCATATAGAGCATGCATGATTGTTTTATAAAATGTGAATATAGAGCATGTATGAGTGTTCATAAGATATGAATATAGAGCATGCATGATTTTTTATAAAATATGATATAGAGCATGCATGATTGTTCATAATATATGAATATAGAGCATACATGATTATTTTATAAAATATGAATATAGAGGATGCATGATTTTTTCATAAATATATGAATATAGAGTTGCATGATTGATTCATGAGATATGAATGTTGGGATGTATGATTATTTGATTATCATATGCTTTTATAAAATTATATATTTTTATTACAATATGTATTCCTGAACTTGGAATTGTGTTTAGCATATACCTTGTTTTTTCTATCTTTATTGGAATGTTATCAATCTCACGAGTCCAAAATTTACAAGATGATATAGGACTGATATATACTCATATAGGACTGATATAAGGCTGAAAAAATCCTCCGTAAGACATGATATTTAGGGAAACGTGATTGTTTCATAAACTATGAACATAAGACTACATGATTGGCTAGATAGAGGGCTTCATGCTTAGCTCATGAGATATGAACATGGGGTTGCATATTTTCTTTTATAAAATGAATTTTTGGACTGATATAGGACTGATATAGGGATTCATATCAATACATAATATTATAATGGTTATGATAAATCGGTTGGTAAATATCTGTACATAACTAAGTAAACCTTTATCCGTATATTGAGATTATTTCATGTGAATAAAATTCATGAGTATGAAATGGCTCTAACCATTAGAATAATTTGTCTTGTAGTGAAAATTAATACTCCTTTTACCTACAAGTAAAGAAGGAGATGAATGTGGAGTCATTCTGATGGTTGAACCTGAAAGAGAATAGTTCGGGAGGTTCCCGTGTCTCTTGGGAAGTAGACAAAATAGATGACTTAATTCTATTCTGATAGATGTGAAGACTCATGAAGATATTTTATCTTATTTAGATTCATATGTCAAAGAAGAGATTCATACATAGATGAGCATAATTCTCCATGATGAAGGATCCAAATTATGATTCTCACATTTACATGGTGAGAGGGAGTTGCTAGTCTCCCTAGCTCGTGAAGAACTAGTGTAACTGGATGATGTACCTCCTACTGGATGATGTACCTCCTATGAAAAGCATATATGCATGATGATAATATTCATAAGGAAGCTGGGAATTGTATTCAAGAAACTTGTTATGATTCTTATGATTAATGGTGTGGCAGTCACTAGACAAAGATTTTCCTCAGTTAAGGAAAATGTGCAGTAAAAGAGCCCGAAGAGTTTCAAGATGATGGACTACAAATCCATGGCCACACATATGAAGGAAAATATGAAATTTTATAATTATTATTTCATATTTGGAGGATCTCAAGTCAATTGATATGTATTTGGTTAGTCACAGGTCCCAGGACCTGTTATGTGCTTTGAAGTTTGTACATAGACATGTACAAATCATGTGTTGTGGTACCTACTTGGTACAAGTGTATGTGGACTCAGATATGTCTTGATCAATAAAATAGAGTTTCAAAGATATATGAAATATGACTAGTATAGTGATTGATGAATATCACATGTGTTTCTCTAGATAGAGCATGTTGAAAATCAGTAAATTCTTTTAGGGTTCTAGTCAACTATATTCAAGACATGGTACTTATCCACAGATGAGTAACATTTCCAGCATTCTTACTAAGCCTCTGTTCGGGACAAGCTTGGTATAGTACATAAGAACTCCTATATTTGAAGATGGAGTATTGATGTGTCTTCATAGGCAGAAACATATAAAGTCCCCACCAATTAGTCATAGTACATGACTTAGGCAGCCAAGGGTTGTGATACCTTATGGGGAGAATCCACATGAGCAGAGACATGGTCAAAAGTATCAGAGACTATTTGTAGTATGGGCTGTGTTTGTGCTAGAAATTGTTCCCAGACTACCACAGGAACAAGCTAGAACAATCTCAAAAATAAAAGTAAAATGGAATTGGGTTTTATTGATTTTGGTTTGAAAATTCATTAACAAGAAGGTAAAAACATCAACAAGCTAACACAAGTATTGAATCATGAACGAGTATGAAGAACTGGGGATCAAACACATAAAAATAAACCATAAGATTACAAATATAATACTGATTCCATCCACAACATACAAGCATTTGCATGAGTAAAAACATTAAACAAGAAATGAAGTTCTATATTGAATGATCAAACAGATCATAAACAAAACAAGCATGACAGATAAAGTGGCTTATCAATATGTATAAAATCAATATCAGTCTTCAAACTTACATAAGAGTCATGAGTCTTATCTTGTAATACATCCAACACTAGAGCCTCTTCTTGCACAAAATTCGAACCCTACTTCTATTTCATTTCCTACTTTTATCCTTTTCGAACCAAAATGGTTACATAAATGTCAAAACTAATTTTTAGGTCTGAGTTTGAAATAGTTACAAAAGTAGTTGTACTTTCAAATATAATAAACTATTAACGATCACAAACTAAACTACTCAGACACCTGGTCGTTAGAAGCATTCATAGATTCTTGGATGCCTCCGCCAACAAAGCAATTCCTTCTAAATCATGTGACTGTTTTATGCTTCATTGCTGCTCGGTCTCTAAACTTTTGATCCTCTTTAATAACACCTCATTATGTTGGGTCAGACTTTAAACTTTTTGGTTTAATTCTTCAACCTGGCTCTGAACCTGTCTTTTTCTCTTCAAGGCCTCTTTTGAGACAACCATCAATTCTTGATAGTGTGTATTGATATCATCAAGGTCCTCTCTCAGTATTCTATTAGTAATTACTAATCCATCATTAGTCTCACTAAGAAAACCAATCTGATATTTGTATTGCTTCACAGTTTTCTTAAGATTCTCAGTTTTTGAATCTATGTACATTCCTCCTTATAGTGTAGAAGTTTTATCTGACATCCATGGGATATCTATTTTCTTAAAAATGAGGTCATCTTCTTCTCTATATTTAACTGTTTCTTGTGGAACAGGAACTTCTAAAGACACACCTCGTTCTATGCTGAAAGTGATTGGCTCTTCTGAAACTTTATCTCTTCCTGGAGACGACTCAAATAAAATTGAATGTTCTTCCTCAATATAAACTTGTTGAGAGTTTAAGTCTTTTTCATCTTCTGTATCTTCTTCAGTTAAAGAATATTCAATCTCAGTAATCGTTTCTTTCCTTAATTTAGGGTTTAAGATCCTTTTCATATTAAGTCTAAGTTTGTTTTTAACTCTAGTTTTCGGCCTCCCATTTACTTCTTTCACCTATACAGGAGCTTTCCTTTGAAACTTTACATTTGAGACCTGTAAATTATCATTTCCCATTTCAGCTACAACAGGAACCTTTGTTGTGCTTTCCTATACAGATATGAAACTCTGCTTTTGCTATGCTAAACCTAACTTCTCCTCATGATCCGAAACAGATATGTGCTCCTTTTCATCATTCTTCAAAACCTGCTTTGAGTTACCATCAAGCGTTTCTCTTACATCTTCGTCCACAAGTTCTTCGAATCCTTGAATTGAACAATTTTCTTGAACATTATCCTGTACCAGCTCATTCATTAACTCTTTCTTGAACCTTTTAGCAAAACCAAATTGCTTGTTCATCAGTCTCTTCTTCACTTGATCTTCTTTTTCATTGGGGAAACCTAACCAGAACAAAAAATGATCCCAAATTCTACTCTTCTTTTGCAAGACTGTGCAAATAATTAATTTTATTAATCCATGATGAAAAATAGAATAGTGAGTATGATCCCTATGCCCTTTAATTCTGTTGGACATTTTTTGAAGACTTTTCAAGAAGAATAAAGGTAAGTTCATCTTCGACTACTGATTTAGATGTTGCAAAGACCTAATATGGTATTTGAAAACCAAAGAAAATCTCCCTTCACATGTAACGTAGCCCTGCAATATTCCAATAGCTTCTTTCCACTCCGGCTTGAATTTGTCCAACTGAACGCCTTTTCCCCAATCTAGGGCTTTGATTTTTGGTAACATGAAATCTTTTGGGTTAAAGCTGAAAGGAATCTTCTTAAACCACATCTCTCCCTCTCTTAATATACTTGTAGCTTCTGCTATCAACTCATCTGTCAGTTCGAATTTAAGAGTATCAAATGTAACTGTATCCTTAACGAAACCCTGGGCGAAACGATATGATACTTTCGGATTAAAACCTGTGATTCTTTCAAAGAAATTGAACCATCCTGCCCTTTTAAACAATGCTACACAGTCAAGAAAATCATTTTTCCAACTCATATTAGTAGGTTTGTATCTATTAGTCTTTCCACTTTTCTTCATCTCTGTGTCGTAACTTGCTTATATACTTCTTCAAGAAACTTGAAAAATATTCAAACTCGTTCCCTGCAACAATAAAAATAGCCAGAACAAAAAACATGATAGGTAGGCTCACAATTTTCCTAATAATCCTTACGAAAACAAAATCATGTCCATCCAGATCATGATTTTCCCAGTAATCTCTGCACGTCCTCATACACTTTGTCATGATTATGGACTGGGGTCATGAACATGCGTCATTATGTCTTCAACAACTGTCTATAAGCTTCCCATATTCTCCTCTGCAACAACCACGATTATTCACCACTTCCTTCAATGATTCGAGATTCTTGTTGCGCCTTATTACATTGACTCTTAACTTTGCGCTACAAGAATCTCCCTTGTAAATATTTTTGAAAAAAGACTAAAAAACGAGGATTAGGTTATAAAGATAAAGCTTGGAATAAAATTTATTATAAGCTTTTCAAACTTTTAAAGATATATAACACTTAATAAGCCTAAAGAAAAATTTAAAACCAATAAAATGAAATAAATTAAAACAACTATAAGCATAAAATCAAACAAAAATGTACTTATCACTATGAAATCTCAAAACCAATTCAAAAATGTAAAGTAATAGGAAATCAATCTTTCAAATAACACACACATCAACCAAGAACAATATCTAGTTATAACAGACTGTTAGAGAACAATTAAAACCTCTCGAAGAGGTATTTGGGGTGTTGCAAATATAAAGAGAAGGATCACTGAGAAAGTGACCATGACTTGAAGAACATCACATAGAATGGAAAGCTCACAGTGAAATTCTACAGATAGCAGAAGATTCAAGAAGTCGACAAATATTGAAGAGTGAAATAAAATATAAGTCTTTATTTTTGCATGTTATTACACATTTATTGTATAATGTTGTATGTGATGGATTTAAAATCCATGGTTTCTAGTTTAGAGAAGCTTTATTCTGGATTGGATCCAGATGATGATACGTTGTGTAAGTAGCTGGTTGGTCTTTGAGCAGGCCTATTGTATTGTATGCTTACTATTAAGAATATGTTTGATTGTGTTTTCCAACTATTGTTTTAGCCTGAGATAAGCAATGTAATTTGAGGCTAGTACTACAAAAGCTAAGTGTATTACAGCTAGTACTACAAAGGAAATATGTATGTATGAGAGTACTACAGAAGAAAATTGTGTTTTGCGGATAGTACTACATATTGATGAGTAGTATAGCTTTTGAAGATACCTAATAGGGTTAAATACTTAATCCTATAGTCACTAGGTGTTAATAGTCAAGCTTTCTCGAAAACCCTATATGTGTTTAATGATAAAACACATTCTAGATGAAGTTTTAATTCATTGAAGTCACGGTCATGAGTTTCAGTACATAGGTACATGGAAAGCCTCTATCAATGATGAAGTTTAGACACTTCGGAGATAATCTTGGCATGGAAGAGAATGTCTCCGTCGTTGAGAGGGAGTGTTGAGAGTACAACTTCAGGAGTCATTCTAATGAGACTTGTGTTGTAATCAATTCTGGAATCTATGTTGTAATTAGATTCATATCCTCTCCATGAGACTTTTTGTGTCAAGTCCGGAACATCTGTTCTATTAAGTTCACCAACTTATTGTGTTAAGTTAAAGAGCTTGTGTTGTATCAATATAGGATCTTGATCAAGTCCTATTAAGGAGAGATGCTTATACTAGGATATTATGGTTAAGACCATGACCTTAAGTTAAGGTCTGATACTTGTTGTGTCAAGTCCGACACTTATTGTGTATTAATTTCACATGACTTATGTTGTATTAAGTCTCAAGGATATACTATGTGATGTATGGCTAGTCATGGTCAACAAGTTCTACAAGTATCCTTTAGGGATTAGCTACCCCTAGAGTGATTTACTTTAGCATGTCACTATATGACCCGGGGTAATACATATGATCATAGGTTCAGAAACAATTTTATGAGTATGATATGATATAGAATTTATGAAAAGAAATATGGACCATGCATAGATAATTAATATAAGCACAGAGATGGAGAGAGAATTTGAATTGCCCATGTTTCCACCAAGTGAAATCAAATTGACAAGACATCAGTTGAGTATTAGTTATAGGAAACGAGTTCAGTTATTTAAGAAATCAACTCCTTAATTTATGCAAGTGGTTGTTGAAGATGACAATGATGGAGAAGCACTAGTTCCATCTAGTTACATTTAGTTTTGTTCAGTTACCTTAGTTATGTTCAATTACATTTAGTTCTGTTGAGTTACATTCAGTTCTGTTGAGTTACACTCATTTGTATGCAGTTACACTCAGTTCCATTCTGTTGCACGCAGTTCCATCCAGTTCAATTCAATACACTCAGTTAACAACTAAGTTAGAGTTAGTTAATTAAGTTAAGGCACATATATTCTAGTGGGAGATAATTATGGAGTGCCATCTTGGCACCAGGTCAATAGGGGGTGCATGATTGAAGATGTATCAATGTTATAAGTGTTAATAAGTTACTGATGCATGCAACCATTATATTTTTGTTGTATAACCTAACTTGACTTGTTATTAAAGTGCTATGCACTTGGAAAGTTAGATACAATGTTCCATTTTGATCTCCACTCTATGGTACCCTCATTGAAAGCAATCTGCTATTGTGTTGTAATCCTTCTCTGCCACTTATCAATCATACTCGAAGATTGTTTGTTGTTTTTATTATTATCTAAATCAGTGGAAAGTTTTCCTAGGGTATATCATATGTTCTATGGTTTTATTTATTTATATCTTTGGATCATTGATGAGATCTATTTGCACTGCAATTGTGGATTAACGTTTTAAAGTTCAATTATCTTCATATTTTGCTCAATCACTAACATATATGTGAGTGAAATCATTAACATCAAGTCACAAAATATAAATTATATTCTCATTATTAATAAAATAAGATCTTCATAAAATGTACAAGACAAGATGAAAAAATCTCTCTTTTGCACTACCTTAACTACAAAAATATTAAATATAATTTTTAAAACGTTTGTAATAAAATCAAACTCTATAAACTATTACAATTAAAATAAATTGTTATGATCATTCTTTCTGGAGTACCGTTGAATGACTCTACAAATGATTCGGAAGACTATCTAGCACAATGAGTGATGGGAGAACCACAAACTTTCCCTTCGGGTCCTCATCCAGGTGATTCTGAACATCAAAAAGGTATTCTCTTTTCGGATTCTCATACACACTATAAAGGAGTTACAAAAGAAGAATTAAATTTTTATCTTTCTTGGGAGAAGGAATTAGATAAAACATTATCCATCGTAGTGAATTTGGGTTTGGTAGGAAGTATGTTTGTCAAGTTCAGGAAAACCCCAGTTTCCATTCTTCAGATGCGAGAACCCTGTTTTTCTTAGAACTAAATAATAATGGGGTTTCTTTGATTATTTCAACTCTTGTGGATTCCAGAACCTAATTGAGGTATGAGGTTTTGATTTCTGAATTTGATGAAGGTATTGATAATCAATCATACCTTAGGTGTAATCCTAATGGTTCTATAAACTCTGTATTTGATTTTTCTGGGAATGCTAGTGATATTTCAAAGGATAATATTCCTCCTAATGTACCCCTGCTAAAACCCTTATCACTGATGCTTCTGAGAATAGTTCAAGGTATCTTGGGGAGTTTCCTAAACTTGATGATCCTCCAATCCATCCTATTGATCGTACACATCTTCTCGACCAGTATGTATCCTCTCACTTTGATCACAAATCACCTTTAATTGTCTATTAAAAAAATCCATCTCCCAAGATTAATGTTTCTTTTGTACACTCAATCAAATTTCAAAATGTAACAATCAGGAATAAGAAGAACAGGAAAAATTGGGTGAAGGGTTCTTCACGAAATTCGAACTATGTTCCTCTGTTTACCAGAATTGACGAAGCTTAAAAAACTCCCCCTTTTTGCTGATATTTATTCCCCTCGGGCCCTTAAAGCAAGGATGCCTACAAATGTTAGTTCTTAATGTCTATTATCTCCCTAAATATGCATGGGTTGGGTAGGGATGTGAAGGTTAGGGCCCTATCCAAACTCTTAAAATAAACTAACCGTGGCATTAAAATATAGAAAAATAGGGACCATTTTTGGAACCCCTTGGAACTTTCTGTGTTATTTAGTGTTAAAAATATTATCATTGCATGTGACTTAAATTTCACCTTATCTCCTGCACAAGTCTGGGGATCCTTGGATAGACTTGATCAATTGGTCGATTATTTCTCCAATTTATTTCAAAGAGTCGACCTTGTAGATGTGGAACCTGTCAAGATGGAACCTACTTGTTCAAATGGAATATGTGGGGAATTTGGAATTTGCAAAAGGCTAGATAGATTCCTTATGAATTCATATTTGATCCAATATTTCCAGAAATACAGAACGTGGGTGGAGATATCTACTATCTTTGATCATCATCCAAACACACTTCAATTATATGGTAGTAAGCATAAAAGCAAATATCCTTTCAAATTCAATAGCTCTTGGTTGTTGAAGGAGGAATTTTGTGCCATGATTAGGGAGTACTGGATGATTTTTTAGACCTGTGATAATAATAACCCTATGAACATTTTGACTGCTAAGTTGAAATGTCTCAAAAAAGAAGTTATCAATTGGATAAAAATGAAAAAGAAGAAGGATAAGGAAGAATACATGAATATTGAGGAGGAATTAAACAATATTTTATCCTTTAATCATGAATTAATGCTAAATGAGGATGCAATACAGGGTTTAAAGGAGTTCGAAAATAAATAAAATCTCTTCTCTTAAAGAAAGAGGAAATGGATTGGAGACTAAAGAGTAGGGCACTCTGGGTGGCTCTTGGGGATAATAATACCATATTCTTCCACAATTATTCCTCCTATAAGCATAAAAAGCATAATACAAATACTATTTGGGATATGGATGATGGAAATGGTAATTTGGTAAACTCTCAGAATGAGCTTCAAAGGATGTCCAAGTCATACTTTGGTAAGTTTTCCAAAGACCCGGGTAGGTGTAATATTGATGATCAGTTGAAGGTAATTGGTCGTCTTCCCTCTTTTTTAATCCTTAAATAATACAAGGAAAATCCCCAGTAGCGGAGGCTTTTGATGTTAGAATATTGGGGAAAAAAATTAAAAAACCTCTGCTACAACCTCTACCAATGGTAGCAGATGTTTTAACAAAGGTTGTAATCGATAAATTTTATAACATGAAAAACTCAATAGTCAGAAGTTTTAGCGAATATTTTTTTATCAATGTGTTTTTTTGAAACTAAGTGCACCGGTGTGTTTCATAACATAACACATCAGTGCTATACACTATACGGTATCTGCACCGCTGCATTCAAATATATAGAGCATCGGGATTAATAGAATTCCAATGACATACTGGTGCTCATGTATCAATTATATGCACCGGTGCTTTTTAACACAACAACCCAATCGATGTGATTACTCACATCGTGCGTACTGTTAAAAAATTATTTTGTAGCTTTTGCCATGCGGTCATTTGATATGAGCGCATCGGTGCACATTAACCAATGATACACATCGATTCCTATACACTAATGATATGCATCGATGCGTAAAACAAATGTAAAAGCACCAGTGACATCATCTGGCGTGTAAGAATCTTTATTTTAAAATTCAATTGTGTGTTTAATTAGCTTAACCACGCCATTGCGTATAAATTGTTAGGGACTACCCGTGTGCCAAAATGGGGTGAAGTCCCTAGTTCTCCTAATTATGGTAGACGCATTAGTGCTACTAATTATGGTAGATGCATTGGTGTGTCATGGATTACCAAGCGCACTGGGCATGATTCTTTGAACAGTGGTTACTGCAATTGCGGCCATATATATCAATTTCAATGATTTTGTTTGTGAGTTTTGTTAGTGTTTGGGGAGGGGCACCGGAGTAACATTAATTATCAAAAGCATTGCATATGATTATTTGAACAACGACTACTTACATTGTAGTGAAATATATATATATATATATATATATATAATTTATTACATTGTTTATTTCAAATTGAAATATTATAGATGCAAACACCAATTGTAATATTTAATCATCCATACATTAATTACCAATGTACCATTTTAGATGTAACATTTGACAATAACATTGAAGAATGCAATTAAATAAAACATTTTATTTTATTATACATCAATAACACTGTCTTTGTCGTGCAAAATAAGACAACATAAAGATAACAATAATCAAAATGACAACATGCGTGTAATTGTTACACTTATTGGTATCCTGTTGTTTTTCAATTCGAACAATATGTCCAATACATTATTATAAAATGTCTGATTTTCATAGACAGTTATTTCAAAAAATACAACAAGTTACAACAGCTTGAATTAAAATCAAAATTAAATATGGATCATCATTCTTCGTTGGAACTGTTATCGGTGCTCAAGCCACTTGCATCACTTGGGTTATTTTGTTGATTGGCTCAATTGTTTTTCTCTTCTAGTTCAATTTCCATCTACAAACATAAAAATAAAATGTACTTACTGTATCTACATTGTCAAGAATAATGAGAAATAAAATAGATAGCATGCATTAATGTAAATTGAAAAGCGACGTACCTACATAGTAATAAGTGAGTAATGAATTATACACATTCTTTCAAAACAATGTCTCATGCCATTCATCAACAAGTCTTATGTTGGCTCCAATCCATATTTTGTTTCCTACAAGTTTTATTTTCCGTAACAATTAATCATAGATTTAATTTAAAGGATTTTTTTTAATTATAAAATGAGAGAAGTAAAAAATATAGATACTTACAAAATCCACAATTAATTTTTGATACACCGACATATACTCATAACCCTTGCTTAACCCAATGCCAATCAATTCATCTCATGGTTATTCTATGCATGTTAACACATGTTTGAAGACATACAAGGATTGACAGTGAAACCAAAAAAATCAAATATACAAATCACAACCACTACAAAATCTTAATTTCTTATAAGAAAATCACAAATACTCACAAACTTGGTTGTCAATCCCTTTCTTCCTTGTCATCGCATCATGTGTGCTAATTGGGTTCCATTTTCTTTTATTTTCTCCATTAACACTGACAATTGAAAATGAATATTTAATGATGAATTAATTAATGAGATTTACATAATCCTAAGAATCAATGATTTCATACATTTGAAGCAAGTTGATGTTGAGATGGCTCCTCTTGTGATGCAATTATGTCTATTTCCTTGACCATCTCCTTTTACTCTTTTTTGGACACCCCTACTAGCACATTTTGCATATCACGTCGTTCATCCTTTGGTATTTTCACAATCTTCGTGGAAATGTAAAATGATTGCATTAAACTTTTTTTTTATGTTGATATGAAAAATAAATAATGTAGCAGAATTAAAATTATTGAAGGAATGACACTTTGTAGTAGTTATACATACATATTAATTCTACATAAAAATGTTTAGGAATATTACCTTTTCAATAATTCTTTTTGTTGTTGTATGTTTTTTCTATTGCAAGTCTCACGAGTCTCATTGACCATTGCTCTAGGAACGCCTCTTGTAGTTTACATATGATCTGATTTTTTAATCATTTGATTGGTTTATGTATTGTAAGTGGAAGTACGTTTGTACTTTCTTTCCATTATATCCCTCATAGTATTATAAAATTATTTTCCCCTTTAATTAACTTCTGTTAGAATAATCCGTCGGGATTATTGTAAATAAATAATAAATAGGAATATGAATAGATAGGAAGGTGAAAAGGCTGGTTCTCAACCGCCACATTGTAATGTATAAATAAATGTTTCAGCCATGAATATAATTGAATCGGGAGTTATTACCAACAAGTGGTATCAGAGCTTGGCTACCTGCCTGCCGTAACTCCTGCTTGCTGCATTTCAGCCCTGGCATTCTGCCTACCAGTCTTCTCTTTCAGGCTGCCTGCCCATCGCCAGTCTGCCCTCTGCTCTTCCCTCCTGCCAGCCTGTGTGCATTCATTTGTATGCGTTTCTCTTCTCTTTTTCCAGACTCACTACTACATTTCGACCAAAAATCCGACGGCCGTATTGTCGGACTTTCGACACTTCTCTGTTGCATGTACGACACTATGATTTTTTTTAGGCGTCGGTGGTCCATCGTCGGTTATCCGACATCCTTCCAAGCCGTCGGTTAACCGACACCTCAGTTTACCGTCGGTTAAGCGACAAAATTTCTTCGACGGTAGTGAAATTTTTTTTTAAAAATAACCTTCAGGGCATCGGTTAAGCGATGGATATAGAATATAGGCGTCGGTTAAGCGATGGATATAGAATATAGGCGTCGGTAAAGCCACAGTTATATCCGTCGGTGAAGTGACGGTTGTCAATTTTTTTTAAAAAATAGCCTTCAAGCCGTCGGTTAAGCGACGGCTATATAATGTAGTCATCGGTAAAGAGACGGTTATATCCGTCGGTTAAGCGACGACTGTCAATTTAAAAAAAAAAAAAATTTGTGCCGATATTAGGGACTGACATATGTTTTCAAATGGCCAAAATTCCAGGGTTTCCATGGAAGGAAATGAATCAATAGGGGAAGATACCCACACCGACGCATAGAGAATAGGCGAATAGAATACATGAGAAAGGGCAAGGCCAAGGAGAGCATTGAATCCAAAAGTGACTGTTCGAGAATGTCCTCTTGCTGCTTGAGAATAACCAGTTTTTCGGACAAATATGCCAGGAATGATAGCAGGAAAGGAAGGATCAATAGTCAAGATAGCCACGGACAGAATAGGTTTTTCAATTCAATCAGAAGTAGCGGCACATTCATCTGCTTCTTTAACTTAACAGCGGCCCCTGCTTCTATTAGTGAAATAGTGAAAGCGGAATCCAATACCTGTAGCAGGAAAAAACCAATTGCAATTTATAATGTTAGCATGCCCCCATGTGGGACTTCTTAAGTAAGATGAGCGAGGAAGGGAATTCTCCGATCTAAAGCCAAGCCAGAACTAGCCATTGGATTTGAATGCCCATCTGAGATGATAAGCTGATCTTATTTTCACTATGCAAATTTTCCAAGGAGACCATTCTTGATGGCGTTGAAGGAATTCAAAATAAGAGGCAGCCTATGCTAGAACTCAGATGCTTCAGTCATAAAATAAAATCTATAGTGAGAGCAGAAGCAACCAAAGCTGAATGTTTTGAGATTACTGAGAAATTGATAAACTTTCAAAAAGATGCAGACCTGAAGAATAAACAATGGAGGTTTTTGCACAGTCATCATCTGAAAGTTTCACAGGGCCAATTCAGAGAATTATCCTCTGACAAATATAAAACTAAAGTCTTCAAAAAGTAATAGGTTGTCAACTAATTAACTTGTGCTTGAATGCATGCACATCTCCACCTTGCAAGCAATTGTATTTTTCAGTTGCATTACTCGCTATAAAATACAAGGCATGGCTGATGTCTGGAAGGTATGCTTGAATGCTATACTTCTCGAATTTTTAATATTGAAATATTGTTGCTTTTGTGTTGCAGGAATACTTCTATGGTCTTACCAATGAACTATCACCTCATGCCAATATTGTAAATTTCAGCGACCTGCTTATATATCGATTTGGTGGCCCTCAAGCACCTCGTTCTGCTTTGCCAATTGGTGCAGAGCCTTCAGCAGATCCCACCCGTGTAGCTCCTGTCACAA
>LPNX010695067.1:892-16483 GCA_001517045.1 Pseudotsuga menziesii
TGTCATCCTCTGAATGGGGGAAGTGTTTGGGAGTTTTCCCCTAAGATAACTACCCACAAACTAAAAATAAATAATTGAAAATAATCTTCATTCCAATGTACATTNTGTCATCCTGTGAATGGGGGAAGTGTTTGGGAGTTTTCCCCTAAGATAACTACCCACAAACTAAAAATAAATAATTGAAAATAATCTTCATTCCAATGTACATTCCACTGAATTGAATATAGAAAGGTTCATATATCCTCTCCATATATATGAATTTGAATTTCAAATTCTCTAGTACACTTTTTAGTGCAAATGTTCTAGGTGTACTTTCTTAAGTGGACTGATATTGTAATCTTATTTTTCAATCATTCTAAGATTAGATTTACAAATGAACCCTATATATATTTAAGGTTCACGTTATGATCAAAGTTCAAGTATACCTAGTTGATAAGTTTATTTTTGTTTGTTTAAAGGTGTTCAAGAATCCAACACCATTGTTCTAATCTCACCTACCCATCACCCCTAGTGGTCACAATTACCAACATATACTAGTTTAGTGCATATACTAATTGATATTTTATTCCTTGTCCATCCTAATTATTAGAATGAAAGTTCAATCTCTTCTAACTATTATATGAGATTTTTGAAATCTGAGATTTTAAAAAATTGCTACGTTTAGAAAATTCTCGCATGACTCTAAAAGTGACCACTAACTAAAAGCTAACTAGAGAGGCACTAGTTGTCAACTCAATTTTTTGATTCGGTGCATAAATTAAGAGATAATTGATAATTGCAAATCTAAAAAATCCCACAAAAACACAAAAACCCCAATTTGAGGCCCCCTATATGAAGGAATTTGGCCCACGAAAAGTGTCAAAAAATGGTAGGATAAAAAGGATCTAATCAGACACTACANAGTCTCAAAAAATGGTAGGATAAAAAGGATCTAATCAGACACTACAATGAATATATGTATATATTATATCATTAGAAATATCTCAAAGAAAACTAAATGATGGAAACACATATTATCTAAAGGATAGGTGGGCATAGTCACACATTTTAATCCCTAAAATCATACGACCCCAAGCCCAATTCAGCTAACCATGTTTATAGACATGATACTATGAAACTAATAATTGCAACCATATTCGTAACGCTAAAAAGTAATAATAGTAATAATAGCTCATGTGTGGTGGTTTGAGGACTCCCTCATATATAAATTGTGCCCAAAATATACCTTTTAGGCCCATTGTACAAGTATCATTATTTGACCTTCATTAAGGCCTCGGGACCAATACCCAATTCTCTAAAAATAAAATGATGCCAATATTCCAAGTTAGAGGGAAATGATGTTCTTGGGAGGTCATGTGTGTTAGTTTGAGGTGTTATTTTTTTTCTTAGGTGCATAAAAGCTTCCTTTGGATCCTACAACCTCTGTTTCCTTTTTAACATGTTGAGGGCTTGTGCTTGAAAAATTGGTATCCCCACCTGCTCGCTAAATATCCGCTCTTATGGTCATGTATTTTGTTTTAAGGCTTCATTCATAGTATTGGATTCATTTAATATTCATTTAGGGCACAAGGCCTAGGTTTTCATGCTACCCACGTCGATGGCCCATATACCCATACCTTCAAGTCAAACCTTATAATAATGTGAATATCCCCACTTTCAATCCAAGGGTATGCATGGGAGTCCATGGGTGGTGGATAAGGGTGTCAATATTAATCGTAATTCCTTAGAATCTTCTTATAGGGCATAAGGCCTCTGTTTTGTCCCTTAACCATATATAGGCCGAGATACTCTTACTTAGTATAAAAAGTCTCCTAATAGCAGCCATTTCCCCATTTAGAGGAAATAATAGCTTGATCAATAGTTCATGTATCGTAGTTCAAGGAGTCGATGATGATGTCCATGGATTAGCAATATCTTCCTTTAGTGTCCATCCCTTGGGTTTCTTCATTCAACCATGTCCAAGGCCACCCGGTGCTTAAAATATCCTAGCAGCAGCCATATCACCACTCAAAATACAAACATAGCCTCGATAGGTCCGAATTAGTAGTTTGAGTCATTTTGCTTAGCTCTAGATTCCTAGAAGCTTCCTTTAGTGCCGAGGCCCCATGATTCTTTGCATAATTATTTCTAGGATTAGAGACACGTACTTAGCGTTGAAATCCTCCTAATGTCACTAATATCCCCACTTTGATGACAATGATATCCTTTGAAATTCATGTGTGGTATTTCAAATATTCCTTTAGATCCTAATGCCTAAGTTTCGAGAATTTATCCAAGATTGCAGTACCCATACATATTACTAAAAAAATCCTAATGTTGTTTATGTCCCCATTTAGAAGTAGGATACCCCTATTAAATCATTGCTAGTGATTTTAGGTGTAGTTATTTTCGATGGATGCCAAAAATATTACGTTAGGTCCTATTGACGGGTTTCTTCCCTCAAACATGTTAAGGGCCTTCCAACCCATATCTAGTTCTTAAAACCTGTAATAGCACTAATATCCCCACTCTCGGTCCAAGGAAATCGTTAAGAGGTCCTATATGGTGGTTCAAGGTTTCTTTCTAGATATTAGAAGTTTAAAGTATTACTTTAAGGCATAAGGTCCAAGTTCCCTCCCTTAATCACATTTTATGGCCCTAAGACCCACACATAGTGTTATTTCCTCGCAATTCCCCTTTTTCCCTATTATGAGACGAAGGATCCTTTCCAGAGATAAATTTTGTTGAATTAACACATTTTTCTCAACCTTGGATGCCTAGAGCCTTCCTTCAGTCCCTAAAGCTTGAGTTTCTTCCCTCAACCATGTTGAAGGCTCCTAGGACTATCGTTAATGATCAAAACATAATAACAATGTCATTTTCCACACATAGAGGCTAATAATACCCTTAGGGATACATGTGTGGTGGTTTGAATTGTCTTTCTTTGACTTAGACTCCTAAAAGCTTCTTTTAGGGCTTAAGGTATATGATTTCTCTCTAAACCTTGTACATGGTACTAAGAATCATACCCAATACTTAACACACGATAATGCAGTTTATCCCCATGTAACCGCAACAATAGTTTACAGCACAGCCGCAGTTTTCACCTCAACCATAGATGGTGGTACAACCATAGTATAACCAAGCACCATGACTATGGTATAATCAGCCACAATATGTCCAACAGCAACCAAACCCACTGTAGCAACAGATGGCCCAATCGCATTTTCAGCAAGGAGGAGTTTGGAGAGGATTCCACTGAGGGTTTAGAGGTCGAGGAGGAGGACAAGGTCGTGAATCAATCTAGTGTTGCACTTGTGGGATATTTGGGCATTATCAAAGGGAGTGCCCTCATGCGCACTGTACATACTGTGCATCTAGTGATCATAATGTTGAAAACTACCCTTATTTGATTGCAAAATGGCAAGCTAGAAACATTCCCGAGTTGCAGAACATACAGAATCAGAATCAGCCTGCGTTCCAAGTACATAACGAATCGACAATGCAAAACGAGGTCCCACCATAGACTCAGACTCATAACCCGCCCTAGACTCAGAACCAGCGGATGAGTCAACCATTGAATCAGAACCTACCATTGAACTTGAATCAAGGACCAACAATTGCCACAATTCAAGCCGAGCCA
Organism: Pseudotsuga menziesii; assembly: GCA_001517045.1. Classification (NCBI taxonomy): domain Eukaryota; kingdom Viridiplantae; phylum Streptophyta; class Pinopsida; order Pinales; family Pinaceae; genus Pseudotsuga; species Pseudotsuga menziesii. The sequence goes on from LPNX010695067.1 coordinate 4,515, forward strand.
CGAATGAAGGATGTCGACATTGGGATCGTCACTCGCACGAGTGCGAAAAGTAAAGACGATGGACCACAGTAGCAAGTTTAGCTCGCTGGAAAGAAAAAGGTGGCATTTGACATTATGACAGAGAAAGACACATTATTTAGCGCAAAGAATGCAATCGGGAGAAATCCAAGTATGTTACCAATTATTGATATGACATTTGCTTTCAATCCATCTGTAGAGGAAGGATCACCGTGATAGAATAGCACCTTCTGATAGTTATTTGAGATTTGTCTATCACCGGCAAGGGACCTTGGGTGCCCTTGTCAAGCTTGAGACATTATTGCACCACGCGAATAAGGCAGTGAAGGATTCTGCAGTAAATTCTTCGCAGAAAAGGAAGACAGGAAAGGAGATGAGGATGAATATCTAGATCGAAGAATATGAAGTTGAATTGGTCATTATGGATCTTGGACTAGACGTAAATATTCTGACCAAGAAAACCTAACAATTGATGGGAAAGCCAAAATTGGGATGGTCACCGGTACAGTTGCGAATCACAATCAAGCAAAGGTTTAGCCTATTGGTTGTGTTTCAAACTTGGTTGTTGACATTGAGGGTATGAAAAAGCATGATCAATTTGATGTGATAGAAATAGTAGAAGATGGTGGTTCCTACCCTACGTTGCTGGGGATTGGATGGGCTAATGATAGCATGGAGGTTATCAACTTCAAAAAATGAGTTATGAAATTTAAAAACCAGGATGTCTGGGTCATTGCTCCTATGGACACTCAGGGGGGATGGCGTTATATTGAACCTATAAGGGATGAAGTCGGAAGAAGCTAGGAACATGCTTATAACATCTTTGAAGACTACATTCATGCTATCGTCGATGGCGAACTTGGATGGCGCAGTGCAATTTCTGCGTCCTTTGATTCTGATGATGCTTTGGAACTCTCGCAAAATAGGTTGCATGAAGTATCATTCAGGAAATGCACGTTGATTACACAGTCTCTCCTACGAGTCGCAACTAAAAATATGGAGTTTCCCATTTATGAAGGACTGTCGGGACTATCAAAGTTCTTTCATGAATTTGAAGATAAATTTTGGGAAATCTACTCTGCCTCAATGGTGGGAAACACACAAATAGATGATCTTTGACTAGGAACAGTGCCGTAGATTTATGGTGGTGCACTTCAGAGACTTAGAGGTCTATCATGCTGGGAGATACAAAGGATGGAATAATCCCACCAGTCATTTAATCGAGTGTCATACTTTATGCATGTCACGGCCTAGAGATGAATGGGTCCATGCTTTCATTCACACTCTAGAAGAAATGCCAAGATCCTGGTATGTGGTGGCAGAGTTGTGCAAAACTATCACCACTTGCGAGGAGTTTTCTGTTTGTTTTGCGTAGATGTTTAGTTTTAAGGACGTCAACCCAGAGGTATGCAATGCTTTATAAATCATCTGCGACATTGTAATCAACGTCACCCCTGTCGCCTATCACAATGATCCGCATGCGCATTGTTTCATCCAATCTATGATGGCATGCTACAAATTGTCTGGGGAACATGAAGATCACAATGAGTTGCAGAATGTTAATATTCCAGAATCAGAAGGAAGCCATGATGTCGCATCCATAGACATACCGACGAACATGATGAGTTAGTCGTTGAGGATCCAGAAAATCAACATTGGGTCAGCACATAACCAAAAATTTGCCAATGTCAGAGACTTCCGGGATGTGGAGACCATGGCCAAGATCATGAACCTACTACATGAATTCGAGGACCCTTTTTCGATGTGGTTTTCAGAGATGAAGGGAATTTTAGGAGACGTGGGGGAGATTAAAATCATGTTAAAACCAAATGCTAAACCAGTGCAACAAATTCCGTATCGATTAAATCCATGATCCAAGGACCGTGTGAAGGCTGAGATTGACCAGATGCTTGATGATGCGATCATCGATCCTGTAGAAGAATCTGAATGGATAAGTCCTATGGTGGTTAAATTATTCCTACATGCACGATCTGTTCCTGACCCCTTTTAGAGATGAAGTTCTTAAAGGCGTAGGCGTCCAAGAGATGTATTCTTTCATGATTGGCTTTTCGGGATACCACTAGATCCAAATTGCGAAGGACGATCGCCATAAGACTAGAGTTGTCACCGAGTAGGGCTGTTTTCAATATACAGTGATGCGATTTGGGCTGAAGAATTCACCACCCATATTCTCTCGTGTAGTTTTCATTGTATTTAAATATTTTATTCAAAATTTCCTACAGGTGTATATGGATGTCTAGACTATCTATGGACTAATTAGGGACCATCTCGACAACGTGTGACTGATACTGAAAAGGTGTCGACAGTGTTAGATCGCCTTAAATTCTAAAAGGTGTATTTTTTGCGCACCATATGGCATGCTACTGGGGAACATAGTCTGCAGAGAAGGTCTATTGGTCGAATTGGTGAATATTGCGCTAATCCTTTGTTTACCACCACAAACGAATGTCAATATGCTTTGAGCCACACTAGGGCATACTGGATACTATCACAATTTTATCAAAGGATACGCTGCGATTATTGCCCCAATGGAGAAACTACTAAAGAAGGATGCAGCTTATGAATGGACTGAGGAATGTAAAGGAATCTTTGACACTTTCAAAGCGAAGATGGCCTCTGCACCCATACTGGCTTTTCCTTATTGGAATAAGGAGTTCCATGTGCACGTCAACACTTCTTCTATCGCACTAGGGGTCATTCTTACACAACCACATGAGTGCAACCTAGATCACCCAATCTCATATTCCATTAGGAAGATATCATCTGCTTAACGAAATTATACCACGAAGGAAAGGGAAGGATTGGTGATGGTTTATGCGTTGCAAAATTTCCGGCACTACCTATTGGGCAAACATTTCAAGATTTTCACTGATCATTCTGCTTTGCAATACCTGGTCAATAAGCCTGTGTTGGGGGGGGAGATCTATTGATGGTTATTACTCTTCTAGGAGTTTGAGTTTGAAATAGTTGTGAAGTCAGGGCGATTGTACATTGGTATGGATCATCTGTCTCAGGTCGAGAATGGTGAAGCACTAACCAATGTTGATGATGGATTTCCATATGCACAATTGTTCAGTGTTGACATCACAGAGGATCACTAAAGTATAAAGTGACATTCCAACTTCTACAATTTTCTATGATTATACAACTATAAACTTAACTTCAACTCTAATCACTTACGCCTTTGTCCAACTACATTTAGCATCTAGGAGTCTAGCTAATGTGCAGTCATGTAAGAGTTGAAATCAAAATAAAATCGTTCGAACTCCTAATAAACTCCTGCATCTCGTAGTTGGCCATCTAGATAATATATAGTTGGTATAGAATCAATTCTCAGCGGGTGATTCAATTCTGACATAAATTATAGAAGCAATTCTTCTAAATGCACAAGACAATGGAAATAGATGACACTCAGATATCTTATAGTGTTAAACATACAAATGAAGGTGAAGAATCTTGAGTGGGTAAAGTTGGAAGGGGCTCTTCCATTCATTACAGATACGGTCCAATCAAATCAAACGTGTATGCTCCACCGATATTATCTAGTCAAGGCTAATCGAAATTATTTAGTAAGGTGATATTATTCAATTCAATCCAATGGAAATGATAATTTGCATCGTCCCTAACACGGCGAACTTCAATTATCTACCGTCGTGGAGATGACGTTAGGATTACCTCGGCTGTTGATGGTTCCAGAGATTCTAACACAAATAATAGGAATGTAATGTAGGATAAAAGAAAGGATCTATTATTATGGGGTTGGTTTTTTTTTATTATGTAATTTAAAAAAAATGTTTTTAATGTTTAAATCAGAATTTTGATGGTACAAATGATTTATTATGTAGTTTTAATAACCTCAAATTGTAATTTTTATATTTTTAACGAGATTTTGAAGAAGCTTGGCTATACTTGTTTTTATGCCTTTATATTTTTAGCCAGATTTTGAAGACGACTTGCTATACTTGTGTCTATGTCTTTTTCTTTAAGAGAGTGATTGTGATGTGTTGATTTATGTGTTTATCTTGCTTTAGTTGATTACATTTTGGGAACTGCTCTGCTTTCAGGTGACACGTAGATTCACTAGGTGGGGTGCTACACTGAGGGTAGGCATCTGGTAAAGATGAAGGCTTGTTAACATAAACTAGTTACGTCAATATGCATACATATATTAGAGTTTTGGGGTGGACTACCATCCATGCTTTTTCATCTATGGACAAGAATGAGACAAGTGGACTGTTGAGATTGATTCTATGGGATTCATACAAAATTAAATGAGAATGAGACAAGTGTACTCTACGGATTGAATCTATGGCCCTCATCCAAAATTAATAATTAATAATTTCAAATAAGTACACTTAATGATAGTTGTAAAAATTAAGATTAATCTTCAACTATTCGATTAATAGATATAACTACGAGCTTAACTCCATCGATTATTAGATACAACTATTAGCTTAACTCCAATGACTTTAGAACTAGTAGCTTAAATTCAACTCTAATCACACTTATATTGAATACCTATTAGCTTAAGTCCAATGATTCTACAAATATTAGCTAAACTTCAACTCTAATCGCTTAAGGCTTAGTCCAAGTGCATTTGGCATCTAGGAGTCTAGCTAATGTAAAGTAATGTAAGATTCGAACTCATAATAAAATTGTCCGTACTCCTAACAAGCTCATGCATTTAGTAGTTGGGCATCTAGCTAATGTGCATAAGGCTTATTCTAACTACTAACAAACTATATTAACAACAATAGCTTTATATTAACTTTTAAATTAACTGTAAGATACAACTATTAACTTAACTTCAATGATGTTACAACTATGTCGTTAACTTCCAGTTTGATAACCATAAATTTAGTGGTTGTTATATTAGTTAATTATTGGATACAAGTAGTTACCCATTCTTAAGGAAAAAACATTATTAATGTGTCAAATCACTGAAATTATTTGGAACATATTAAACTTAGTAATATGGTAGTTGCCAGTATTAATATGGTTGTTGCTACTGTAATTTACCCTATGAGGTCCTTACTGTGTTCAGGATTGGTTCCTACTCACTTACCCTGACTTTTGCATGCTGTACACATGCCTCCCCCTCTGGGTTGGCTTCATAAATTCTACACAGCAGGCTGTACTCAATATCTTGGTCTCGTAAGATGCCATGGAAGCTGCAAGGAAAGGCCTCTGATTCTACACAGCAGGCTGTACTCAAGTAAAACTATCCACTAACATAACAGTTCCATAGAGGATACGATATCATAAATTCTGGCTTCATATAGCAGAGGTTATGATTCTACACATCCGAGTACATTAGAGGTGAGCAGAGATGCATAACCATTCTAAGATATATCAGATGTTACTCATAATCTTATGATTCATATATGCATATCCAAATATCTCTACTCATATGTATGTATCATTCCAGATTAATACACAACGATGGCTAAGAATATAGGCATTCTCACCTCAAAATATATTATTGATATGCATAACCTAGAATTTCTGTTGGCTTTATGTATTTTGCAAAATGTAGTCCGTTTACGTAATCGTCAAATTCTGCGCTCATATATCAGAAGCTACGATTCTACACAGCGGCGACCTCATGTAAGTGAAACGATTGTGGACGAGAGCTAATAGACAAATGCGTGCAGGATTCAAGTGCCGAGTTTGCTGTATCGAATATCTGGCTCATCGTCTTGTCCATTGTGTGACTCGTCTTGTCCTTCTATTGCCATTTCTCCATTGTCTCACTCATCCTGTCCTCTATTGCCATTTCTCCATGCGGTTCTTTCTGGTGAAATGTTTAGTGAATACAATACAAAAAACAATGGCGAGCGTCTTCTTTTGATCCGTTGTATATGTAGAAAACACAAATTCACTTTACGAACGAGTGATTTGGAAAAATAATTGGATTTATGGTTCCAAAAGTCTTACGCAGAATGCACAAATTTCACTTTACGAACTGGTCATTCTAACTTTATCGCTTCCATGTTTCACTCATACTGTGTTTGATTTCAACATATGTGATATGCATATAGACACTAAGTTAGAGACTAAGTTTTCAATATGCTAAGCCTAGTAGATCAACTATTTTTCAAGCAAAATGAAACATGGTTCCCATTGTTCTATGGAAAATCCTTTTAGCATTCAAACAAACTGGAAATGTCTTACTGGCTTACTGGCCTTTTTTGTTCCAGAGACATGAAGCTTACCATGTAACATGCCCAAGTGATGGTCCTGCACCGTCCACTAGCATTATCTTACAAAACAAAAAACACCTACCTGGTCCTGCACCAGCCACTAGCATTATCTAGCAAAACTACAGCCCCAAAGAAGCTGCTTTAAGGTCTCAACTTAATTTGATCATGCACTGTATATTTCATGCTACAACACTGTTGTACCACTAAATGTCCAATAGTCATTTCATCTTTTTTTGTGTGTATCATATGTGTGAGTAATTATGTTTTTTTCCAATCTCATGTCTGGGTAGTAATACTTAGTACAAATACCAAAAACTTCCTCAAATTTCATGATTATGGAATTTCGTTGTTAATAATGTAGCAATTAAGATTTAGCAAAAAAGATGAATCCATTTTGATATGTTAACAAAATATTGGATTCGAGGATGTATTTTTGAATTTCATCTTATCCATTCTTAATGGATTCCAGATTTATCCATTGTTAATGGATTCCAGATTTAATTTTCATTTATTAAACTAATTATATTATATTTAGTTTTCCTGCATTTTCTGTAATTTCTTTTGAGATTTCTATTCTATATGTAAATGGAAATTAAAATATAAATGCTTTTAGCCAAGTAATATCTTATATTTTTTACTTGGGATTTCAAAGGAATACAATATAAATAAAAAATTTTAGATTCAAACAACATCAACACAGGACAGTTTTAGCATATTTTATATTGCATGGGAACAATTGTAATTGTTATAATGGCAATGCATAATAATAGGTACATGGAATACCCATTCTCAAATTGAAATCTCTTCTTGGTGGTTGTTTATGTAATTCTTCTTGGGTTTTAACAATTATACCAAAAAAACTTGTCTTTTTATATAATTCTTTATATATAATACTTTTAGTTTAGGTTTATTATTCTAGTTTTAACTACAAGGAGTTCATCTATTAGGTTTCAAGTAATTGTAAAAAAACTTACTATAAATTATCATCTCTGCATATTATCATCTCATAGGCATCCTCCTTACTAAACCTTTTAAAAAATTATCATCTCTAAAAGTTAGGCATCGTACTTGCTGAACCTTTTGAAAAATTATCATCTCAAATGTTATTTTCATCCCGCTCTCCACATACTACTGTTGTTTGTTCGAAGCATTTGATGGAAATTTTTTTGCAATGTTATCACCCAAACAAGAATAAACCTACTTACATTTTGTTGTTCCTTGTCTTTTTGATGACTTTTTTTTGTTCTTTCTTGTCTTTTTAATGAATGACTTTTTTTGTTGTTCCTTGTGTTTTTAGGGAATGACCATCCTACAATTTTCAGCACACTCGTTGTTTAGGGTTTTTAGCTTTCCTCGATTTTCCTTTGCCAAAATACTATCTTCTTCTTCCCACTGCCAAACCTACATGCTGCACTTTCTTTTTCCCTCAAATTGTATAGCTAAAGTTACTCTAACCTTATAACTTAACCTGATTTAAGTAAGCAATACTCTTAGTTAACTTATTTTAACATTTTCTCAACATAAGTAATGTATTCTCTAATTAATTTATCTCAACATTTTTAAAAATCTTTAAGAATTGTAATCTTAATGGACCACTATATATCCTACTCTAATTAGTTAGTTAGTTAAATGGTTGAGATGGTCACATTAGGTAAAATTAGTGAACCATGGTAATTTCTCACTCATTGTAAAATTAGTGAAACATGGTATTTTCTCACTCATTGTATTTACTACATTTGATTAATATTGAGAAAATAATTTTCCAATTGTATTTATGTGGTTTTTACTCCTTAGCTAATATTCTTTAACAATTTCCACTAATCTTAAATATAGTGTGTTAATTAAGCCTCACTCCATGCTCTTGAATTCACCCTCACTTTCATTGCCCAATTCAGTTCTTAATGTATCTTCCATGCTTTGTGAGAGAGAAAAGCTACCGTTTTTTTTTCGGATTTTAAATGTCTGATAATGCAGATAAGCAATTGTATGATCTGCTAGTTCTTATTGCTAATGATAAGAGCAGAAATTATATGTTTATTTTCTTTGAGTTGATATATCTACAAAGAACAACTCTAAACAGGAAAACCATCATCTTTGAAGCATTAAAAAATATAGTGCAAAGTAAATTTGTATCTTCACCAAGTATGAAACATTTATATATCTTCATGGGCTCTTTGATCATTAGAAGTTCATTATTGGCTTTCTTAAAATTGTCATACCATCTTTTAAAAAATTTATTTATCTAATTATTAACAAAAGTTAAAACCAACCAACATTTCTAATATTTTTTTCCCTGTCCAAGCTTTATGAAAAAGCTAGTATATTATTTTCAATATTTAACATATAAGCATAATTATTTGTCTTCACCACATGCTGCAATTTATCAAAACTTAAACTCAACTCTACTCAAGGATTGTGTTAAAAGGAATATATAAGTATAAATTCATCCCATCCAACCTAAATCTTTAATGCATTGCCTTCTAGAAAACAAAAATTCTAAGACAAATATTTAAATGAGGAACTCAAAGAAAACCAACCAATAATATCAAAATGTATCCAGCATATTGATTGTCCTAGAAATAAATATTATTGCATCTTTGCACTAGATGGGCCTTGGAGCGATCACTACACATAACTAAAACCAAGTAAAAACATCAAAAGGATGCATATCATATTCAGCTCTCTGATACTAGAAATGTGCAAGGATCATTATTTCTTTGCAATAATCATGTGAATAAAACATTAAACCATATAAAACATGCTTGAAAAAACTATAAATATAACATTTAGATAAATATCAAGATCTACATTAGTTTTAGGGTCACACATAATCACAAAAAAACTACAAATGTAAATATTAACACATAAAACATGATCACAAAAAACAATAAATGTCACAAATCAAGTTGTTCACATGCATCAAAGAAGGAGAAAGAGCAATACTTCAATCCATGCCTTGAAAGTCCCCCATCGAAGAGTTTTCAACCATCCCTTTGGCCATGTATAAACTAGAGTGTTCTAAAGAAACCAAGTATGGAAACAACAAAGGGGAGTCACAAGGCACATTATAGTAAATAATTCACTTGAGAAATAACTAGGAAATTATTCAATTGAGAATAGTCTTGAGTTCACTAGGGTGACTAGTTTAATAATCATGTTTTCCTTTTAGAAAATGGTCTAAATCCTACACACAATCCTTTGTAGTTTCAAAATAATTATATAGCTATAAATTATATATAGGAATACAATAAACCCTATAGTTGTTATTTGTCTTAAAGTAAGATCCCAAGTCTATAGACCTTTTTTTTGGGATTGACATTGGTTTCTTAGCATAATCATTAAAAATATTGTTAAAGATCTAAATCATGACTGAAAATGGATAAAATTGGCTCGTTTACTTTGACCAATGGTTTATAATTAAATAAACTAGGAGGAAAAATCATTTTAACTAAATTAACCTAATAACTATTTTAAGCAAAGTATGAGAAAAAAACTATTTTAACTAAATTAACCTGCTAGCTATTTTAAATAAAAGGAGGGAAAAAAACTGCTTTAACTAAATTAACCTAATAACAATTTCATCAACTCATTTAGTAGATATGACTAATAATTTCAAGATGAATAAACTAGTAAAATACAATATAACATGAAAAAGAAAAAACACATCATGTGTTCAACCAATATAACATGATAAATTAAAATTTGTATATATGCAATATGACCAACTTAAAATGGGGTTTTGCAATAACATACAAGTCACAATATACCATCATTCTTATACTAACTAGGGAATCACAAAAAAATCATTCAGCCAATTAATATAATGATTTCTCAGTTACAGTCGGCTTTAGTATGTTTAATTTTTCAACTTATCTAAAACAATTTTGTTGAAAAAAATGTACATATAATCTAAACAAGACTAAAATTACAGAAGTAAAAAAATGTACATAAATCCAAGAAAACATGATATTAAGTACTTGCAAATCACTAAAAGCACTTCAAGCAGAAAATGTGCTAAGGCATACTAAAATTAGATAATAAAAAAATTAGCTCGCCAATATAGTTGTTACCCTCATAAAAATCGATTTCAGAATCTAATCTTTCACTGAGATCAACCTCAACCGAAACCTCATAAACAGTGGATTCTGAAATTTTGAGAACCTTTCCATACACAGAGCAGATATTGGGTATTTCCTCGTTTCTCCGCTATAGAGAAAGGTGCAGAAGTTGCATAGGAAGGTTCAAACGAATGGACCTGGATTCCGGGGATCAAAGTCAGGTGACCATCTCTCCAGGCTCAATCTTGCCATTGCCGAGTACTAGAACCAGATCCAGGTGCCCTTACTCAAAACAAACTCACAATCATCTTCACAAAAGAACTCAATCCTGAAATAACCCTCACCCAGCATCTTAAAAATCCATTTGCTTCTCAGATTGCGCCCCCATTGTGCCCCAGACCATCCTGAGATTTCTTGGACAGTTGGGGTCCAGACCATCGTGAAAGCTGGGTTCATATCAACGAATCTACCTACCAAGGACTTATCATGGAATATAAAATCATCCACTGACATATAATTAGCGCCTGAATTTGACAGATCATTTCCTGGGAATTTGTGGGGACTCCCTAACATGTTTATCGAGAGATTAGTATAATTACTTAGAGTTCTCGATATATTTTTAAACCATATTGGGGTTTCTAATGGACCAGGATTGTGGGGATCAAAATCAGGTGACCATTTATTGAGGCTCAATTCTGCCACTCCCTGTATGTACCAGGGGTAATTGTTCAAAACAATCTGACAATCATCCTCATCAAAAAACTCAATCTTGAAAAAACCGCCGCCCAGTATCTTAAACATCCAATTGCTTCTCAGAATGCACCTCCAAAATGTTGCAGACCATTGTTGGAGGCCTTGGAGAGTTGGGTTCATCTGAGTGAATCTACCTACCAAGGACTTATCACAGAATATAAAATCATCCACTGCCATGTAATTCTTCATGGCCTCAGCACCTGGATTTGACAGATAATTTCCTGAGACTTCGGGAGGTCGGCTTGCTGACATATTTATCGAGACTTATCGAGATATTTGTTGTGTATACTACTTAAAAGTTTTTCCTCTTTCTTCAATGGAGATCGTGTACTCAGAATAAAATCGCTATTGAAATTAGAGTGTAAACAACCAATCGCTGTGAAGTATTGAATGTGGTTTTTCTGAAAAACAAATATTAGTAGAAACGCACCGAAAACCAGTTGAGCTCTCTTCCAATGGATTGTTAGTTATAATTATCATTAATAAATAGGTTAAAACACGGCGCCTATTAATAGACAATTATAGCCAAATATCGAAAGCCATAGCCGACAGTAATAGAGCCATATTTTGAGTTTAGGAGTTAATAATCAAAGAGATGATTTTTTTAAAAATTAATGAATTCATGTAAACGTGTTGTTGTGACGCAAGTGTGTTTGAATTTTTGTAATTGACGTTTTAAAGAGATTTAAAACATGTAAAAATTAAATAATATTATTTTTTGTTTTTTAATATTATAATATATACAAGATTTAAAAAATAAAATTATTTTAAATTAATTTTATGAAAATATTATAATATTTAAAAAATTATTGTTTTAATTAAAAGTAGAATATTAATGTTAACTTTTCTATATAATATGTCTTAAAATGCACTTCATTTATTTAATGTAATTGTTTTTGCACTTTCATGATATTAA
>LPNX010695072.1:2718-21957 GCA_001517045.1 Pseudotsuga menziesii
TTCATGTAAATTGTTAATTGTAAATTGTAAATTCGTGAAAATTGTAAATTGTAAATTCATGAAAATTGTAAATTGTAAATTGTAAATTCATGAAAATTGTAAATTGTAAAATTGTGAATTATCTAACACTATGGAATTGAAATTTACATGAATATGAAATTTATGAAATTGTAAACTATGAAATTTATCAACTATCAAATTGTAAACTATGAAATCTATCAAATTGTAAACTATGAAAATGAAAATCAAATTGCATAACTTTGAAATTTATCAAATTGTAAACTATGAAAATAAAAATCAAATTGCATAACTTTGAAATTATACCTATATAAATGGGATTTTCTTCCTCCATCATCGCTTCATTTGGAATTTCTTCTTCTCTCAAGATTGTTCTTGTTCTCCTCTTCCTTTCTTTATCTTTCTCTCTTTTCTCTTCAATTTTGTTTTGATTTCTTTCATTTCTTCTTGTTCGACGTTGGTTGCTTCCCATTGTGATTGATCAACAATTCAAATTGATACCTACAAAACAATCTACAATGCTAAATTTGTATTACAAAACAAACATTTTTTCAAAGAAATTATTTAATTTTGAAAGATAGAGTTATGTTTATATAGAGTTTCATAAAAAATTCGGGTGGGAAAGATGGTTGGGGTGTCATAAATTTTTGTAGTTGGAGTGTCATTAATGTTTGAATTCACTACCGGGCTTTTGCTCCAGAGGAGTTTACTAGGACCTCAACCGAGCTAATACCTCGGTCGAGATCTTAACAAAACCTAGACCGAGGATTTGTTAAACCCTCGGTCCAGGTTTTGTTAAGACCTTGACCGAGGTATTTAAATAGCTCGGTCGAGGTTTATACCTCAGTCGAGGGCTTAAAAAAATAGACTTAGCCCACATTCAAGCAAATGAAAAATTGCATGTGCCTTGCAGAGGTGTAAACCCTACCATTCCTAGCACATAACTGAGCGGAGTTGATACCGATAAATTCACCAACGAATCTTCTATCCATTGAGATATCATACACGCATTTTGGCATTCATATGAACTTTATTTTTTAATTACTTCTAAAACTTATACTTAGAAAACCACACTGCAACTTCGAAGCAACTCAAAGAAAAATCCGCAGAGTTAAAAATACACAGCCAAAAAATTCTTAAAAATGCACACATCACATATCGACGTGTCCTCTTCAAAAGGGTATCTTTGGTTTTTCAATTTTTGAAACAATAGAAAAAAATCCTTTACGTGGACAAATATGTGTTTAAAACGATGCTGAAATCGAATGTGGTCACTTTCGAAAAATAATAAATAATTGTATAATGCGAAAAAAAATTAACAAAAAAATATGCTCATCACACTGCATTTTATGTAGATCATGCTCATATATTTATTTATTTTAAATTATTAATGCAAGATTGAATTACTCTAAGTGGACACGAGCCACTTATTAGCTTCTTCAAATTTTTAAGGTCACACAGTTCATTAAATGCAAAAATTCACACATTAAATGGCATCGGAATATTTTTTTAAAAATATCACTATGAAGCCAACATAATATTCTACAATTTGTTTTTTTATTGCAAGTCAAAATTCACATGGCATATATGCGTTTTGAGGGCTTCTATCTAGCACATGAGTAAAAAACCAGGTTTTCATCGCCAAATTTGGCCAAAAAGTGTTACCCATCTTCATGGAATCACCCATAAGTATGAACACGCAATTGGAGCCAAGGGTTGGCAATTTGAGAGAATTCATAGCAGAGGAAACTGTGATCATTTTAATAAAGGAGCAATAATTCTCAATATTGTTTTGTTGTAAATTGATCCAGATTTATGTGAGAACGAAACAAAATAATAGAGATAGCATCATAAACACAGACATTTTGCAAAGATAACAGAGATATTATAAACACATATTGTATTAAATGGTGGATATTGAACAGATTCTAATACAATAACTAGAATGGTGGTAGCTATCTTTGAGAAGAGATGTGGTTGCTAAGCTCAACCATACAAATATGAATACGAAATGAGGCCAAGGGGGCCTATTTATAATAAGAATGAGGGTGAGAACCCCAAAAGTCAAAAACATAACCCTAGAAGATGAACTGTCATAAATTTTGCAGCCTCGAGGTAGTAAGTTGAACAATCAACTTCTTGAGGTCATAACCTTTGCATACGATCTCCGATTTGGGTGCTCGATAGCCTGTTGGAAAGGCCTATTCGATATTTACAAATTTTGATTGGGGATAAATTCATATTGGGGGAAAATATATGGCCCCTTGAATCGCAAAACAAATTTCATTTAGGGCCTCAAAATGACCTCAGAAGTTTGGGACCCGGAAAACCATAGAAAACTAACTAGGAAACCCGCCACAATGGACAATTTTTTTGAGTTAGCGGAATAGGTGGGTAGCCACCAATTTCCATCTGGACCAATCCTCCCTCACTAGGAATCAATGGTATCTTTTTCTTCAAATCTCATATTAGATCTCAAACTGTGTTGAGCTGATCTCTTCGTGCAACATTTGCTACAGTGAAGAGGCTACCCTTCTTTGACATCCCGAGGGATGCAGGTGTGGTGTTCTCGTAAGCTCCAATATCGTGATGATTTCTGTTGAGATCAGGTTCTTTTGGCTTCCGTTGTCAACAACAAAATGTATTGGGTTTCCCTTCACCCACATCTATGAGTGGAAGAGGCGCTCCTCTTCCTCTAACTATTCAGGATCCTCTAGTTGAATCTGTGTGGTAGAAACAGTGGCAGTGGGGTCTGCATCAATGATGTGCTTCCCATTGTCTGTGGATGTGGCATTGGGTTCATAATATGAATTGGGATATGATTTTGAATATTTGAACTCATCCACCAATGAATTCTTTGAGCAACATTCATCAGTGTTGTGCCAAGGGATTTTATGAAACTCGCACCACTTCCCGGTGTCCTTCTTTGTCTTTCCATTCCCCTTCTTTGCTTGTGGCAGTGACTGATTGTCATTTCCTTATCATGTGTTTTTTGGGCCAGGGTTTCCATTTCCTTGCTTAAGTGATAGATTTGCAGGTTCAAAGTCTCGCTTATTCTTTTGCCGTAATTTCTTCTCGATTTTGACAGCATACCAATAGGAGGACCCAAGTGAAGAGATGTTGAGGAAGTCCATGTCAGTTTGGATGTAGCAATTTAGGCCACTGCAATATTTCAGAATCAAGTGTCGCTCAGAGTCCTTGATACCCAACTTTGTGCGTAAGGTATGGAAGTTGTTCATGTACTATGACACCGTTTGGTTCCTCTCTTAATGCAGAATGGGCCATTTGGTGTATTGGTCATCATAGTTTCCGATAGGGTAATACTGTTCCTTGACGACATATATGAAAGAGGCCTAAGTGAGATTATTTTCAAGTATTCTAGACTCATCTAATGATATTTTCTCCCAATAAGCACCCCATCAATTTTGGACATGGGGAACTGCCTTCAGGAGCGTAAATGTGATCTTTTTATCGGAGAAATTGTGGACAGAGAAATACCTTTCTAGAAAATTCAACCAATTATTTAGGGCATCTTCATCGATCCGACCTTCAAATAAAGGAATATCAAAGTTAACTTGTACCTTGAATGGGGTTTCATCTCTGAAACGCTTGCTCGTATAAGGTGCACAACATTCGTAAAAGGATCTGGGTGAAACTATCCATCATCTCATTTCTCTGTCACTTGGGGGATTCATCGAGCAATGACTTGATAGGATCTTCTGCTCCATTTTCTCTCTTTTATTCTGCCATGGGAGGTCATTTGGGTGGCGAGAGTGATGTTCCTGAAGTGAAATTAGTTAGAGACCAAACCCTTTATACCCTAACCTCGTCGAGGACATGCGCTGAGAAGCGATCCAAGAGTAGATTGATCTGATACCACTGATCTAGATTTATGTGGGAATGAAATGCAATAAAAGAGATAACATCATAAACATAGACATTTTGCAAATATAATAGAGATATAGTAAATACATATTCTATTAAATGGTAGAAATAGAACATACTATAATACAATAATTAGAATGATGGTAGCTATCTCTGAGAAGAGATGTGGTTGCTACCCTTATCCGTGCAAATATTACTATAAAATGACTCCAAGGGGGCCTATTTATAATAAGAATGAGGGAGAGAACCTCAAAATTCCAAAACATAACCCTATAAGATGAATCGTCATAAAGTTTGCAGCCCCAAGGTGGTAACAAATCGGTGCATTCGAAGATGTTAATGCCTGGCGTAAGTTTCTTGTTCAATGATTCGATCCAAGCTGTTGATGAGAGAATATCGGATTTCCTTCCACGCATCTAGCTGAAACTATGGGAGTATCTTTCCTCATTAGTTGGAACACGTCCGTCTTGTGAAACAGTTCAAATTAAAAGTTCATTCATTGTAATGAACTAATCTTATACAAGGTAATAATATCCATAACTTTTCTTGTTTAATTCGGTAGCCTGAAGATCGTAGATATTCATGGCTGCCTGATATTAATGTAACTCAACTGTTCCATTTCTGTATAAGTATGAACAAGAAATTGGAGCAAAGGGTTGGCAATGTGAGAGAACTTATAGTAGAGGAAATTGTAATTATACTTTGATCATTTTAATAAAGGAGAAACAATTCTAAATATTGTTTTGTTGTAGATTGATCCGGATTTATGTGGGAAAAAAATCAAATAATTGTGATAGCATCATAAACACAAACATTTTGAAAAGATAACAGAGATAGAGTAAACACATATTCTATTAAATGGCGGAAATAGAACAGACTTCAATACAATAGCTATAATGGTGGTAGCTATCTTTGAGAAGAGATGTGGTTGCTACACTCATCCATGCAACGTTGAATAAAAAATGACGCCAAGGGGGCCTATTTAAAATGAGAGTGAGGGAGAGAACCCCAAAAGTCCAAAACATAACCCTAGAAGATGAACCGTCATAAATTTTACGCCCCCAAGGTGGTTAAGTTGAACAATCAACTTCTCGAGGTCATAACTTTTGCATACGATCTCCGATTTGGGCGCTCAATAGCCTGTTGGAAAGGCATATCCAAGATTTACAAATTTTGAATGGAGACAAATGCATGCCAAAGTAAAAACATCGTTTAGGGCCTCAAAACGACCCCAAACATTTGGGGCTCAAAAAACCATAGAAAAATAACTAGGAAAGTGCCACAATCGACAATTGTTTTGAGCCAGAGAAATAGGTGGGTGACCACTGATTTCCATCTGGATCAATCCTCCCTCCTTATGAAGCAATGGTCTCCATTGTGTCAATTCCCGTATCAGATCTTGAACTGTGTGTTGAGTTGATCTCCTAGTGCAACATTTGCTGAAGTGAAGAGGCAGCCCTTCTTTGACATCCCGAGAGCGTTGTAATTATTGTATGTATGATTTGTTTCTAGATGAGCTCTTTGAATGTGTAGCCTTGCACTTTAGAGGTACTCGAATGGATGAGGGAATACTGACTTCATTTCCTTTCTGTTTTTGTTGATTAGAGACACCTTGTGCAAAGGGTGTGAAGGTCTTTGTGACCTGATGTTCTCCTCTGCAAGAGATTGTGAAGAGCAATAATGTTTTGGTGTGGGAACTTATCTTCATACCCCATGAGATTGTGGCAGGTGTGATTGTCTTTGGGATCCGATATATTTTTCCTTCCAAAGTGACAACAACACTGCGAGGTCGTGACTCATATACAACATGACGCTTCCACATATATGGTTATCTAAAAAGAACATCATATATTTCAACTAGGACCACATCACACAATACCTCGTCTTTAAAAGGATTGATGCAATATTGTAGGAGGAATTTTTGAGTAATGTGGATAACTCATCCTTGTCTTAGCCAATCAATGTTGTAGGGATGAAGGTGTGGTGTTGTCGAAAGCTCCAATATCTTGATGACTTCTGTTGAGATCAAGTTATTTTGGCTGTATTTGTCAAAAACAAAATGTAGTGGGTTTCCCTTCACCCACATCTGCGAGTGGAAGAGGCGCTCTTCTGCCTCTAAATATTTAGGATCCTCTAGTTGAATCTATTCGGTAGAAACAGTGGCAGTGGAGACTGCATCAATGATCTCCTTCCCATTGTATGTGGTTGTGGCATTGGGTTCAGAATTGAAATTGGGATCTAATACTGAATATTTGATATCGATTACTAATGACTGATTTGAGCGACATTCATCAGTGTTGTGCCAAGGAATTTAATGATATTCTCACCACTTCTCGATGTCCTTCTTTATCTCTCCATTTCACTTCTTTGCTTTTTGCGGTGGCTGGTTGTCCTTTCCTTGTCCTTTGTTTTGTAGGCCAGTGTTTCCCTTTCCTTGCTTCTGCGATGGATTCATAGGTCCAAAGTCTCACTTGTTTTTTATAAAAATTTCTCCTTTATTTTGACAGCATACCAATAGGTGGATCCAAGTAAATAGATGTCGAATAAGTCTATCTCGGTTCGGATCTACCGATTTATTCCACTATGATATTTCAGAATCAGGTGCTGCTCAGAGTCCTTGATACCCATCTTTGTTTATAAAGTATGGAAGTTGTTGGTGTACTCCGATACTGTTTGGTCCCTCTCTTGACGCAGAATGGTCCATTTTTTGTATTGGTCATCATAGTTTCCCACAAGGTAATATTGTTCCTTGACGACATCTATGAAAGAGGCCCAAGTGAGATTTGTCTCAAGTATTCCAGACTCATCTGATAATATTTGCTCCCAATAAGTACCCCATCGATTTTGGTGGCAGTTTCTCGTTTGATGATCTGGTCCAAGATGTTGAAGAGAGAATCTCGGATGTCCTTCCACGCATCTAACTGAAACCACTAGAGTTTCTTTCCTCATTAGTTGGAACACGTTCGTCTTGTGAAATAATTCAAATTAAAACTTCATTCATTGTGATGAAATGATCTTCTGCAATGTAATAATATCTGTAAATTTTCTTGTTTGATTCGACCACTTGAATATCATAGGTATTCATGGATGCCTAAGTTAATGTAACTGAACTATTCAATTTCTATATAAGTATGAACAAACAATTGGAGCCAAGGGTTGACAATTTGAGAGAAGTCATAGGAGAGGAAATTGTAACTATTCTTTGATCATTTTAATAAAGGAGCAACAATTCTCAATATTGTTTTGTTGTAGATTGATCCAGATTTATGTGGGAATGAAATGAAATAACAAAGATAGCATCATAAACACATACATTTTGCAAAGATAACAGAGATACGATAAACACATTGTCTATTAAATGGCGGAAATAGAATAGACTGTAATACAATAGGTAGAATGGTAGTAGCTATCTCTGAGAAGAGTTATGGTTGCTTCACTCATCCATGCAAAGTTGAATACAAAATGAGGCCAAGAGGGAATATTTATAATAAGAATGAGGGAAAGAACCCAAAAATTCCAAAACATAACCCTAGAAGATGAATCGTCATAAAGTTTGTGGCCCCAGGGTGGTAAGTTGAACAATCAACTTCTCGGGTCATAAATTTTGCATACCATCTCTGATTTGGGTGCTCGATAGCCCATTGGAAAGGCCTATTTGAGATTTACAACTTGTGACCTGGGTAAAATGCATTTCAACCTCAAAACAGGCCCGAAATTTTGGGACCTAAAAAACCATAGAAAAATAACTAGGAAATTTCCACAATGGACCATTGTTTTGAGTTAGTGGAATAGGTGGGTGGCCACTGATTTCCATCTAGATCAATTTGTTATCAGAAATTCTCAATCAGTGCAGACACTATTTGTTCCTCTGCACTATAAATCACAAGCACAGAATGAAAATAAACAACAAAATATCATTTCCTTAAACAATCAAATTAAATGACATGAAACACAATATACCTCAACCTTAGATCTCTTTGTCTTTTCTCCAAAAAGCCTTGCAATGGTTCAATACCTGCAAAACAGATCAAAAGATAAACAAACAAGATGAGAGCATCATGATAAATTGACTATTTATATCAGTGATCAAGGAGTCTGATAACATCTAATTAAAATCAATACATCAAATATAGGAAAGGGGAATGTCTTTGTATTAATTATGAAAGAGATATAAGTACAACCAAAAATCCTTGATGTCGATGGCTTCCATCTATACAAGAATATCTACAAGCCTCTATGACTATGAAGATCTCTCCACACACAAGCTAGCTCTACTTTGCCTCTAACTCAGACTTCAATCCAACAATATAAGGGAACTTTTCTTGGCCTCCCTCACTCACATCATGAAGGCTTCATTTATAGGCCAAAAACCATGAGACTGACTTAGGGAATGGATAGAATGTGATCCATATAGGTGAGGGAAGTGAATGCCACCTCTCCCAAGCATGTCGGAAATGACTCCACGGAGGCTTCCGCATGGAAGCTTCCAAAAACTTATTTTTTCATATTTTTGAGCATCGATGCTCTTGGTAAAAAGGACATGTGTGTCGACCTAGGGTTTTATCAAAGGAAAAGGGAAACGACTCTTTTTACTCCATGGTGAGAGGCACCATTGATGCTCTGTGTAAAAAGGGTAAATGCGCCGACCCTTCAAGATATGGAAAAAAGACATCCAATGTATCTCAGTTTAGGTTTTTGAGAAGGAAAATGATCAATGTGGAATTTCCAGAAAGGATGATGGGTAGTGTGGAATTTCCAGGTGCAACAGAATGCCCCCCAAAGTATGAAGCTAGAAGGAAATGATGATGAAATAGTTTGCAAGATATCCATCTGGTATAGAGGCAATGAGAGATAAGCTCATAACTGACATAAGACCAATAACTGACTCCATCCAAATCAATCATATATGTGGACCAATACACTGTAGATATATGATGATGACTATGTCATGGCTACCAAAAATACACTGTAGATCCAAGAATAATTGATATAGGAGGTAGGACATAACTACAAAAAATACAAAGTAGATCTATGTCACCCATACTCAAATACTGAACACAGCCCTAGCATGGATCGTTGTTTATGTACTGGTATAACCATGACTTCCAGGTCCTAGGGTTCCAAGCTAAGCTTATTGCACAAACAACAACAGTGATATGCTCTGTGTTCTTCTCTCTTATGAACCCGAAACTCGGTGTGTTTTCGATGCGTCTGCTGTGTGTGGTCATAATCATCCCTACCTGCCTCCATCCAATAAAGAAACCCACCCGTAGCTTGTAAGGCATTGGTTCGTGACTACGTGTATTATTGGGCCTCTCACCCAGATATATATTTGTAGCAGCCCGGAAAGGGGAGAAAGGCTAAAGGTGGGATATGGAAGATGAGATCTATTCTAATGTGAGGTACTCACAGTGTACTTAAGAAAATCCTCGTGTCACCAGTTCAAATCTGGTTCTTGGCAAGATGTCAATATCCATGTACCCATATCTTGACTAAGCCGATGAACTGATATTGCACATTTTGTCGATCTATTGGGCATGAAGATAAAGACTGTCGTTCATACAACCTACTTCAGGAGAGAACATATAACTAGTACTATGTGAAGGGAGAATTACAAGAACCACAGCCGTACATGGTACAACCATTGCCTCAACCAAAGTACGTACCACCACCACACATGCATTTTACACTGCAATGACCGTAACAACAGCTCATGCCACATCCGCAGTATAACCAAATGCAGATGGATCCATAACAGCCACAATATGTTCAATTAGCACATTATGTTCAACAATAGTCAAATCCGCTACAACATCAAGTAAATGAGCTGCAGTATCAACAACAAGGAGGATTACACAGAGGATTGAGAGGAGTACATGAAGGTTTTGGTTGAGGAGGAGGACAAGGTCGCGGACCTATCCAATGTTATAATTGCGATGTATTGGGTCATTACCAGAGAGATTGCAAATAGTTTCAAGGTTCGTATATGTATTGTACTATGATCAATCACATGATCTATAAATGCCATAGTTGATCGCGAGATGGCAGGATGGAAATGTTCCACAATTGCAGAACTAGAATCAGTTGCAGAACCAGAATCAAGTTCCGAACGAAAATCAGCTGTAGAATCGGAACCAAAACCAAATTCCAATTCAAAACCAGAATACAAATCAGAATGTGAATCAACCTATGAATCCACCATTGAACCAGAGCCAAGGACCGACTGTCGCAACGATCTCAGCAGAGCCCGGGATGCAGGATGTTGACGTCGTAGTCATCACTCATGGAGGTGCGATGAGGAGAGAAGATAGTCCACATCCACAAATTCGATTGGCTGGGAAGAAGAAGGTACAGTTTGGAATCGATGCTGAGAAAGCTACATTTTTTGAAGCACATGATGTGATCAGAAGGAATCCTGGTAAGTTCCCTATATATGAAATGCCCACTTCTTTTGATTCAACATTGGAAGCATGACCATTTCGACAACATGGTGCCTTGTAGAACTTTTTTGAAAGTTGCTTGTTGTTGGCAAGAGATCCCAATGATCTTTCCAAGATTGAGATTCTATTGCATCAACTGACAAAGGGACGAAAGGATTCCATAGTGAATTCCTTGCATACAAAAAAGACCGAAAAAGAGATGCACATGAACATTTAGATTGGGGACTATGAGGTTGATTCAGTCATCTTGGCTCTAGGATCACATGTTAATACTCTGACAAGACAAACATGGAAAAATATGGGGAGCCCAATGCTGAGCTGGTCTTCAGTGCAGCTACGATCGGCCAATCATGCCAAAGTAACACCAATCGGGTGGGTTCCGCACCTTGCTGTTGAAGTGGAAGGCATGAAAACCCGATGTTGATTTTGATGTGATTGAATTTGTTGATGGTGGAGGATCCTACCCCGCATTATTGGGGATCAAATGGGCCAAATACAGTATGGCAGTGATCAATTTTAATAAACGTGTGATGACATTTGAGAATCAAGACATCAGAGTCATTGCTTTAATGGATCCAAACGAAGGGCGAAGGTATATTGAGCCAGTGAAAGATGAAGTTGTCAGAGGATGAGATCATGCATATAAAATTTTAGAATATTATGTATATTCGACTGCTAATGGGGAACTCGGTTGGTGCAGTGCTAGCTCTGTGTCTTCTGACTCTGATGATACTTTAGCGAACTGGAAGAACCATTTGCATGAATTTTCCTTACGTAAGTGAGGATTGATTACACATTCACTGTGTTGCATCACGACTGAGACCATTGAGTTGTTGATTTATGAAGGACTGCCTGATTTATATGAGTTTCTTGTCAAATTCAAAGATAAGGTGTCAGAACCACAACGGTTATTGGCACTGGAGGAAGAATTGAAGGCTAGTCCAGCATGCTGGTAGGCGACCCATAGGAAGTCGATCACTGGATAGTCATAGTGTCAAAGACTGATGGAAGTTTGGTTTGGATATGAAGAGGTATACCATGCTAGAAGGTACAATGGGTAGAGCATCCTTGGTGATCATTTGATTGAGTGTCAGAACTTGTGGGAATCATGACCAAAGGATGAGTGGGTCCATTTCTTTATCCACACATTGGATGAAATGTTGCGATCTTGGTATATATCGGCTGAATTGTGTAGAGAGATCACTACCTGGGAGGAGTTGATGGTTTGCTTCACTCACACCTCCAGTTTTGCGAATGCCAATCCAGATGTTCATAATGCGCTGCAACTCATCCGCGATGTTGTTCTAAAGGTAGTGTTGGTCGCGTATCCAGTGGATCTGCATTCGCATTGTCACATGAAATTGATGATGGAATGTTATAATGTGTCAGGAGGAATGGATGATGATGATGACCTACAGAATATAAATACTCCAGAAATGGAAGGGAGTTAGAACGTCGTAGCACCAGATGTACCAACGGATCCAATGAATCAACCATTGAAGATAAGAAAGGTTAATATTGGAACAGAAGAGGACCCAAAGTTTACAGACTTGTTGCATGAATTCCAAGATTTGTTCCCTACAAAGTTTTTTGAGAAGAAGGGGATACTGGTGGATTTAGGAGAAATGAAGATCCCATTGAATCCAGATGAAAAACCAGTAAGGCAAAGGCCATATTGCCTGAATCCACGATACTAGGACATGGTAAAAGTTGAACTTGATAGGATGCTAGATGATGGAATAATTGAGTTGGTTGAAGAATCAGAATGGATCAACCCCATGGTGGTCGAAGATAAGAAAACGGGTGAAGTTTGGATATGTGTCGACCTAAGAAAATTTAATGAAGCATGTATGCATGATCCATTTCCAACACCATTCACTGATGAAGTTCTGGAAGGAGTAGGCAGTCGGGAGATGTATTCATTCATGGATGGATTTTCTGACTATCACCATATCAAGATTGCAAAAGAAGATCGCCACAAAACAATATTTGTTACTGAATGGGGTTGTTTTTAGTACAGTGTGATGCCCTTTGGGTTGAAGAAGCACCTGCAATATTTTCTCATGTTGTTGTTGTTGCATTCAAAAAATTTATTCAGAAGTTTCTACAAGTCTACATGGATTACTGGACAGTCTACGGATTAATCAAGGACCATCTGGAAAACCTATGATTGATGCTGGAAATATGTCGACAGCATCAGATCGCGCTGAACTCAAAGAAGTGTATTTTCTACACACCTTTCGAGATGTTGTTGGGTCACATTGTTTGAAAGTAAGGGCTCTTGGTTGACCTTGCGAAGATTGCACTCATTTTGAGCTTACCGCCACCTACACATGTAAAGATGTTTAGAGTGACGTTGGGGCACACAAAGTATTATCACAAGTTCATACAAGGGTATGTTGCAATCACAACATCGATGTAAAAGTTGCTAAAGAAATATGTATCATTTGTATGGAGTCAAGAGTGTCAAGGAAGTTTTGACGCACTGAAATCCAAGATGGCTTCCGCATTGATACCAATTTTCCCTGATTGGAACAAGGAGTTCCATGTTCATGTGGATGCATCATCTATTGCATTGGGAGTAGTATTTGTGCAACCAGGAGAAGGATATCTTGATCACCCGATTGCTTTCGCACGGTCAGAAGCCACCGTCTGCAGAGAAAAACTATACGACCACAGAGACGGAAGGTCTGGTGATGGTATATGCACTACAAAATTTTAGGCATTACATATTGGGTGGTCATTTCAAGATGTTTACATACCATTTTGATGTTAAGTACCTAGTAAATAAGCCTATGTTGGGGGGGGAGATATGTCGATGGCTACTTCTTTTTTAGGAGTTTGATTTTGAGATAATTGTGAAGCCAGTGGTGGAAATGTCCTCACAAGGATTACAGTTGTATAATTTTGGCACCAAAAAGATTGTAGTGAGTAGATATGTGGAGCTCCTTGAAGACAAATTTTGGAGTGATCCTTCAAATATACAAGAAAAAGAAAGTTTAGATCTATTAGATATACCTATCAGAATCCCAATATTGGAAGTACAACAAGAAGAAGAAACAGGAACACACAGTCCATCTTAGAACCAGAAAACCAGAAATTTGAGAGAGATATATGAGCAGACTCATGTTATTGATGGACAACTTCAGTATGCTTTGTTTTCCTGTCATCCCACATCTTTTGATTAAGCAGTAATGGATGCACAGTGGGTACAAGAAAAGAATAAAGAGATTGATTCTATTGAGAAAAACTAGACTTGGGATCTTGTTCATATCCATCACATAAATAAAATAACCTAAAATCAACCATTTTAAAGTAATTTCATTGGACTAAAATCAGCCCGGTCTAAAATCAGCGCGGCTCGGCCAATAGTGTCATAGAACGTGAATTCTGTTAGAATTTGATATTGCTACTGCTGAGAATCTTCTCGATTCACAATTAGTTAAAATGAGAGGGTCGAGACTAAAGAGGATCTACGCACTTGGATTCCAATATATAAGAGCTTTTGCATAGTCTCTTAATATACCATAAATCACACGAATGAATAAGCAAATTAAAACTAGATGGCTAGTCAAATTAAACTAAATGGCTAGTCGAATAATATTTGATCTTTTCATCTTTTGAAAAGGTAAACTGTATATATAAGTGAACAATTGAGACCTTCAAGGTCATTGTTCTGCGACCAGTGTCCCTTCGCTCTTACTCTGTGCTTCCAACATCTCTAACATTTGTTGTTCTGGGGCATATTCAAATCTCGGCTGCACTCCACTCCATCCATGACAATATCAATGTAACCGTTTATTTTCATATTGTTTTGCTACACCTGCTATGAGATCTCGATACAATAACAGTCTTTTGCATAGGGAAATTCCTTATTTGCTCTCGCCCGTGTCCTAATTTGCTTTTGACATCGCCATTCAATACACCCGTGGAGATGCTTTGCTTGATCCAGTCGACCACAAACTCATTTATTTTCCTTTCAATGGGTCTTCTCTAAGTCGGCATTAATATTAAAGGTCGCAAACTGTTTAAACGAATCATATTCAGCACAAACAATATGCTGAGGCGATTTTTGAAGGATTAATATTTGATAAACTCAAAACAATATATTGTCTGCTGAGATTGCTGCAGACAAGTCACAAGTGGAGTCTTCACATGCCAATTATCGCTGTGCTACTTGATATTCAAACATGAATGGAGTCTTTCACACACTACGCTGAGCATGTATTAAACCTACAGCCATACCAGTTTAGCTGACTATTAATAAGCTGAGCCCATGTTGGAGATATCCTAGATGTAGATTCGTTGGGTGTGAGGAGCCACGCTTGTGTCCACATCGACCACTGCTAGAAGAAAAAAGGTAGAATCACCTTCAGTATCTGGGTTTCGTTACAACCTTTGGCATTCATGTCATTTGAACTCAAAGTTCCTACAAAACAATCAGTTTGAGAAGAGTGCAACGAAAGGAGATAACATCAAGGGATCCCTCTGTTCCTTTTGTTAGCTCTGTGTTTTTGGTTAAAGATAATGTTTTCATTAGTACTGTTTCTTTTGTTAGCGTTGTTTTTTTTGTTAGAGATAATGTTTTCACTAGTGTTAAGTTTGGAATTGGTTTTTATTTGTACTCTATGTTAAATTTGAAATTGATTTGATATTTTGTAAAAGATTATTGAGATATTCTCTCAAAATTTTTATTTTCCACTGTATGTCTATGTGAAACAGTGTGTAATGTATATTATGGAAAATAAAATTATTATTTATATGTAATAGTTGCTTTCATGTTTTCTGACATGTATTCCAGCTTGGCTGAACCTAATCCCTCGCTGGAGTGCCCGAGAAGATGTGATAGCCATTTGAGATGATTCTCTGTAAATAAATGTGTGTGGGAGTGTATTTTGAGCAATAACGTGTTTTATTTATTGCGTGTTGTGAAAGGTTAATTGCCAAGAAGTGATGCCATTTCCAAATCACCACATCACTAAGAAATACGACTTGAAGGAGATCGTTGATCGTTGCTTGCAAGAAGATAGGGTCGCCTGTGGAGAATAAAGCAGAGGAGCTGCTGATTCAAAGAGTTATAATTCTGCAGATCTAACCAAAATAAGTTGCCAACTTTATAACATATAAAATGGGGAAGCAGCAACAAATATATTTTCCATCAATGGAAACGGACATTCACGGACATTCGTATAGTGATGATGCATATGTTAATCGGAACGGAACTGGTAATAGACATGTAGTTCATCATGTTAATGGGAACCGTAACGGGATTACCACAGCGGATTTTTCCAATGGAGTGCCGGGATTCAAAACCGCCCTATTAGAGACGGACAACGCTGTTGCTTTTATATGAAGAAGAAATTGAAGACAATCTTCGCTGGTGTCTGGCAGCTAAATTATAATTATAAGTAAATTTTGTAAACTTGCGGTGGTGTCTGCCTAAATAAATAAATTTTGTAAACCTGCGGAATTGAATTGGAATAACTTACTGTTGACTTTCACACCGCAGATATTTCCCAGCATGAATGATTTTCGCACCGCAGAGATTTCCTAGCTTGAATGTGGATATATATATAAACAATCTCCCAACTTGAATGTGTGGATATACATAGAGCTGGAATGTGTGGATATACATAGAGAGAGACCAATGTTTTTTTCACTAAATAATGAATAAAATACAGATGTGTTGATTTTGCGGCAAATAACTTGTTGTGAACAGAGAAGCGTTATGCAGTTCTAGCCTTGAGTTCATTATCAATGATGCTAGGTAGCGATTTTTAATGCTTCATTTTCTCAAACTATACTTTACAACTTTACATTCCTGCTAAAATTTAAAGCTTTAGGTTCATTTATACTACTTACAATACGTTCTCATAGGCGGGCTTCTTCGTCTCATCTCAAGTACGTCTATTGAAATATATTATATTATATGTTATGCATAGAGGGAGCCTTAACAAGGGGATGGTTTTGTAGGTCTCTTAACATTGATGTTAACTAGTTTTCTAAGTTTAAATCACTTGTGGGTTTTCTTAAGTTTGTCCCTATTATCTACATAGGTTAGTTTATAGGTTCAAAACCTCACCTGGGTAAGTTTAGAGGCCAGAGTCAATTAGATAGTTTGAAAACTACTTTCTTTATGTTTTATTTCTGTAATAGGCCAGAGCAAGGAAGGGTTGGGTAGGATACAAGACGTCGTATATGTTTTGATGCTTCTGGTTTATTGTTACCATATCTCATTATGAGGGAAAAGTTTATGATCCGTGGAAGGTCGTGATAAGGTACTCTGCAGTACAACTATGTATAGCCAAATAAAGTTGATTTATTGGAAGGTTATGCTTTTCTTAATAAAATTTTATATTATATAAATACTTGTGATTCCCAACTTTCCCCTTTAACTATATTAAAATTTCTTTGTATGGCCAAGACATGATTGATAATTTCACTATGAACTGGCCAACATGTGTTTTTCATAATTTCATTTATCTAACTTACTTTGTTAATATATATATATATAGTATATGATTATTTGTGATTTTCAATTTTCATGTTTAATTTCAATGTAGCAGCAGATACTTTCTTAATATAAATATTTTTTTATAGTATATGATTATTTGTGATTTCCAATTTTCATGTTTGATTTCAATGTAGCAGCAGATTTCGCTGTTAGCCATCAGCACTTTCGAGTAATGAGAGTTGTGGTAAGGCACATGGTTTTGTCTCACTTCTTATTTTGCAACAAGCCAGTTCACTTGCTGTTATAAATTAAGCAAAAAAATACAATATTGAAGACAAATAAATAATATAATTTATTTTCATGAAGGATACACGAATTTTAGCTATAAGACTTTATCCTATGATTGAAATGATCATATTGGATATAGACCTCGCGTCTTTTCTTTGTAATGACAACTCATTTGTTTTGATATTCTATGATGTCATCCAGAGGTTTTATGTTTTTTAGCCTTTCATTTCTAATCACTATCGAATCCTAGCTTAGCTCTAGGTAAGTAGCTCATATCAATATAATTTTATGTATCATTAATAATTTATTTTAGTTTGTTATATTTTTTTAGAATTAATCTTTTATGGTTTTGGCTTCTTGTAAATAGTATCTTATTTATGATGACAATTAATATTCCAAGTTTTTTCCTTTATGGAAAAGGTAGAGGGGCATTTTCCTATGATTTTTGTGGCGGCAGGGTTCAAGCTAGGATGAGTGATTTTTTGGGTGCAAGAGATTATTCAAAGTCTGTTTCCTAAGAGAATGATAGATCTATAAAAGTGGAATCAAACAGAACTCACAACACCAATTATGGGAATGTTAAGGTTCTTCCCTTCAAAGCAAGTCAATGGATCAACTCCCACCAAGAATTACGATTCTTCATTCTCTTATCCAATAACCATTGGAAAGATTCTTCATCCTCTTTTCCAACAACCATTCGAAAGAAATTTTACATAGACAAATAGAATGAGAAATAATAATAATACTAGATATGTCTAGCATATATTCTAAAAAACTGTAGAGATTATAATGTTTAATCATCATTTGTATTGTGGTAAGCCAAGGTAAATGGAATTCAGAACTAAAACTTGGAAGGAGCTCTTTGAAAATGTCTTCAATTGGAAGACTAGTTTCGCCTATTTTCAAATATTTTGAGGGATGAGTACCTGCACAGAAATTCGCGCAATTCACTACAATTCATGGAGGGGGAATGAAATCTTCCTTCATTGTTTCTCTCACAATGGCAATAACTTGTCAAATTTTGAGGGATGAGTACCTGCACAGAAATTCGCGCAACTCACTACAATTCATGGAGGGGGAATGCAATCTTCCTTCATTGTTTATCTCACAATGGCCATAACTTGTCAGAGAGTGTAGGTGGATTTTGAGCTTTACACAAAGTAGAAATGCATGCAAAACATGTTCCTGAGGATTCTTGGTGGCTATAAATAATAAAGCTAATGGTTACAATATCTTAAAGGTTTTGTTGATCTTTTCAGTGAGTTCACCTTGCAATGATATAGAAATAATTTTGATCTCTTTGTTTTGCTAGCTAATGGAGAGATCATAGCGATAGATTTTGGTAATCTAATCAACCTCCTCTACCACTTCCAACTATGTCTCTTTCATTCAACATGCTTGAATGTTTGAACTTGTTAAATTGTTTCCTACTCTAGCTCTTATAGTATTCATGGAATTTTTATTCAAATATGTTATGATTTGGAGTTCAACGATCTTCAATTTACTTCACGACCACATCCCTTACTTCACGAAAGATCCTTTTATAAAAATGCATTCGTCTCCTCTCCCACAATACGGTGTGTGGAAAACTTAGGGATTCCCTATAATCTTCACAATACCGATTTTTTCATTTAATATATGTGCACTCTTCCCTTTTACATGCTGGTATTCCTCATTGAAGTTGATCTTTTGCTGACGTGGTGTCTAGATGGATCTTCTTTCATCCAAATTTGAAATTACCTATGAAGGAGAAAATAAAAGTTAATAGTTAACCGTTAATATGATATTATATAAAAAATTTATACCAGTGTATAAAATGAACTAATAAAAATATATAAATCAACTCTAGCTTCTTCACAACATAAAAATAAAGTATAAATCAACTCTAGCTTCTTCACAACATAAAAACAAAAGAATAGTATACATTCTCAATAATATCACACACATAGTAGAAATTCTCACTAAACATGAAAATGATCTACAATGATTGAGCAATCCATATTATACTGCTTTATTATAAAGAATAGTAGGCATTCTCATGTAACATGAACATGATGTACAGTGATTAAGCAAGCATTGGAAAATGGATCTCAAGGAAAATGAATCAATTGGTTGGAATTGTCTGGGTGAAGATATAAGAAAGTTGATCTTTAA
>LPNX010695072.1:36729-50402 GCA_001517045.1 Pseudotsuga menziesii
TGAACCCTAGTGGGGTAAGTAGCTACTACTTACAGTTTTCAATCTTTTGAGGAGAAAAGAAAGCTCTTTACAAGCAATGGGACCTCTAGATATTCTAAATTTTTGCTTTGAAAACCAAGCGTGAGCTTGGGGAAAGAGGGCATAGCTAGCTTTTTCATATATATCTTCCCTAGATTGTTGAAGCATGAGGGAACAATGCTGAAAAACACAGAAAAATGCAACGTTGGCTAGGACAGCCTTCACCAGCGACCTTCTCTCAAGCCGACTTTTATTTGAGTAACTAACTCAGAAATACAAACTATTTTAATTATATTTTTTTATATTAATACAAATGTTTGGATATTAAAGCATATTTGTTTTAATTATAAAAATATTCTCTAAAAAATAATAATTTTTATTGATTTTAATAAGTAATTATTTAATAATTGACAAAATCATGATTAACATAATAAACATAAACCATAAATTTGGTATTATTACAATCATAATTTTAAACAATTATTATTATATTATTTATTTAATTTAATAATTATTATTATTATCCTTTCCATTTAATTTAATAGGACTTCTTCATTTATCCATATCATTTATTTTTTAAACAAAACAAAAAAATTAAAAATTTTAAGTAAAGATATGACTCTAACATTTAATGGTAATTTTCTTCCTACTCCACTTCCATTTCACAGTTTTCTTCATGAAATCAAAATGGATCAATAAGGGGCCCAATGTATGGACTATAAATACCTTAGTTGTATTTGGAGCCTTTCCTTCACGTGGTATTACAAAGGTATTCTAAATGTTAATTTGTCTTTGCATAGTCTTAGGGTTGCTAAATTGTTGTTTTGTGATATGTGTATTCAAATGGAACACTTTTATGACAAGGTATTTGAGATCTTGGTCATAATATTTGATTTGGTCATTGATTTCTATTTCTATCTCAATTTGAGTTTAATATTTGCAAAATAAAGAATCCAAACAAAAAAATACATATGCTATATTGTAAAGTGACTTGCACACTATGATATGCATTCTACATTATTAGGGTACAACCTTCACATATACATAAGCAAATTACGAAAAAATCAAATTCAAACTAATTAGTCTCATTTTTGCAATTGTCACAAATACCATTTCAAGTATGAATGGTAGTCTATTATAGACTAAATAGTTCATACTAATATTGACCAACTTTCAAAGACTACAAATCATAAAAAGGGAAAAATGATGTCCAATTGAATCCAATGTCAAAGAGCATGAATAAGGCAATTCTATGGCGGGAGGACTCGCAAAATCTATTTTTAAGTCCTTACAAAGCCAGGATATAAAGTTGCCAAGAAGGTGGTCATAGAAAGAATAAGTAAGTGTCTCCACTAATGTTTGGTCCTATACACCCGTAAAAGGACCAATCCGTAAGCCGAAATATTTGATCGACCAACTATTTCTTTTATTACTCGTTTTGCTCAAAAAGAGAGAGAGAAAAGAACAATAAACTCTTGAGGTTATGTTATTGTCAACTTTTGAGAAGTTATTGTGTTAACAACTCATTTCCATGTTTTCCAAGTCAATAGCCAATTTCTACTTGTCTTAAAGCATTTGCTAGCAACAATTAACAAAATACTTCAGCTTAGCCCAAGTGGCAACGTCGTGACATTGAGGTGCCACCCCATGAATCCCAAAGCCCAAAAAGATTAATGATCAAATGATTGCATAGAAAGGAAAATAGCATTAGACTAATATTTCTATTCTCATGGCTTCCTTGAGCATTTTAATAAATTGCAATTCAAAAATGCTTAGTAGTACTTTATGCGTTTGTCATCAGATTATATAGATAAATCCATATGGCTTTTTAAGTGCGATTGAAATTAACAATAGTTGTGAAATATATTTTGGGTTCAACAAAAACAAATATTTTGGAGATTTTGAGAATCATGTATCACTAGTTTGGGTGGTATGCAGACAAAGGAATAACTATAGATAAAAAGTACAGGAACAAACTTTCTTCCTCCAACACTCATTATGAATCTAGTGTACTTTTTATATTTGTCCTGTCGGTAGGATGAGAGATTGCATTGGCCAACTGAGAGGGAAAAAAAGCTTTCAAACTTCCCATCACAACTAGAGAGCATAACTACTACATTGTCGAAATGGAAAACCTAAAATATTTGCGCAACTACTGCATTGTCAAAATGGAAAACCTAAAAATATATGCGCAACTACTGCATTGTCGAAATGGAAAACCTAAAAATATATGCGCACTCCAAATTTAATAAATAAAACCTTGAAAAGCCAAGGGAAACCTTGGATTTCTATTCTAATTCCTAATTATCCCCACCCTCCCCCATTTTTTTAATAAATTATATTCCTGATCTCGCACAACATGGGTTTGACGAAGTTCTCATTGTCGACAGTACAACGAATCAGAAAATGACGAGAAAACAGTCGTTGGAAGGCGAGCGATGCATAATAACTGTTTGCCTGATAGTCATCCATCTTACAATAGAATTCTTGTTTTCAACATCAAACTTTGCCTGATAGTCATACATCTTACTGTAGAATTCTTGTTTTCAAGATCAAGCTAAGGGCTCGAATTGAACGTAAATTCTTGTTTTCAAGATCAAGCTGAGGGCTCGAATTGAACGTATTTAGCACGGAACAAGATACAAGATACCAACCTTTGGATTGGAATAAGTTTTGTAAACTAAAGTTTGGATCAACCCACAACCCACATTGGTTTAATTTAGAAAATGTTAGTAATGCTAAATTATTCATATATATCACCTGGGGTGACATAATAATAAAAGGCAAGCAAATAACTACCACGTAAGGGTTAGTTATTTTCTATAGGTTAACCATTTAATAGAGAGCATGAAAGAATGTGTATCTTTACCTGATTCAGTCTGGTCGGATTCTTTATCATCTCTATTTCTCGAGCGTGTCATTTCATCTTTTGCAGTGACTGCAAACAAATACTGGAAAAGGATCAAGCTCTGTTATTATTCTGATTATATATAATATATATAAACAATACAACCCAACCAAACAAACCAACCTAGGGAAAAAATCAGGGAGTTCAGTTCATAGGTTGAACCAAAAGCATAGAGTGTCTCCTCAATGGCGAACCTTTGACCCTAGAATTGCACTGGATTGAAATTCCCTTGACCCTGAAATCAAAATAACAGTGAACCCTTGCAAATTCCTACAGCAATTTAAATTAGAAATAGAAATAATTTGTTTAACTTCACCTGGAACATGAAACAACTCTTAAGATTATATGCATAATGGGTTTTCCAGTGGGTTTCCTTGTGCTGCTAGTGTTGTATATTCTTTAACAAAATTAAATTAAAAAAAACATTGAACAGCCCAAATACAATATGAAGTATAGTCTAAGTAGACTTTAATCGTGATATAACTTCATAGTTTTTGTTTGTTGGTCCTATTTGTTGGTCTAAGTGGAAGTTAACCATCAACACCATAGTTATCATCACAAAGACTGTAAAAGCATAGTCATCATCACAAAGACTACTGTAAAAGTACTGATATTGTAAAAGCATAGTCATAATCACAAAGACTGTAAAAGTACTGATATTGCTAAGTGACATGAAAAGAATTCGATATTTCCTTTTCTTTGTGCACATATGTATGTGTTTTATACTACATAATAAGCCCATTACAAAGCTTAAAAGAAGTAAAGACTGAAAACCATGTACCCAAATAACAGATTTTATCTTACAAAACATCTCTGTAAATTGTGAGGGCAAATGATTATGCTACACAAATAAGTAATTTCTGCGGTGCCAAGACTAAGCATCATTGAACTAAAATGTTTGTACACCAACTCTTTTTCTCTTTACTATGCAAATTAAAAGGCCACAGAAAAATCAAAATTTATATGTTCTGATAGCAATGTTTTTGGTCTATTCTATTTTTTTATTAAGAAAAGAGAGGCCATTAGCCTTCAAGTATTGTATATTTTGCAAATTTTTTCAATATCTCTCCCTTTAGTCTACAAATTATTTACTCAAGCATTTGTTCACAATGAAGTTTTTTTCTCCATATCATGAACTAAATCATGGTATTTCGTCATTAAAAACAAATAGTATCTTCATCCTAATTAGAAGCATTGAATTTAATTGATGATCTCATTTGTGCCAACACAATGAATGTAGTTGGATCATTGGTATGATGCTGAATTTTTTAGGTGCCGAATTAGGGCATACCACTCTTTTGTTATTCCATGTGACTACAAGGTTCCTTTCCAAAAATAATATCTCTATAAATCCCTACATATTTATCCACTAAAGTAAGGGTTTAGTATACCATGGACTCAATGGCATCTGAAACAGAGTTGGACCTAAATTTTTCTCTCTTGAAGGAAACATGTGGAGTCTTGTCTGGAATCTTTGCATGTTTATACAAAATCCACCGCAGAATATACACATTATAGCAAAAGTAATTTGATATTGATCTTCTCTGACCAGCAATGGATCCCATTACCACCCATGAGATTCTCGTTTCGCTTACTTTCTGCATCAGTAGCAAAGGAGAAGACAATAACCGATCCAAACCATCATTCCTCAGACTTGAGAAGAATCAGTAGCAAAGGCAGAAGACAGTTCCTCGACAATAAAAGTGGGCTTTTCATCACCATGCATAATCACCAGCACTTTCTCCTCTTTATCAATGTCACATGCCATAATCTCCTCTTTTCCCTCTGTAACTCTAGGGCTCACACGCTCCAAATCACAAGAAAAAAAATGCACAGAACTAACACTCATACATGAAATCACACCTAACCTTACTTCATAACCTACAACAATGTTTCTATTCAAATAAACAGGGTGTTCAATCCAACTGTTTCGCTAAATAATGGTGAGCAAAGAAGAGTAAAAATATGCTAAACAAAATCTGACCTACACAATTTGAAATCTGAAATGGAATTGCATAAGACCTACACTGTGTGAAATTTGGAACGGAATTGTATATAGGAACAAGGCTAATTAACAAAACGAAATTCAGAAGTTCAAACTAATTTTGGAAATATAAATTGCATACAGGAACAAAGTTGTATCCGAATAAATAGAGCTCGTTTGGAATAGATCTATGCTTATGAACCCAGGGAAGATTTATGTGAAATTTGAAATGGAATTGCATAAGACCTACACTGTGTGAAATCTGTTCATTTTCCATGAATAGGTGCATCACTTATCCTCTGAACTGGATTAGGATGTAACACGTGATTGGGGTACGCGTACCAATGCTCAATAGGGGCATAAGGGATCATATCCAGTCACGGGTACAAATCCCGTAGGGTAATCATCTGAGTGCGGGAATTATTCATTGCGATTAACATGCCTAAGTGTGCACAAAAGTGGGCAGGACCATAATATGTGTAAGGCTTAAAATATCTACCATCTCCTTGTTGCATTAATAGGTGGTCTGCATGCACGAAAACTTCCAGCATGAAACAATTATAATATGTCTAAATTGACCAACATAAACAATACTTTATTTCTTAGGCATCCACCTGGCTTGGTTTTGGAGGCATAGTGCTTTAATGAATTCGAAAATCAAATTTAGTGAAATCTGGTGACTCAGATTTTAACCATTAACTAGAGTCCAAACCTTTGAAATAGATGTTTATAAAATAATATCACTTCATTGAGTAACTTCACAGAATCCAAAATCACGAAAAATCCTGCAACAAAAGTAAAAGACTGCAAATAAATCAGAGATGGATAGAATGTGCGTACCTAGCTGGAATCATTAAAATCATATAAATAGGAGTCAAAGGTTCATTTCCTAACCATGTATTAAGGTGTTGCATTGAATACTAATCCATGCATCAGCTGTTGAAAGGTGCATGCAATAGACACGTATGTATGATCAAGGAAAAAACTAAGTTAATGCTGCTGACATTAGCCTGTCGCCGGGTCTTGGGGCACAAAGTCCCAGGCCTACGTCACCTATATAAAGCAATAGGAAGTAAGATAAATCAAAATTTAATTCCCCAAAAATAATTGATACAAACTATAGCAAAAATTATATGTTTTTATTGAAGTTGCTACAAATTAATCCAAATAATCGGCTTGACCGATTCATATATATCCCCTTGTCAAGGACATAATTATAATGTCCATAAAATCGAATTAAATATATAATATTAATAATTAATTAATAATTTGCAGAAGGAAAGCGAATATATATAAGTAATTAAGTGAATTGAGGAAAAAGGATATCGATAATTAAATAAATGTGCCTCTCTCATAAATGGCATAAATTGCCTTTTCACATAAAGGCATAACAAATTAAGACCCACCAAAAGTTCCAAGGCAAGTTCTCTTTTCTTCACAAAAAGAATTATGATGTAAATGTGGGTGTTAATGATTTAAATTTAAACATAAAAAATGATGATGGGTTACACTCTTTCCATCTTATATTATAAGATAATAAAAATTAATAAAATTAATATTATTACAAAATATTCAGTTTGATATAGTGGATAATATAAAAATTAATAAAATTAAAATTATTACAAAGTATTAAGTTTGATACAGTGGTCGAAAGCTTTTATACTGTAGTGGATAATATAAAAATTAATAAAATTAAAATTATTACAAAGTATTAAGTTTGATAGAGTGGTTAAAAGATTTTATGAGTATATAGGGTTTTAATGGTTATGTGATATTTTATCATTTTCTAAGTACTATGTAAGAAGAATATAAGTAGTGAGATGAGTTTAACTATTTGTATTCAATGTACAATTTAGTGTGCTATAGAGTTTTCCTCCTTTGTATCAACCTTTTCTAATAATTAGGTTGTGTTCCAACACTAAGGCACACATTGTCCAACATAAGGTTTTGTGGTAGTCTTCATAGTGATATCTTGATGGAAAAGATCAAGGGTAAGTATTTGATAAGGTTCAGGGTTAGTATTGGTAATGTTCACTTAAGATCTTATCCATAGTTCTATACCTTAAGCTACAATACGTTAGATCTACAACTAAGTTTAATATAACGGACTTCTTCCAACCATAAGAACATAATCAACCATGAATCTAAAGCTCTGAACAATAATTTATACTTCACTAATTATTATATGGTTACTTAGCCAAATAATGCATCACAAAGAACATAAAATTTATCCAGTAAAGAGAACAAAACACACATGATTAGGAATCACCTAAGTTGGATGACTTAAAAGACTTTATTTATATAAAAAATATTACAAAATACAATAAGGGAGCATGACCAACTTCATATGGAAATTTTACAAAAAAGGTTTAACTTCCTACAACAGTTGCTTATCCAACACATCTACAATCTTGCCTCTTGTTGGTCCTATATCTTCTATAGTTTACTTAGCAAGCATTGAATCCATACTCTATGTTAACCCCGGTACTTATCATAATTATAGAATTCCTTGTCCACTTTTGTGGGAGTCTCTTCCCTTTTACTTCTTCTAAGGTGCCTTGCAATCCAATCCACGTACAAAGTGCACCCAACATGAAATTTGTCTAGGTCCAACTATGAAACACTCAAGCCCTTTGGTCCACGTGTCAAGTTTGTGTGCTTCGAAATCATCACGATATCATATAAATATTATTTAAGACAGTTCACCACTATGTCCAATGATTGAGCAAGCATTGTCTAGCCTTGCAACTTGTTACCGCAACTTTCTACACATGACTTAATTAATGGGGCAGGGATGTATATATTACCAAAGGCCTTACATTCTTCCCCACTAAACTTCCAACCATCCCGAAAACATATAAAAAAAACTTGTTTAAGTGCTTTGTGTTTTTTCTTTGTGAAATCTTGTATCTTGTCTTCATGCCACCACATCTCCTCTTTCATTTCCCAATTATTTCCCTCCTCATATATGTCTTTCTAGCTAACAAAGTACTTCTAACTTTGATCTTATCGAAATTAAGGATCTTGTGTGCTAGTATGTTTTCCATGTATCCAACTTTAGTTTTTCTATGATCAATGTTGAGTCTCTGGATGGCTCGACTTTTCTAGCATTTCCTTCACCAATCCTATAAGGATTCAATTAATTGATATGTAAAACTATATGGTGAGCTCTCATGTGTTTTGGTAGCTCCAATTTGTAAGTGACATTCTCAATCTTCTCAAGTACTTTGAACAATCCTTCAAACTACTATAACAAAGAACCAAACGTGTTACTTGGTGACTTGAACTGATCTCTACTCAACATAAATAAATAAAAGCCACCAGCTTGAAACTCTGCCTCACATTTTCCATGATATTCCCAATGATTCAACCTTTCAATTACATTCGTTAATTCAATGCAGGCCATCTCCAATCTATCGTTCCATCCCTTCATGAACCCTAATGTTGATGGGTTACACCCATATAGACTTGTATAACTATGTAGGGTGGCAACAATTGTTTCCCATTTGCCACCTCAAATGGACTCTACCTCATCACATAACTCTTCTACATGTTGTAATTGAACCCGGATGCATCCAACAACTCTAGACCATGAACCTTGTATCTTTGTTTGACACAAATTTTAATGGGAGATTCCAATACTTAATAACATTCTTTAATAACATCTTCACAACCTTCTATGTTTCACAAGGAAACTTCAATGGTACAAAGATTGCATACTTGGAAAATTGGCCAACTACAACCAATATCTCATTATAAAACTGTGAAACATGAAACCTATTGATGAAATCCATGGAGACACTTGACCAAGATCTCCATAGAAATGAGAAAGGTTCAACTGAACTAACCTACATTTTGATGTTTGTATAGTTTTATTTGGCACACAAGATAGGTTTAGAAGTATTCTTAGTTTTATTTCCACACACCTTCTCAATAATTACCTCATTCCACCAACTTCATTGTCATTCATTTTCTTGGGTGGCTTGCCAAAAGAAAATCATGGGACACCCTCGAGGGTTCCTTCCTAATGTATAAATGCAATAACCAAACTAAAAAAATCCACGATACATCCAAAAATTCATTGATACAAAATCAAAGTTGAAGGGTTTAGTAGATATATACCTTTCAATATGAAATTAAAAATTAAAAGGAGCCCTTCAAATTTGATCATTGTTTATAAGCATAGATATTGGGTAAATATGAAACAAACACACAAAAATCACAAATATGAAACAAACACACAAAAATCACAAGTATCACATCATGTATATAGTCACAACTTCAGCTAATTATAATTTTTTTTAAATCATTGATAATGTCGTGTAAACAGCTGATTGTATTTTTTTTTAAATTAAAAGCTTTTTTAAATTAAAAGCCATGGATAGTGCGGTGTACAGTGTCAATGTCAGTTATTTATTTATTTATTTTTAAATTAAAAGCCATGATTTATATGGTTCTCTGATCCTAATAATGGAAAGGAAAGCACATCCTCCATCCATACTAAAAATAGTATAAATCCTACATCGTGAAAAGAACGGAGTCCCCGAAAAGAAATAATGGAACCTTTCTGCAATAAGCAAATAATGGAACCTTTCTACAATAAGCTATCAATGTGTTGATTTCTATGTTCTCTCATACTTATAATGTAAAGAAAGGCATCCTCCATCTTTTCAAATAGAAGATAATAACACCCATCATTCAAGGTAAATCTTGAATATGCAGCAGCCCATTTAATGGAGTGGCAGAAGCAGCAGGAGTTGCAGAACTGTTACAGATCTCAGGTTATAGAACTGTTATAGATCTCAAATAGCATTAGATCTGTTACAGCAAAATCTCAAGTTTGAGATTTGTTATAGCCTAATCTCAAACAGCTTGAGATTTACATTTGTTATAGCCTAATCTCAAATAGCTTGAGATTTGTTACAGCTATTTGATCCAACGATCCTGCAACAATGAGCTGCCACAAACTAAATAATTTTATAATTTTCTAGCCATGATAAATAAATTAAAAAAGGAGTCCTTGGAAAGCAATAATGGCGTCTTTCGTTTTGACCTGCGTGCCAAGCTATAGCATCAAACAGAACAAATATGCAGACCTTAAAAGCGCTCTGTAAGTCCAAGCATATTTGCACAAGATTCATAGTTCCACGCGAGAACGTTGAGAACTTTAACGGGTAAAACGAAGTGGCTCAACAAAATTTCTGGAAGAATTGCATGAGCTTGCGTCTGACACATTTATTAATAATAACTGGGAAAAACACTCTGCAATGCATCCTAGTATTCTTGAAACAATATACTTGTATCTCAGTATTTTTGAAAAAATAAAAATGGTAGAATTTATTAGACAATAAAACCAAACCAATTGAATAATAAAAAACCATATCAAGAACATTCAAAAAAGTTAGTGACACCTAAAATTCGGTGAAGAGTTTAATGCTATTTCTGCATATAGGATCTGACATGACAAGACATGTACTGATATTCAAAAAAACAAGAAATGTGCAAAACGAGCATGTAAGCAGTCTATGAGAAGCCGAACATACAGGAACAAAGCTGTATCTGAATAAATAGAGCTCATTTGGAATATATCTATGCTTATGAACCCAGGGAAGATTTATGTGAAATCTGAAATGGAATTGCATAAGACCTACACTGTGTGAAATCTGTTCGTTTTCCATGAATAGGTGCATCACTTATCCTCTGAATTGGATTAGGATGTAACAAGTGATTGGGGTATGCGTACCAATGCTATATAGGGGCATAAGGGATCATATCCAGTCGTGGGTACAAATCTCGTAGGGTAATCATCTGAGTGCGGGAATTATGCATTGCGATTAACAGGCCTAAGTGTGCACAAAAGTGGGCAGGACCATAATATGTGTAAGGCCTAAAATATCTACCATCTCCTTGGTGCATTAAGAGGTGTTCTGCATGCACGAAAACTTCCAGGACAAACAATTATAATAGGAGTAGTCTAACGGGTCGATGATTTCGCTCGGCGTTAGACTAATCCATCTACCACCGTCACCGTCAAGAAGTCCCGGCATCCAGAGTCCGGCACCTTAGCGAAATCACATCAGGGTCCATCAATTTGTCCGCTTTTCAACACTGTCGTGGATTTCCTGCTGATCGTCGTCCTGTTGCAACAGCCAACGCCCCAGCATTTACTCCACCACCCCGCGGGTTGGTGGCTACTCCCTCCCTCGTTGACCCGAGTTCCCTGCTGATTTCGAGCGCAGACTCTGCATCCATCCCCTGCTCCCTAACGGCTTCAAACCAGACGTTCCGGCGCCTTCATACTAAACCCCTAAGCTCGGCTCCCCTTGTGGCCCCGATAAGCTTAATTGTAACAAAAGACGATTTTGGACTCAATCTTGTGTCTCAGGAGGAAGAACTCAATAATACTGAATTCCTTCAAGTATATCAAGGAGCCAAAGTAGCGGGTTGATGAATTGAACACGGATCTCGTCGCAGAGCTGGAGGCCCATCAAGGGGAAAAACTGGAAGAGGCCTGTTCAGATTCGGATTCAGCACCCGCGTTGCCCACGGTGAGCATTGACCATTGTGAATTTCTCTGTTTCGTCTTTGGCGATCCAAGCCTTTGATCCAAAGATAAAATTGTTGAGCACTAGGTGACTGTGGCCAGCAAGGAGAGGACTAAATGCCTGCAAATCCATGTTGGCTTGTCAGAAATGTCCCTACTTGCTTGTCGCAATCCTAGAGGATGTGGAAGCATTGGGCTTCAACGTGCTGCACTTAGCCGAGAGCCTGCAATGCAAGCCCAGCAGGTATAGGATCGTCCTAATGTCGAATCCCATTAGGATAGTCTTTATACTTACTAATGTATATATATATGGCTAGTCTATCAGCCAAATTTTATCACAACCAATCCAGATTCAATTCTCATCGCATTCAGTGTGATATTGTTTAGCTGAAGAAACTCTATATGATTGTCATATTCAATATGATTTTCGTTGCCCTACATAGCAAGTCCAAGATTCGATTCTCATCGAATTCATTATAAGACACTATCTGAAAACGGTCACTCAGTATATAGTTTCCCGTTGGGCTTCTGCAAAATCTACAAATATGGGGCATGTTTCTATCCGATGAAAAGGGCACCCAACATATATTACACTAATGTTTGCTATACAGAAGCAAAAAAAAAAACTATAACCCTAGTGTCACGGCCCAATGACTATCATATTTATTTTCCCCTTTCTGTTCTAGAAATTCGTATAATGTTTCCAGGTCATTTAATGCAGTAGAGCTTAGATTTGGTCAATGCACATGTTTAGACCTGTAAAATAGTTCTATTCATATGCATCGATCCATCTATTTAACAGGAATATGTATCTTTTTTTAAGATAATATTCAACCAGTCGGGCTGATTTTTGACTTTTGGGATGGCTGCATACTATTATTCTTTCTTTTCTTTTTTTAGCTGTGTGGTGTCGTAGGCAAATCCCATGAAAGTTTAAGGAAAACGTCCAGCACCATGGAATCTTCTGGTAATTACATGGAGATTGTACATCACTTATAGTTTAGCCCCTCACATCATGGTTTAACTAATTCAAAGAGGAGGAGCTTGTATGGTGGATAATACTTTCTTTTATCAAGCAATCCCCTTCCTTCCAAGAAGGCCTGAAGATTGTATCAAAGTGATAGCTATTCCAAATTTCAACAAACAAAGAGTATATGTTCAAGTATGGTTCAATCTAGTTCCTATATTTTGGAAAGATGTAGTTTTGATGAAATTTCTGTGCATATGTAGTTAAAGTATTTTTTTGGATAAGCAGAGACATTGGACAGACGTTTGAAAACATTTTCATTTCCTGGAGAAGATATACTTTGTAGTGTTATCTTTTAATTTTTATTTTTTATCTATGGAGATGATGTACTTTGTAGTGTTATTTTTTTATCAAGGATAAAATTTACTTTGTATTTTACTTTTTATTGGGATGAATAACATAATAATGACTTTTTCCAGT
The DNA here is from genome assembly GCA_001517045.1 of Pseudotsuga menziesii. Taxonomy (NCBI): domain Eukaryota; kingdom Viridiplantae; phylum Streptophyta; class Pinopsida; order Pinales; family Pinaceae; genus Pseudotsuga; species Pseudotsuga menziesii. The sequence continues at coordinate 49,631 of LPNX010695072.1, forward strand.
GTGAAAAAAGTATGCTTAAATGTGAAAGAAATATACGGAAGAATACATTAGGTGTTTTAGGTTTCATTGCAGAATGGTTTGTCTCTCTCAATTCGTTAGGTATTTTTTAAGAAGTGTATATAGGTTGTTTATGTCACAGAAAATGGAAGAATGCATAATACCAAAAATAAAAATCATATAGAGAAGAACAATAAAAAATAATATAAAAATTCAATATTATAGGGTTATAAATACAAGCACAAGTTATGGAAATGTTTCTTCATTGCTTGTATTTAATGCTTCATTGCTTGTAGTTATGGCAGTTCCAACTTGATGAAACATTTCCTTCCAAAAGTTGTTGGTAAACATGGGATCCCTATATTGATGATAACTTTGGGAAACCATAGTGCCTAAATATATTTGTTTACATAACTATCAACAATTTAAATTGACTTTCACTTTTAATTTTATTCTAACGAAATGAGAATATTTGGTTAATTGGTCTACAATAACAAAAAAAAATTCCTTCTCATAAAATGGGGAAGAACTGTGATAAACTCTACGGTTAATTCCATCCATTTATGATCTAGAATATGAAGTGGTTGACGGAGACTTACAGGTGCAACTATTCAAACATTTGGCACTAACATGTGTTGCATTCCACTACATATTTTTGGAAATTAGTCTTCATTTCACTCAATAAGAAATATTGTTGTATTTTGAAGTATGTTTTCAAAAATCCCACATGGCCCCTAGTTGGAGAATCATGTTTTTGTTTTAAGATTGAGATTTT
>LPNX010695072.1:63002-76092 GCA_001517045.1 Pseudotsuga menziesii
GTTTGTTACAAACTCGTCCGTCTATAGAGCTTCAGCTCTTCGGCTAAATCAAATGCACAGAAGCTTGAGCTTTGACTTCACTTTCTCACCCTGAGTTCCTCTGCTTGTACCTTTTCCTTTTTCTGTCTATGTGTCTCTCTCTGTAAACTAAATTACAAAATGCTTCTTCTATTTATAGGCAATCTGAAAATTGCTTCAGCGTAAACCGACTTACTTGCCGACTTACTTTGCATTAAACACTGCAATAACTACCTACCTAACAACTTAGCTTCTGAAATAAATTCGATTGAATTACGCTGCCTACATGTGGACTTTTCCTTCTTGTCAGACTGACAGACAAGATCGTGGCTTCTACAGACTCTGACAGAGTCGACTGGAGATCAAATACAGATCTGCAAATTAATTACATTTTCCAAGAATTAAGTCTGTGTAGAGAATGGAACTGGTGAAGCAAGTGCTTACAGTAATGGGAGTTATCGGTGATGTTGTCGACGATTTCAATCCTGTATTTGGGTTGATTGTAATCTACTGCGATCAAAGAATAAGCATGATTTAACCATTCTGGCCTGCTCAAGTGCATCACATACCTACTCGTTTGCTATACATTCACGATGCTGCTCATCCCGAGGTCCTGGAAACCTTCAGGACCCCGACATTAATAACAGTGGTAAGAAGCTTAAATCATATTTCCTCATTATTTTTCCCATTCGCAGTAAGTTTTCTTAATATATTTCGTCAAAATTGAAGTCATATTGTTAACCCTAATTTCTGAAATCCTTATCTAGGTTATGACAGGTCCTAACGATGTTGGCGGTGAGTATTTGCACTGGTATTCTATACACGTCTTGAAGTCACATCAAATTATTGATTGTATAGCTCCCGAATCCATTAAGTAACAGTAGACATCGCTACATTGTGCAGGTTATCTACGACTACGCTTATGCTGGTCGGTCAACAAGCAACAGGTATCATGGTTGTCTTTATTTTGTTTCGATTGACTGAATGCGTACAGTAATGGGAGGATTTGGCCCTGTATATAAGGTTGAAATGATTGAAGAATGTAGAAAATAGAACTTGATTTTTTTTATTTTTGTAGAATAGATAGATAGCTTTCAAAAAAGCTTCATGTGGGACCCTTGGCTGGATGGATTTGCGGGTCTCCGGAGGACGGGATTGTTAACGGAGTGAGTAGACGGAGTAGTCTAACGCCGAGCGAAATCTTCGACCCGTTAGACTACTCCCATATTTAGTAGTCAATAGAGAAAATCGCCGATGTAACTTATGCCCAACTCTCCACTTGGAGGAGTATCAATTTTGGCACCCACGCTCATTGGAGAACTACCTTCAGATTTTAATGAAGGATATGTGATCCAATTAGTTCACAGAACATTATTTGCCACGTCCATAAAGCATCACCTTAAGGATCTCGCCCTGAACCACATCAAATGAAAATATTTTTATCATTTTAAGTAGTTTTACTATTCTCTCAATCGATCATAAACGTTTATCCTCCTTTTCCTTTTTGATGATATTTTATAAGAATTACATTTGTTGCTATTTGACATACATTTTGGATTTGCAGGTTAAAGAGGAAGCCTAAGATATGACGTAACCAAAGATTCCATTGCAAATAGGTTAAACAGAATGAAGGATAATGTGGGCAAATTAAAAACCGGATCGCCTACCAGTCAGAGAAATTTGTGCCCGAACAGATCTAAAGAAATTCTTGCCTGAACAGAAGTGATTTTTCCAAAAATTGGTTGCGGCCGGTTTTGGAAAATTAATAGTTTGTTGAAGGAACCAACGGTCTGGGATTTGATTCTATCAATTCTCACTTTCTTTTACATGTATAAATTCAACCTCAAAGGTTGGAAAGATGGAGAAAGACTATGTAGAAAATGAAGGAAATGATCTTCCCAGAAATTATGTATTCTGTATTTAAGCTGTTGTATTCGTTTGTACCTGAATTGTAAATTCATTATAGAACTTTGGTGTTCAAGGACTGGATTTCAAATTATCTGTGGGATTTTTGTTGAAAATTGGGGTTATCGATTGTACATTGAGTTTTTTTTAATTATGTTTGATATGGGTTTGGATATGTCAACTTCTTGGAGCTTTATCTGTGTTGGATTTGAATATTTTAGTTTCCTGGAGATTTATCTGAGCTGGGTTTGAAATATTTAGCGTAGTGAGATTTTTGTTGAAAATTGGGGTTTTCTATTCTACAATGGGGTTTTTTTAATTATGTTTGATATGGGTTTGGATATGTCAGCTTGTTGGAGCTTTATCTGTGTTGGGTTTGAATATTTTAGTTTCCTGGAGATTTATCTGAGCTGGATTTGAAATATTTAGCGTAATGGATGTTTATTTGAGGTGGGTTTGGATTATTTCTTGTCTTGGAGTTTTATTTTAGTGGAGTTACAGCAGCTACATTTGAGGTAAGGATGTTTTCGAGGTTTTCTTTTTGTTATATCTGGGAATGCTCAGTGTTTGGTGTGAATGTAGTTTGGTTTTGTTTTTGAATTTTTTTGTTTTTGTTTTGATGCAGTTTCTACTATGTTTTGGTTTGGGTATAGTTCTTGAGTTTCCTTTTGATGTGTTTTGGTAACGGTATATTTTTTGGGTTTCATTCCTGTTGGTTTTGATTTTGTTGATGCTTGAATGTTTTTTTTTCAGAGGAAAAATTACCAGTCTTTGATATTCATATAGAATCAAAAGACATCATAAACAGTTACAAAAGTCTGTTAAGTAACAGCTCCCAAGTACAGCCACTCAATGGTGGGATAACATCTCATCTGATAATCTGTCTAAGGAACATACAGAGACAGCACTCAAAAACTGCATACAAGACAGCTATACAGTCAAAAAACCAGCAAGGAACATTACACTAGCAGCATGCTGAAATAATATAACAGCCAGCAATCAAATAAAAGATAAGCGAAAACTAAGTCTGATGCTCGTCAGACTTATTCATCACTCCTGATATATCAGGTCAGAATTTATTATTCTGTATCCTTTAAACATATCGATCCAGGCAAGCACAACATACATGCTGAAAATATCATAAAACAGAAACCAAAAAGTAAATACTGATCATATGACTGAATGCTGTAAAAGGAGAAATTTCAGCCATCAAAAGAGAGCAAAATGTCCCTCACTAATATGTATCCCATCCATGTATTCCATGAAGATACCAGAACCCAAATCCAAGGATAATGCCTTTTTTGAAAGTTCATCAGCAAGTATGTTGTGTTCCCGGTAGATATGATTGAAGGCCACAGAAGGTACCGGTTGTATCATAGAGAAAATATCTTCACACCAGTGTTTCAATGTGGGAATATTAAGGGCCGACTGTCTTTTGACCCATGATATAACCACCATTGAATCACCATATATCTTCTTTATGGGCAGTCCCATCTGGATGATAGTTCTAAGCAGAGACCAGAGTGCCATCAATTCAGCTCTAGTGTTGGTTCCAATACCACAGCCCACCGAGAAACATAAGTAATGGGTTTCACTTATATAGATCACAAACCCAGCACCCCCCAAACATCTTTGTGCTGCACCATCAAAATATCCTACAGGAAAGTCATGTAGAGGCTGAGGACCAATCTTTCTTGTCTTTTTTATGTAAGATGAAACCGGGTAATGGGCAGTCAAATCTTCAATTTTGTATATGAGATAAGTGGCTGATGGTGTGAAATTCTCAAAAATACACAGGTTGCGGAGGAGCCACAATGACCAGAAAATAAATGTAGGGATATATCGGATAGGATCAGAAATAGCAGTGGAGTCAAACCAATGTTTCATGAAGGTTTGAACGGTGTGAGGACATTTGGTAGAGCCCATACGAATCGAGAAATGTGTGAAGATGTTAATCACGAAAGGAAACCTAATGAATAAATGTCCACAGTCCTCATTTTCATTTTCACAAAATACACACCTACTAGGACCATGGAACCCTCTAGATAGTAAATGGTCCCAAGTAAGAATTCTGTCATTGATCAAGAGCCAAATAAAGCATGTAATCTTCAAAGGAATCTTCAAAGACCAAAGCTGTAGACAAGCCTGGTAATGATCAGCCTGTAAATGTTGTGAAACCAAACATTGATAACCCTTTGCTGCACTGATAGAGCCTACATATTGTCCAGTAGACCACAGAAGTAAATCAGCTTCCACATTTATGCTGATCCTATTGTATTCTAAGCCACGAGTATATGTACTCCAAAGTATACTCCATTCTTCACATAAATCTAATTCCTCAGCAGTAAACCAGAGTCCCATCTCATGATTTATTGCCTGGGCAAGTGTGTTAATGCCATAATCTTCAAGATAGGTTCTAAGTTCAAATGGCAATATGTATGAACTGCCAAGACCTACAATAGGGTCCACCCCAACTCTGACCTCAGTGCCTTGAATGTTATCTTGATATTCATAATTAATGGTTCAATAAATATGTGGTGTTGTTAAAGAAACTGGTTTGCTTTTGCATTTGTTGTTTCGTAGTATGTTTTTTTTATATTTATAATCAATGGCTGAATAAATATGTGGTGGTGTATAAGTAACTGATTTTTTTTTGCATTTTTCTGATTCCTGAATATTTTCTTGAATTTTAGAATCAATGGTTGAATAAATGTGTGGGTTTGTAATAGTAATTGTTTATTTGTTCTGTTTGTTTGGCTTGGGATTGTTGAGACTTTTTGAAGGAGCATTGCTCTCTCTCACTTGAGGTTAGTTTTCCTCCATGATTTTCGAACCATTTTATTTGTCTCTAACTGAATGGTGATTTTTACCATAATTGTTAATGTTCAGAATGTCAAACCCATTAACTCTCCAACTCCCAGGGAGAGTCATAGTTGAGGATTGCTTGTTTAAGAGTTTTTTATATTACAATGCAATCTTGTAAGAATAATGTTTCATTGTTTTTCCCTTTTAACAGATGTTTTCATTTCCAGTACTTCATTATGGAAATATACAATATTGTCAAAGAAAATAAAATTGTTTGTCAAAATGTTCGTGTAAGATTTCAAGATAAATGTGCATGGAATTTAATGATGTTTTGAACTTTTGAATCATGGTTGATGGTAATTCACAAAGTGAAGGATAGCTGTTGTTAAATTATGGATTTATTCCCTTATCCATGATTAGTGCCAATCATACCCACACTAATTATTAAAACTCACAATGAAACTCATAACTATAATCCATTTGATGTTGCTTATCTTAAAAAGAGAACGATTGTTATTGTGTCATTTGTGGCTGGCATGTTCCATGTTGAAGGGTTATTGTCGATTTGCCATGATTTTGATTGTGCTCGCAAATAATCATATCATGTTTGTTTGATTTATTTGAGCGCTGTAATGAATCGATTTCGCTGTAATGCTGGTCGTAGTGCTGCTCTTGGAAATGCTATGGCAAATGATGATGTTGGTTCAACAGCTGATGGGGATGCTTATATGGCAGCTCCTTCAACGTTTGTTTGATTTATTTGGGGCTTAAAATCATGTCAAGAAACAAAATTCATTGTTCTTTTTAGTAGTCAAAAATACCTAATAAGGGTTTTTGCTTGGTTGAATTCCATATAACCATTCTAATTTGGTTATGAATAAAGTTTGTTGTTTCAACTCCGCAACCTGGTTCAATCCAAAAGAAATTTACCAAAATTCATCATATTACTAAAACTTCATCCAATGAAATCAATCCGTACAACAACCATCTCCAAGTTAGAACTAAGTTGACAGGTGTCTTAAGTGGACTCATTTTTGTTGGGGCCTTAATTGGTTTTCAAGAAGGTTCTATCATCCTCAAAAGAAATTGTAAGGTAGTTCAACCTCTTCCCCAGAACTTAGGTAAAAAATTCAATGTTTTTTGTGCTGTAATAGTTGAGAATTAGTCTCGACTCTCTACTATGCTAGCTTCGTGCTTTAGAGTTAAGATTGTCCCGTTTATTGAAACGATTCTGCAGAAATTCGTTATCTACAAGTCAGCCTCTATGAATCGTGCTTGGGTCTCTCTTCATTATTGAATTTAATTTTGAAAATATCATTTGTCTTATCATATTTTTTTATAAAACAAATTTCAATTTCTTTTACCAAGAAATGACATTTATTCTCCCATTGTAATTGACAGAGACTACCAATTCTAATTCCTCCTCCAACAAGCATGTAAATTTTCCCATATGGGCTGAAGGTCATGCCTTTTACAAATATACTTTCCTTTGACTGCCTTGGTAACCTCATTTAGCTTGTTGTCTGTAATGTAACATCATTATCTGGTTTGGCCATTGATAAAAGAAACTCAAGATCTTTCCCGAAGTAGTTTTCTTCTTTCTCTATGATAGGTGTTTGTAGTTTTGTATTGCTTTCTTTAATAGGGACATAGCTACCTATGGAGTTTGAACAACTATGGTTACTGAAGGTTCAAAATACTTTTTACCTGGAACATTAGCTATCAACTTATCCTAAACAAGTAACGTGTATCAGGTTCATTGGCTCTCCATGGACTAGTTGACTATACAATGAGGATGGCAATTTTGAAAATTTTACAATTGGTCATTCCATGACAAAAATCCTTATGACTTGAATTTTCATTATTATTCCATTGATTAACATGGGAACTAGGTAAAGAACATACAAGGTTCACAAATTTTTGGAATGATATTTGTTGACCAAGTGAAATATTAACAAGTTTAGACATATTTGACTCAAAGCTTAATTTTGATTTCCTACTTAGTTGTTGTTATGTAAATATTGTAATGATTTCCTATCATTTTGCACTTGTTATTCTGTTCTATTTGTCATGTTCATTTGTTGTTGTATTTCCAAACTAGTGATGAATTATTGTATAGCCACAAGGAAGTTCTTTGTGGTTTATGATGAGGTGTTGATGCTCGCTTTCTGGTTCCATCATCCATGTTTATGCAGGCTGAGTACATTGCATACTTGAAAACAAAAAGAAGTACAGGGAGGATAATTGGCACGTTGCTAAATTGCAATAAATCATGGTGGCAATGGTCACAATATAGAACAGAATAATATCCACTTCCATGAAGGGCAAATGAATATACTTCTTACGCCATGAATAAGGCCAAGGATATATCCATCTTAAGCCATGGCAATGTTCAATTAACTTCATTACTATGATCTATGTCAGTTATGAAGCCACCATCACTATTACCTCATTATAAAATCATGGCCTTACCAGGAGATGTGCTTGACTGAGGCGAGTTGGTTGGTCCACTTGGTTTTTGGAGATCCCAAATCTTCACCCTTCAAAACTTGCTTTGAGGTTGCAGCTTCTGCATAATTTATGGTTCTAATTTTCTGCAGTTTTTTGGTTCAGGGCCAAACTAGGATTTGGCTTTCCTGGAGATTCAACCACCCGAAAACTTCGATCCTAGGCATCTATAGATGCGCTCTAGGGAGGCACAACTTTCTATGCATGCAGGTCTTCCAAATTCCAAACTTTGCAGAAACCCTAATTTCTTTTGGAGGGAGAGGAGAGAGAGCTTCACCTTGTGAAAGCTGTTTTATTCAGGCTAGCTTTGATACCATGTTAAGATTTCATCTGCTAAACTAGATATCATTAGTGTTTAATCCAAATTCACAATAGTAGCATATGCAAAATCCCTAAAAGAAACACAATCACAAGATAGACACAATATTTATCGTGGGAAACCCTCGAGGGGAAGAAATCCCAGCAAAACTTCCTATGTATAAGATGTATAAAATAAAACCCCAAAACAAGCATTCTCCTCCTTGCTGATCTGTCTCTCTCTCTCTCTCCTATGCGCTACTCAAGTGAGTGAATCTGTGTTCTAATGAGGAACACAACTCTATTTATACAATTTAAGTCAACTGACTTTTACCCTAATCAAGTCGGCCCCACTAAACTGTTTGGGCTGACTTCACCTAGGAAGACTCAAAACAATATTATATTATATTCATTGGGGTACTATTGACCCGACTTACAATGGAGGCTTTACCTCAATACTCTGATGACCAATCACAATAATAACATCCTGACAGAGGAATAATAACATCTCCCTTGGGGTAAATCAGTAAAATACATTTAGAATTCCTTTGAAGTTAAATATTTCAACAAACCATTCCAGTTTGCCTTTTTTTCTAAACCACCCTTTATCTGGCTCTCACCCCTCTGTTTAGGTTTTGATTTTTTACATGTGTCAGCAAATTGTGAGGGTTTATTTATCTTCAGAGGGATATTTATCATTCTACTCTCAGCGGCCTTCCCTGCATTTATGTTTTAACCCAGTTACTTAGCATTTCCAATCTGTTGGTGAGGTCTTAGCAGCAGTTCCCTGTATTTATGTTAACACAGTTACTCAGTGTTTCCATCTGTCTGTGAGTTATTAGGTTTTGATTTATCTTCGTGGGGATATTTGTCATTCCTGCACTCAGTCACCATCCCTGCATTTATGTTAACTCGATTACTAACTATTTCGCAGCAACAAGGAATACTGCTGACTTTTAACAGTCATGGAAACACAGTTGCTAGCTGTATGTATTTAATTGTGCAAGGTGACTCATCTATCTGCAGCTTCTGCAGTCTGTGAAAGGATTTAAATGCACCTTTCATATTTAGTGTCACCCAATGAGTCAGAGTTTTGAACCTCTTGCAACCTGCTGTCGTTTCTTGTAACAGGAACAGAATGGGGAAGAAGAGGGTGGTTACACATTCTTCCATCTTGGAACCGGAACTGTGTTGAATCTGGAAAAACTGGGTTGTTACATTTATAGTTTATCTATATATTTGAATGTTTAAGGCATTTGTAATTTTTACATTTCCAATGTCAGCAATACGTGAGAGAGTTAACTAGTGAAGGATAGCAAGTACAGTTGTTCTATCTTTCAGCCTTTCAGGTATTTTTTTGTTCTGTGCTTTCTCGGCTTTACAGAGATTTTTAGGCAAGAGCTATCCATTGAGCTGCAGAGCATTTAATGTGGCTTTAGCAAGCTTGATGATCGTTAGATCTTGACTGGCTCTAGATCCAATGGTCAGCAAGCTTACTACAAAGGCATTAAATGCTCTGCAGCTCAATGAATAGCTCTTGCCGATTTTTATGGTTCTTGAATGCTTCGTACATGATCTTCTGTCACAGCCTCATTGTTCTTATTAAATGCTTCATATATGATCTTGTAGTGGAAACCCTTAGGAGGCCTCGGTTCAATGGCAACCCACATTTTCTTTATCCCTTTATGTGTATTTCCACCACTCACAGCCTCTTTAATTTACTTTTAGGTTTATTTAATTTTATCTAACAAGGTTGGCACATGTTTATATACCTTTTGCATAGGTTGATTTTGGAAGTGGGCTGTGATGGAAATTCATGGACAAAGCATAATAATGTGGGGTTTCCACTTTGCTGTTCAACTTTTGATAGGAACAACTGAGCTTTGAAATCCATGTCTGTGCTGTTGGCGTTGTATCATTTATTGGGGTTTAGAATGAAGATTTTAAATATGTTAGTGTATCAGCATGTTTTTTTCATTGCCGGAGATTTAGATCTACTAATCATTAGTTTGAAAATACTCCACCTGTATCTAGATTCTATTTGGTAGATCTTTTTGTTATTGATCTGAGAAATACTCAAATTCCTATTCTCGCTTCAGGTTTTATCGTGTGATTTTACTGATATGGCTTTATTATCACCAACAAGCTTTTTCTATCAACTATGGATTCATTTAGGACAAGCTTTTTCACATCGCTCCAGATACCATTTAGGACTGGTTTTTTCACATCAACTCCGGATTCCTGTTAGAGTAAAACTTTAAGGTAATATCTTGTGGAATTATGTTTTATATTTTGGTTTTTGTATGTGTTGAAGTTTGCAATTCTGCTCCCTTGATATGCAGGTTCTGAATTCAATTTTATGTATTACCCAATTCAATTCTAGCTTGGGATGATCTGTATATTTCCAGACCTTTGTGCTATTTTCTTAAGAGCTATTAATGCTTCATCCAAATGCGTCCCCCTGAAAATGATTGCAAATCAAGTTCAAATGCTGAGCACAAGAATATCTTTAAGTTGACATGCTCCCTCCATGCAATATTATAGATTTGTCTGCAACAATCATGATTCATATCTTTTGGAGTGGATAAGAAACAAAACTGTCATTATCTGGCATTTTATGTAGTTGACTAAGTTGCCCGGAAACGTGGGTAGGGGGACGGGGACGGGGACAGGGACAGGGATGGGGACACCACTTTTTGAAATAGGGTACTTGGGTACATCTAGGGTACTATCTATTTCTACACACACACTAAAATTTATAAAAATAAAACATGTCACAGTCACACATATGCATATTTGATATTTCTAAATTCAATGATTCATATCAACATTTACATTGAAAATTTGAAACAAAAAATAATAAATCTGATAAATCATGACATAGACTCATTGTAGATATCAAGTGGAAGACTGGAAGACTGAAGTTATATTAACATAAATAATAACATAAAATCTTATATGTCCATGACACCATGACTTTAAACTTCATTGTCATACGACATTTAGAATTTGCCTAATGGCATTTCCATACATGAAAAAGAAAGTTCAAAATAGTAAACATTGAACATTGAACAAGATAGTTGATTTGGCTTTCTCAAGCCATGTCGCTGGAGTAGTGAACACAGAGCACTAGGAGTGAGAAATGGAGTGCCGTGCTGTTTAGGTAAGGGGCTAGGGCCCACATAACACGTGTTTTATTTTTTAACTTCAAACATTGCAAATTGATTGTGCCTCAAGCTAAGGTAAATTGTCCAACAGTTGTACCGCCCGCTTACCCAAACATGCGGTACTGCATACCGAAATCCGTGTGAGTACCCGTTTTCATAAATGAAGTACCCAGTACATGAGGTTGGATTTGGGTGCGGCTGGGTACGTACCATTGAAGTACCCAAGTACCCAAGTACTCTGTATGTGTACTTGACCCCTCGGTACGAGTACCCATGCAACACAAGTATTTGATCTTGAATTTCTGATGGTGGAAGCAAAGTTTGTACCTCGGAATTAAATGTTTTAGTTTCTCAAATTTCCTTTAAACTCCTCTTACTTGTGGACCGCATGACATCTTGTTATGAAATTCTAGCTATGTTAATGATCACCCTCCCGCAAGTATTCGAGGCCTTTGTGCGTTCCAGTCTCTTTTTAAATGAACAGTAACCTCTGTTTAGTCTGTTGGATTTAGAGACGTCTAATTACAATAATTAAGTTGGACATACGTGCATTATGATTATGATATCAAATACTGTCACAAAATTACAGTTATCTAATGATTAAAATATGCCAAACAATGTGATTAATTAAGTCATGGCATTATACGCATTTAAATAAGGATTTGGATACAAATACATATAGAATAATGTTAATCAATTATAATTGTTAATGGACCGATTATAGTTGATTAAAATAATAGCAGTAATAAATTTGAGCTAAATAAGGAAATCAGAATTTATTCTGATTTATTTCAGTTTTTTCTGAAGTTTCCCGATTTCAAGATTTTTATAAAATCGGAAATTCCAGATTTCTTTTCAGACTTGTTTCCCAAGTATTAGCTAAATTTCAGCTGCCCTAGGATTAGAATTTTTCTTTGGCACTGCTATAAAAGGGCTCAGTCTCCAAGGCTTGTAATCATCCAGAAAAAATTGTCTGCTCCATTTGAAGACAGGATACTCTCCAGAGAAAAGGATTGCAAGTTCTTGGAAGGATTCGAGAGCCAACAACTCAAGTCAAGACCGGGAGCGTATCAACCCAGAGCCTTGGAAGCTGTCCGCGGCGTTTGAGGATGGAAAGTAAGTTCCGCTGTGCATTAAGCTTGATTTTTAAATTCCGCTGTGCATCAAGTTTAATTTCATGCATAGGAGTAGATCTTGGTTAGGGTTTAAAGTAATTAGTTGTACCCACAGTTAAAAACCCCAACAATTGGTATCAGAGCAACCCTCATGTAAGAATTGCAGTTTGAAATCCAAGTCTCCACTGCTGCTTGAGCTGTGTATGAGATGTGTTTTGCCGGGTGTGGAAAAAGGGATCGCTGTTTTTGTTCAATGTTTTTCTTTGTAAAACAATTTGTCTTTAAGGAAATCGATATGTATTTTTATGAGATTGATCTGTATTAAAACCCTGTACGCCACGATCTCAATTTGAGTGGCTGCAACGTTGCCTGGTTTTTTTATTAAAACTCCTGCATGTAGGCTTATTCCCTATTTCCCATGATCGAAAGTCGGGTGGATGCCGTGATGGCATGGTTTCTGTTTGTGTTAAAACTCTGCGAGGGTTTTACCTCAGATTTACTGAATGCAACGTTTGCCTGAGGTTTATTTCTGTTAAAACTTTGTGTGTGGCTCACCCCCTATGCCCACGATTTCCATAGCGTGCTTTTAACCTGTTAAATGCGTGCAATGGATAACGAGTCCAGCTTTGTTTCCTCCCTCACGTCTCTAAATCTGTGTTGCACAAATTCCTTCAGTTCTACAGCCAGGGAAAGGCATAGAATCCGTCGCTTATGGTTATATTTGCATATTGTCAGAATTTGTATGTTCTGTATGTTCTCCAGTTTATTATTAATCTTAATGTTTCCCCAATAATACAACGAAGCCCTGTGCTATGCAATCTTGAGCTATTCCATGGATCGAACCAGAGCTTCCCTTGCCAGGCTCAGATTGTGAATAGAAAGTGCTGTGCTTTCTCCAAATCCGAGGGCGCCTACGTTTCTTAAAACACTGCAATCCGCCACTAGAATATCTGTGAGGAAAGCTTACCCCTGCGCTCTGCAAAATGCCTCCAAAATCTTTTAAGAAGGAAGCCCCGGTGGAGCATGCCATTTTGGGCCGTTTTTTCTTCTCACCTCAAGATTGGCATCGTTGGGCTGCCGAATGTAGGGGAGTTGACACTCTTCAATACTTTAACTAAGCTTTCCATACCTGCTGAAATTTTCCCGTTTTGCACGATTGAGCCCAACGAAGCTCGAGTGAATGTTCCAGACGAGCGTTTTGACTGGCTCTCTAGTCTGTATCAGCCCAAGAGTGAGGTCAGTAGTTCGATTCACACATTCAGGTTCCTTGTATTT
>LPNX010695074.1:0-40238 GCA_001517045.1 Pseudotsuga menziesii
TTACATAAATGTTCTGGGACTATGTGTTACATTCGACTTGGATGTAAATTGTAAATATCTTGGTGATACCTTTTTATATATCCAATATATAAGATCTTTTTTTTTTTTTTTAAATGAAAAAAAAACAACAACCATCCACTAAAATTTGGTAAAAAATTAAAACATTTTCTAAGTTAGACTTTGTTGATTTTTTTACATAGAAAATAGAGTAAGTATTGATAAGGAAAATGCACAAATTTCTGTAAATCGATTATGAATAGTCACTAGCCAGGGAATAAAGAAAAGACACAAATAGATGAATATATTAATAATAGTCCTAAGGTAGGGACAAATAACATATAAAAAATAAAAGATGTTGTATGTAACATGATGTGGACGCTTCTAAATTTAATGATCTGGCGTTAAATGGAAATTAGCATGCTATTTATTTTATAGAGTGTAACCTTCTTTCGAACTAATCATCATTTTTCTTGCGTTTAACAAACGTCCTTTTAGAAAATCTAGCTATTTTCGGGGTATTGCTTCTTTACTTTAATGTTAGCCACTATTTTATATAATTTTAAACCCTAGCTATTTGCCATTTGACATGTATGGTGATGGGAATGATTTATTACCCATCGCTTTCAACTACAATAAAAAAACATGCCATCCCTCAAGCTTACCGTTTAAGGAATGGTAGGAAGGACAAGCTATCGTGGGGAGAACAAATAAATCTAAATGTGACTAGGTCGGGGGGATCATCTAAGTTCAATGGGTCACCCATTGGGAAGTGCATTAAGTAGGAAGTCATTCTTTCTCATTCATACCTTTTGTTCACAAGGGATAGGGATTCTTTCGACTATTCTTATATTCTATGGAAAAGAGTGTTGCAAGAGTTTCCTTGGCGGAAGCTTGGCCGATGACAGGGAAAGAGTGTTGCAGGAGTATCCTTGGCAAAAGCTTGGCCGGTGACATAAAAGATGAAGTAAGGTATGGATATTTGATTGTTTTACTGTTTAACTTTTCCATATGGCCTAGCCATTTTAGTATGTCTGTAGCTGTGTTTTTCAATGTTTTAGCTTTCTCTGTCGAGAAAATTGTGGTTTATGTTTACAATTTAATGTGGAAAAATAGTTTGTTATGAAAAATCTGCGGCATCTCTTGAATTGGGGCCAGTATGTTCTATTATTTTGTGAAACGCAACGTTGGTAAAAGATTTTTTGGCTCAATATTTCTTATTGAAAAAAAATCAATGAAACGGCGCGTTTCTTTTAGATTTCGTACTCATAGCTCTTACTAGTTGATTTCTCTACTTAAAATTTCTTGCTGAGAGATGTTTTGCTCGAAGTTATTCTATTTCTCTTAAAATATAACTGTTATTTTTGAAATGCAACATTTCTACGAAATTTCTCTATGACCTTTTATTGCACCTTTTGGGACAATTTCTAGTATAAATTAATTTTATTTTGATAATTAAAATTGCTCTTCCAAGAACTTAAGTCCCATCGAAAATGTCCTAAACCAATAAAAAATTGAAATAGTATATTTTCAAAATATTATAATATAAAGATTATTGAAATATTTAGAAAACTTTGTAAAATCTTGTAGATAAAAAAACAAAATATTTCCATAGTAAAAAATGTTTTAAGAAACTTTTAAACAAATTCTAAAATTAACATGAAGCTTACATGTGCATGATCAATCCAAAATTCTAAGGATGCCAAAATATTAATCATATGCTTATTTTCAATTTTCTTCATTGACGTAATCAATCAAGTCCATCTCATCTTTGTTGTAGAGCCATTTTTTATGTCCCCATTTTTAATAATTGCATAGCAGGAAAATTCCATCAATCCTACTAGTTCCCTAGGTTGGGTGGAAACATTGGAAAGTTAATAAGGGAGCTAATAAATGGTGTTTAGACATTAGAAGGAATAAATATTTATTTAATGGAACAAATTAAATGAATGCAAGTGAAAAATTAAATGGCTATGGAGAATGGAGACACATGGAGACTATGGAGCCCACTCAAGCTAGAATTTCTATGTTAAATGGCATCCTCCTCTTGCAATCTCGAATCTATGGGAAGCCTAATGTTTTTAGATGGATTATAAGGTTAATATACTTTTCCATATACTTCATAGGTCGAATTTTGGATGAATTGTAACTTACATGGGGAGAGGAAGAGCCAAATGGGAGTTTCATGGATACTTGGCTAGATTCCCCTTACATTTATGACATCTATGACACTAATGATGGAGATTCTATGAAAGTTACGACACAAATCAGATATGAAGGCTGACATATGACATCTATGACATGTCAGGTCAAAATATACCATCCAAGAGAGCTCTCATGTGTTTTTTGGAAGCTCAATGGTCTCCTACTCAAATTTGGGGAAGGTGGAAGGCTAGGAAAGAGGGGACACATGTCAATTCATGAGCCCACACCCTAATTCAAATTGGATTGAGTTTATGGATGGATTGGGAACCTTAGAAGGCTAAGGATGTTTATAAATTATAGGAATCAACCAAGAGAATGGCCTTTTTATCATTTGTGAAATTTCTTGTTGTGAAGAGAGAGAGCTAGTGAATGACTAGTTCATGCCTTAGCCAATTTCGAGGATGAAAGATTTCCATCCTAGTTGGTTTTGGGAGAGGTCGCTCATGTCTTTCAAGGAGATTAAATGGAGTCTTAGTTATAGTTGCAATCTATAGCAGCTCGTGGACACATAAAATTTCAGCTTGTTCCTCCTCTCATCTCATGTTTTCTCACCATATTTCAGCTCCATGGAGTGAGGACTTGGTGAGCTATTCATCTATTTGAGGGAGCTTCTCTTGCTCCAGTATTTTGTATTATAATGTAAATGATCTGTTCTTTAAGTTCAAAAATCTCTCAGGTCAAAAGGCCAAGAAATCTCATGTATTATTGCTCAATAATGAAGAAACAATGTCAATTCCCCACTACCTTGTTGTAAACTCTTGTAATCTTGATGAATTCGAATGGATGTGTAAAATATTGATGATTTATAAATGAATGGACTGTAATTAAATAATATTATGGGTTTCATGTTCAGTAACTAATAATTTTTGGCAATTGGGTCGAATTGCATAACCATTGGAGCAAACTACACCTCATTTCCCTAAGGGTCCAAAACTAGTTTTTTATATCTGATTGAAAGAAGTGATAACAGCCATGGGAGGTTGATTGGTTATGCATATGAGTCTCCAATAATGTATTCTACACATCCCCTGGTTCAATTTCATAATTTGAGTAGGTTTATCCACATTTGGGAAGCCATTTCTACCACTTACCCGAGGGGGGATTTGAGCCCACAATTGCCAATAAAGTCCTCTATCTTGTTCAGAATTAAGTACAGACTTTCATAAGTGTTTGGAGGGACATAATACATCCTTGAACATAAAAATTAAGTTATTATATCAGTCATACACCTTCTCTGAATATTTGGAAGCAATTGGGCTGATTTGGAGACCAAGACACTAAAACTAGTCAAGAGCCAAAATTGTGAAAATTTGGAAAATTGGGCATTTTAATAAAATTTCAAAAAAGGGACATTACACCATTTCGGATGGACATCGCGTATAAAAGGTTTCCTTGGTGTAGATCCATTTCGGATGGATATCCATGACAAAAAGTTTCATTTCTGCAGATATTATTAAATGTTTGGTTACATAAGAAGACGTCAAACACTCGAAAGTGAATTTTATGCACGGGATGTGATAGGCATGTTAAACTTTTTCAAATAAATATAAAGTAATTTAATACTCGATAAATAAATATAAGTACTATAATTTCAAGAATATAAATAAATTAAAACCTACTTTGGTAATATACATAACATATATAAGCTACATGTGCTTAAAATTATTAAGCAATTATTTATTAATAATTGTTATTTTTCACAATTATTTTTTAGATAACTACATAAAATTATATAAGGTTTTGTAATGATTACTATGTTTCTTTTAATTTACATTTTCATAACTATAGAATTAATCGCTCAAATAAATAAACTTTAATAAAAAAGTTTTTTCATTTATAAATTAAGGTTTCATTGCTATATATAAATGGAAAATCCTACCTCCTCACACAAAAAATAAAATGTATTCGCTATGGTTAGATTGCAGCTTAATTGTCATACTAATTGATGATAAAATCATTTTTAATTGTGCTACTAATTCAAAATAAAATAATTTTCAATTATGCTAGTTACTTTGAGAATTCAAAGTCTAAAAATTTAAGATCTTTGTATGATTATTGCAATGAAGTAGATAACTTAACTCTACCCCCATAGCGCAGCTTTCGTCACCAAGAAATTTATGGTGAGCAGGGATGTTAAATTCCATAAATATAAATCTTGGGAGGATAAAAAAAATGAAACAATTGGAGGTTATATTCATTTTATACATGCAGATGAACATGTGTAAACTACAGGACATCAAGCTCTTCCACCTAGACTTCCAAGGCTACAAGTACAAAGACAAGGAGAACAAATAGTACACAATCCTTCTATTTGTGAATCAAATGCCACTATAGCTTCTCTAAGGAACCATAACACAAGAAGTTTTATATAAATTTTTGAACAACATGCTGATATTGAGGTGAATTTTACCATGTAATTGACCTCACACTCGATTTCTGTAGTTTTTTATTTATTTTAATTTACATGGACATAATAGTGCGTGGAAGTGTTGTTTGGGAAGATTTGTTCAATATAATCATTAATAAGTGGCATTTGTGCGGTGTTCATAAGGTTCACTCTGACAACATGATCCCACTCCATTGACATAATTAGGTAGTTTTGGAGAATAACCTGTCATAGACCATTGGCATCATATAGCACCATTGCTACCAAATTCTTTGTAGTCCGAGTGGATTCTCTTGTTTCATTCTATTCTATGAGAATAACGAGTCAACTCTACTCTCCAAATCTAAGTTTCTCTTGAGACATACTTGTTATTTTGATTTGCATGTCAAATGCAAATCATATTGACCTGCGTTTGAATTGCGGATCATATTGACTCGATGAATTTAATACACAAATCTCACAAATCAGTCTTTGTTTCTTGTGTTATTGACCCAAATGGAACTTCTCCGTCCGAGTGCCGACATTCTTTATGTTAGTACACAAAAGGACAAATTAGGATTGAAGTTGCCAAAACATTATAGATGGGCATGACCTGAGATGCATTTACCCTCAAACCAGCTTGCTATATATTTTTTCTAAGTGTTGAGTTTCATATGCGACTATCTGCATTGCAACTCGTGTACCGTACGCGAGTATTTGCATTGCAAGCCGCGTACACTAGCGTACGCGGGTTTCCTTCGAGAAACTCGTGTTTCATACGTGGGTTGCCTATATTAATAGTCGTGTACACCTTGGTTTGACTTTAAAAAATATAAAACGTGATTAGATGAGATTAGTTGGGCCCTAATCCATAACTATCCCAACTGTTTCAACTGGGTTGTACTCTTATCTCATTCACTGATTATTAATAAAGAGAATTCTTCTTCCAATCTTGTGTTGAGTCTATTTCATGTATTTTGGTTAATGGCTATATTGTATTATATTTTTGATATATTATTCATCTAACCTCTGATATATATATACATGAGATATTACTTGAAGGATTTTCTCTTTGCAGGTGAAAGAGGTGCATCCCTGGAATCTTTGGAGAGAAGAGGAGCAAGAGAAGATCAAGCTTGGATCAACCGTTGGTAATCGGGTAAGTCAAGACTTTCTTCCTATTCCCTTTTCCATTCTCTGGTAAAGCTTATTGTCTACAAGTTAGTAGTAAGTTGGTAACCCCAGACCCTATGTTACAAGGGTGCTTTATCCTGAACAACAGAACTAGAGACTCCGCTGGGGAGTCCAACCTGATGTGGGTTAGTCATGTAGATACGTTCCTAGTCTTTGCTCTGATTCAGTGTGTGGTTGTCTATCTTGACTTCGATTTGCAGTAGTGTGTCCAGAGACCTTTGTTATTTTTTCTTTTTTGAAATTTTTTTTGTTGTGTGTGTGGGTTGTTGTGCTACACAGTCGCATACAGCAACTTGTATATGCAGGTTGCTCTATAAGATAGTCGTGTACAATACGCAGGTTGATCTATAAGATAGTCGTGTACGTCTTTTAGCAGCACAAAATTTTAGGGAGGGTTGCTTATCCCTGTCTTGTTTGGATTTTGCTCTGCTTGAAGGTATTCTGTTTCTCACATCTTCTTGTAAGTTTGAAAGTCCTGTACACCATGCTTTGTGCTTTTGATTAATCCTTTGAGTTTTATTGTTTGTCTTCTTTCACTTTGCAATTTGAGGGAGGTTCTCATGTTTGGGTGATACGTTCAGTGCTGTGTATCTGAGTCAGTGATCAGGATTTTGGATACCTTGTACCTTGTACTGCTTTCGAGTAGTATCAATTTGTCACTTGTCCTTTAGGAATTTTAGTGGAGTTTATTCATTGATTCTTCCCAAGTTAGGTGTTGACCAAGTCTCCTCCTTGAGTGGTTGAATTTGGTTTTTGCAAATTCACTATACTTCATATTGCTTTCTTTATGGTCTGATTATTCAAACATACTCAAGAAATTTTGCATTTAGGTGCATGGTAATTTTTTGAAGAATTTGAAAAGGAAAAAAAACATTTGATAACTTTTCATTTAGTTGCATATAGTAGTTTTTCAGTATTTTCGAATAAAATTTCAAAAATTACAAAAACAAATCTTAGTCTTCTCATACTTAGTTGTAATTGCATTAGCTCATATTTACAAAAAGAAAAGAAGCTTGTTTTAAGTAGTTGTAACTTGTTTTGGAATTCATTTTATACACCTTTTTTACTTTTCTTATCGAGTCTATAATATCACAGTCATTCACGCCACTTACCCTCTGACTAAGAACAACCCTTAAAATGAACGCTATAATTTAAAATTTATTAGTAAGTTTTGTTTTATAGGTTCATACACCTACTAGATTAGGCTAGACTTGTGGGATAGGAAGTGTAAACTCTCCACAAGTGTGTAAATTTAGATGGCCAATTGATAGGTAAATCCTTTTCTATGTTGGTAGTATTTGGGAAGCTCCTCTCAATTGGGAGTTAAGCATGAGGTCATGTGGAGGCTTGGACTGAGGAGATAACCCTCTAATTCCTTGTCAAAACGTAGACCAAGGTTTTTGTGCATCTGGGAATTCTGTCCTAGATAGAGTTTCGGGTTTTTCTACCTTGCCCATGCGTACGAACCAGTCTTGTGACTGTCCCCCCAAACTATTGATATAGTTAAGATAGCCTTTAGTCTCTTTGACATCTAGGTTTTATACACAGGTAAACCGGAAGGCTATTTCTGGTTCACCTTGGACGGGCTTGAAAGGTAACCCTTGTTGAAAGTGAAGGAGGGCGGTGGGTAATTCCTCTGCTTATGCCTAAGAACCTCTTCAAGGACTCCAAGAAACTATCTCTCATCTTTCGTCGAGAAAAGCATATCTTATACCCCTTGTGATTGTTGAGGCTTTAGGAAATTTTGTAGTGATTGCTCTGTGGTTTGTTTGTGTTTATCCAACCTTAGGGTGTGAAGAGTCAAATTTACAATCGTGGAGAACCAATCTCTCAGAAGGTCTCGAAGGTTGCAAAACCTTCCTCCACTTATTACATTGGAACCTCCACCTCCCCCTCAAAGGTGGAGATTAGACATAGACGGGTCTTTCGAACCGATAGGAGTTAGTGAAGTTTCGGGTGAACAAGAACTTAGGGAAAACCAATTTGATTTAACTACAGTAGAGATAGAAGAATTGCAGGCTGAGGAGTTTGCAAGGAACTTTAATTCACCTCTAACTGACCTAAACGATCCTGTGATCGTCCAGGTTCATCCTTTCAATTCACCCATGATTGGTGTCCCTCTGGGCATACTAATGTCTACTATAGGAGAAATTTCTTCTACATCCACCTTAGTCACTCCAGCTGAAGGGGTGCCACCTCCCCTGGTTGGTGCCCCTAGAATAAGTATACCTACTACACCTTTAACTCCAGCTAGCCAGGTGGTTCAACCACTGGCTTCCACAAATTTAGCAGGCACGTCTGGTGGAGTGGTCACTGGGATTCCTAGTGTACCTTCTATTCCTACTCCCTTCGCACACACTGCTCAGAGTGGTCCTATAGGATCCTCGTCATTTGTCTAGGGTTTTCCTTGGAATGGAGGGCACATTCCCCCATCCACTCTATATGTAGGTCCAACACCCGTATATGTAAGGGTGCAATTAGGAAACCCTAATCCTTATGGTCAAGGTTTTCAAACTTCGGTTTCAACTCCTTTCATGAGCTCTCCTTTCTTGCTTTTTAGCAGAGGGATACCTGCTCCTGTGTTCCAAACCCCAGTTTCAACTAGGGAAGCTCGAACCTCATACACTACACCGCACATTAACAATACACTAGCTTATGGGTGGAATCCTTTCCAAAGCAACCCGACCACTTTGCAACTGGCAGTAGGGGGCGACCCCGCCTTCACATCTGGGAACATGGGGGCAAGTCACTCTAATCCCCAAGTTGGTAATTTTCATGCTCCGGTTAGACCCAAGGTCCCTTTCCTAGAAACTTTAAACTTGTCAGACTTGTCGAAGCTAATGAATGACCCGGTGAGACATAACTCCTCCTAGCCACCCATTCCTACCAAGCTGCCCTTGGATATCCCAAAATTCAAAGGCAAAGTTAGTGATGATCCAGGAGCTCATGTCACCACTTTCCACTTGTGGTGCTCTTCCAACTCACTGAACAATGACACATTTTGGTTGAGATTGTTCCAAAGAAATCTGACCAGTACCACAGCAAAATGGTACATTGAACTGCCCTCTGTTGTGTTTGATAGTTTTTGGGACTTTGTAAATGTATTCCTTAGTCACTTCCAGCTTCCTATCCGATATGATTTCAGGACAGACTTGTTGTCTACCTTTTGGCAGGACAAGGATACTCATATTTTAGATCACATTCAATAGTGGAGAAGATGGAAGAGCCTTATTAAGGCCACTATTCCTCCCAAGCTTTTACTAGAATGGTTCCTTAAATCCCTATTGCCATATATATCTAAGGATGTATCTACTTCGGGAGTGACCAATGAGTAAGAGGATTCCTTAGGGCCCAGCATCTAGATTTGATATATTCTCAGTTTGGGATTTTATAGGAAATCATCCCTGATGCACCAAGGCCAACGCATAATGTAGAGAAACCTAAGCCTGGACCCCATGCTAATGGTGTGGTTGGTTCTGTGAAATATCCCACTGTAGAGTCTTTAGCTAAACAGCTCGATGAGTTGTCTGTCAAACATTCTATGGTAGAGGAAGTAAATCCTGTCCCCTCACCCCATAATACAGATGTTTTTGCACAATCCTCTCAAAAGGGAAATCAGCAGCCCGGTGGGAAAAAGAAGAAAGGACAGAAAGGTGAGGGAAACCAAAACAAGCAAAAACCCACAAACAATGCTGATGGGGGGGGGGAAGAAAAGAAGAAGGTGAAATTCCCATGTAAGTTGTGCCATGAAGATCACCTGACCCATCAATGTCCCCTTATGTACCAAGCTCAGAAGCTGCTAAAAGGCCAACAACCGGTTGTCCTGAAGGATCCTTTTCCCAAAGGACATAATTTTGCTTCAGCTTCAAATGTAGCAGGGGGCACCCTAAATGCTCCTGGCCCTAATTATATCAACATGGTTCGATCCCAGACTTTACTCCAGACTAGGAACAAGAACTATGAGACAAAGGCTTCGGAGAAGGGTAAGTTGATAGGTGAAACTTTTAACCCTCTCACAATTGAAAAACCTACCAAATCTATGCCTAAGATACTGAAAGATGTCTCCAAGAAAACCTTGCACAATCCCAATTCTAGGGCTGCAACCAATTACTCGGTAGTTGAAGATTTATCCCAGACGCCTTGTGAGATTCCGTCTTTAGAGGTGTTACAGAGTTATCCTGCATAGGGAGATGCACTCTTAGCAACCTTAGGCAGCATGAATTCATCGAGCCTCATGGTGAAGTTTAATTTGTTTGATGTCAAAATTTTCCTACCTTATCATGTGGCCTTATCGATAGATGTCATCCATGGTGGAAAAACCATTGGAAGGCCAGTTGTCAATGAGGGTTCTTCCACATGTGTCATGTCCTTGTCTTGCTGGAAATCTCTTGGATCTCTAGAGCTAGTTCCATCGAACACCCTACTTAATTCTTTCGATGGAAGGTCATTTTGTCCACATGGTATCCTACCGGATTTAGAAATAAAGTTGGCAGGGAAGGAAGTGTCTATTGAGGTAGAGGTGATTGATGCACCTTTGGATTATAACTTGCTCTTGGGGAGAAGTTGGACTTATGCCATGTCTGATGTTGCATCGATCGTACTTCGGGTAGTAGTGTTTCCACAGGAAGGGAAGTTGGTTACTGTAGACCAACTCAATTTTACTCGAAAGGGCCGCATGGAAACTAATGATTCCACCGTCCCATTGGTTGATCAGGTTAAATCTGCTTCAGAGAGTTTAGGGGAGAATGTATGCATCATTGATGGGCACATTCGATTTTCCAGCTCTGATTAATTATCTAGATTCTACTAGTGTAGGGAAGTCTATTGCAACAGTTGTTGATAGAACAGATCCTTCGGTTCTCCCTTCCCGCCATGAACCTGAAGTTCCCTTATCGGTAGCGGAATTAGCCTATCAAGCTATCATTCATACTATTGTTGATCCCATTCCAATCCCTCTCACAGTCTCAAAGGAGCCAGAAGAAGCCTATCTGTCTGCTTGGGAAAAGAACTCTTTGCACTCTAGAGACTACTTAGATATGGTTTTTCCTTCTGTTCAATCCATTCTGAAAGCTATGTGCGAACGAGATAAGATCTGTGAATATCTTCACCATCGATCCTATTTTCTTCCAGAGAAAAGAAGGATTGAGAATTAAGAGTTCCATATGAGACTAGCAGGTGATATTGATACACCTATTAATCCCTTACTAAGGGAAGGAATATTTGCTGAGGGGAATATGGCAAACATTTCTGCTACTATTCCTATCAACATCTCTGCAAACCCAAATGTTGTGGAAAATGTACACATCGGTGCAAATTGCTCTCCAGAGGAGATTGCGATCTATACAGCCTTATTTAAGGAATTATACGATGTGTTTTCCTCGTCATATGAGGAGATACCAGGCATAGATCCATCAATAGTTGAGCATGAAATCCGAACATACCCTGATTCCAGACCCTTTCGACAAAAACTAAGACCTGTCAATCCGCACAAAGCGGCAGCTATTAAGGATGAAGTTGAAAAATTGCTGAAAGCCGGTTTCATTTACTCGATAGCTTTGACAGAATGGGTATCCAACCCCGTTCTTGTCGACAAAAAGTAAGGGACAATACATGTTTGTACTGAATTTCGCGATCTAAACAAAGCCTCTCATAAGAATAACTACCCCACGCCATTCATAGATCAAATCATTCATGCCTGTGCGGGGAGTGAAGTATTTTCATTTATGGATGGTTTCTCTGGGTATAATCAAATTCAAACTAAACTAGAAGACCAACATAAGACAGCTTTCATCTATCCTTGGGGTACATTTGCATACAAGAAAATTCCTTTTGGATTGAAAAATGCAGGGGCTACCTTTCAGCGCGCAGGGAATTTTTCCTTTCATGACATTAAAGCTACTGTCGAACCCTACCTTGATGATCTGCCAACACATTCTCATAAGAGGATCGATCACCTAGATCACTTGCGTTTAATCTTTGAACAATATAGATACTACAAGATTCGCTTGAATCCCCACAAGTGCGTTTTCTGTGTCGAGTCAGGGAGACTGCTCAGATTCATTGTTTCCAACAAAGGTATTCAGGTGGATTCTTTGAAAGTTGAGGCCATAGTAAATCTGCCTCCTCCTCGTTCCTTCAGGCAAATTCAAATCCTACAAGGGAAGTCCAACTTCCTTCAACATTTTATCGTAAATTATGTCAAGATCACTAAAGGTTTCATGCACCTATTGAAGCAGGACACCCCATTTGTATGGGATGAAATTGCACAACTTGCATTCGAGGCATTAAAGAAAGCTTTGTTGTCGACACCATTACTGCGCCTGCCAGATTACTTTCATGATTTTATATTGTATCTGGCCACATCTGATTCAACCATAGGGGTATTACTAGTCCAGGAGGACAATAAAATCCAAGAGCATGTCATCTACTATCTCAATCGTGCTTTAGCTGGCCCTAAACTTAGGTATTCCCACGTCGAGAAGTTTTCCTTGGCAGTTGTGTATGTTGTTTAGACGTTGCATCACTACATCTTACTGAGGACCATGACAGTAGTGGCGGATGTTAATCCTTTCCAATATGTTTTGTCCCGATGGATAGTTGGAAGCAAATTCAACAAATGGATAGTCATTCTTCAGGAGTTTGACTTAGATTTCCAATCCGCCAAATTCAAAAAATCCTTAGTTTTTGCTGAGCTCATCGTAGAATTTTCGGTTGAGGAAGATGTAGCCATTGAAGAAGACTCATTCCCAGATGAGCACATCTTTTTGATTTCCACCTCTGACCCTTGGTACGGAGATATACTTGTCTATCTCTAGAATTTGAAGTACCCTGCAGCCTTCTCACGGGAAGAACGGCGCAAACTATGCGCACATGCCAAAAACTACCTCATTATTGGAGATACTTTATATTGTAGGGGGGTAGATTCCATTTTGCGTCGATGTCTTACCGACGAAGAAGCAGAGACTGTCCTAAATGATGCCCATAGTGGAGCATGTGGGGGTCATTTATCTGGGTTATCAACGGCCCAGAACATCTTACGTGCCGGTTATTTCTTACCCACTATCTTTAAAGATTGTGAGGAAGCCATGAAGCGATGTCATCCTTGTCATATTTACAATAGAAAGATGCGATCCCATCCTGCTCCATTATTTCTCGTCATCTCAGTGGGTCCCTTCATGAAGTGGGGGATAGATTATGTGGCATGCAACCCAGTCTCAGCTGGGGGGCACAAACATATCATTGTCACTCTAGATTATTTCATAAAGTGGGCAAGGCAATGCCCACCTATAAAGCTGATTTGGAAACTACAGCTTTTTTCGTTTTTAACCAAATTATTGCACGGTTCGGTATCCCTAAAGAGATTGTCACTGACCATGGCAGTCACTTCCAAAATAGTATGATGACTGAATTGACCACTATGCTAGGGTTTAAACAAGAACATTCGTCTTCTTTCTACCCTCAAGCGAATGGTCAAGTCGAGGCTGTAAATAAAACCTTGAAGACTATTCTCAAGCGCATTATTAATGTAGCCCGTTCCAATTGGCACATCATGCTGTATCCTGCACTTTGGGCATATCGGACCAATGTGAAAACTGCTACAGGGTTCTCTCCTTTCCAACTCGTTCAGGGGGTGGAAGCAGTAATCCCGATTGAATGCGAAATGTCGTCCTTAAATATTTCTATTCATGTGTTACCTGATACGACTGAACTTGAAGAACGTTTGTTACACTTAGGACATCTAGATGAGCAGCGTAGAGATGCGCTGACAGCAAACGAGGCTCATAAAAATAGGGTAAAAAATCAATACAATAAATTGGTCAAACCTCAGATTTTTTCTGAAGGGGAGATTGTCTTTCTCTAGGATCAAGACAAAGACCCCATAGGGGCAGGGAAATTCAGGTCTATGTGGTTAGGACCTTATGTTGTGTCAAAATTCTTGAAGAAAGGTGATTATGAATTAACTGATTTCGAGGGGAATAAGATTCCTGAGCCTAGAAATGGGTTGTTATCTCTATGGTTGTTTTTTCATTTTTATCCTAGGGTTTTATATTTTTTCTTTATTTTGAGTTAATATCTTTAGTATTACCTTATTTCTTTTTTATACCTTTGTGTGTCATGATTTCTATATTTTATTGTGATTTCTTTTGAAGGCTCAAATCATTTTTTAAAGTTATGGACTTGTATTAAGAGAAAGAGATTTTATGATAAAATCAAGTATAAAGTGGGTTATATAAACTGGCAGCATTTCTTAGAATATTGCATCGCTTCCGGATGATTTTATTCATAAATATCATTTTAAAATTTGATAATGAAACAAATGTATATGGATATATTCAAACACATGGTAAAGATTATACATTTGACAGGCTTGGTACTATGGTTTAAAGCATCATCATTATTCCTTGAAGG
Organism: Pseudotsuga menziesii; assembly: GCA_001517045.1. Classification (NCBI taxonomy): domain Eukaryota; kingdom Viridiplantae; phylum Streptophyta; class Pinopsida; order Pinales; family Pinaceae; genus Pseudotsuga; species Pseudotsuga menziesii. The sequence continues at coordinate 14,171 of LPNX010695074.1, forward strand.
CATGTCTAAATGATGAGTTTGTTGATCGTGTCACTCATTTGCTTTCACAAGTGTTCTTTGTATGAAGTCGAGGCATTTGATATGATGGACAATGGTACCAGTGTTGACAGTGTTGACAATGATATATTCCATATTTCATTAAACCAATTTTATGCTACTGTTTCGAATTTCCATTAGGTCTGTGTAGTTTGTATTTTGAAGAGTTTGTAGAATGCCAAAAGTAGCAATAGAGGAAGACGTAGATATTTTGGTGAAAAGAAGACCAGGAGGTTTGATTTGTAGACTGGAACCCGATAATACACAATGGATATTGCAATTTCCAAGGTCATCCCAGTTAATGAGAAATGCGGGTTGGTTTTCCTTATGTGAAAAGTTGCAGGGTTATCATACAAAGGTGACTAGGGCCTTCATCAAAAATTACAAAGAGGGAGTGGTTCAGCTCAAGAGTTTGAAGACTATGGTGAATGAAGAATCTATTGCAAAAGCAATAGGGGTTCCAGCACAAGGAGAAAGGTGGTTTAAGCAGCAGGATTTTCAAGGCAACTATGGTGAGTTCTTGTTGCCAGGGTTTGAGAAGGTGGATTGGAAGAATGGTATTCATGTAAGTAAGATAAAACCCAATTGGAAAATTCCCTTGGAAATGGTTCAAAATTATATCACATGCGAAGGTCGCTATGATAGGGTCCTCAAATGTCATTTAAGGTTGTTAATGCATCTCAATGGAAGTTTAAAACTTAATCTCCCATTTTATCTGTTAAAAAGCCTGCAAAAGATGGTTACATGGGTTCAAGCCCATCCAGAACACACTGCTCATTCTATATACCACCAGGGTTTGATAAAATTATTATTGATTTCACAGTTGAATAAAGAAGGACGAACTTGGGAAAGTTTTTTGTCAGAGTTAGGGTTAGAAGAAAAGACCAAAGAAAATGGAAAAAGGGTAACATAAGACTTGAACAAGAAAACGAAAAATCATGAAGAACAAACTGAGCATGTTGTAGTAGAAGGAAAGGGTTTTGTAGAAGATCCAAACTAGAATAACTTGTTTCCTGAAGATTCAGTTACAAATGAAAACCCTGAAACATTGAGTATGATTCTAAAGAATGAAGAATGAGTTCAGGTTTTGAATCCAGAAGGCATTGGTTTGAAGCCTAGGACTAGGCTAAGAAGTAAGATGCAGGTAGAAATGGAATTAGTGCATATTCCAAAGAATAGAAATGAAGACTGTGGAGAAATTTTAATGGTAAATAATTCTTTCAATGAGGAAACTATACATGCATCCAAGGATCAATACTATTTAGATAATGAAAATTTCATTGATATTTAGGGTGTTGCAGGATCTATACCTGAAATATTTTGCACAAGTAAACAGGTGTATTCGGAAGACTGTTCAGTCTCAAAGTTTCCACAAGAAGATGAAGTTCTTATGAAAGAAAAATCTATTGAAATAGCTCAAGAATTGAACCAGATTAAAAAGTCTCTGCAGACATATAAGGATCAAACCAAGTTTTTACAGAGTATCAACGAGAAGTTAATGACTGCAAATAAAAGGTTACGAGAGGACTTAGAGGAAAAAGAAGCAGATTACCAAAAGCTAATTTCAATATCTAAAGACATCTTGAAAGAGAAGAGAGCCATCTAGAATCAGTATGAACACATGAATACCCAGAGTAAAGAGGCGCACAATCAAATGGAGAACAAGGATGTTGAGTTTGCCAGATTGCAAAAAAGATCCCAGGTTTTAAGTGATCTGACTGTTTTAGCAAAGGCTTCTAAGAGTCTTTAGACTTAGAATGATAGTTGTCTTTTGAAAGCAATTAGGGTTTGACAGATGTCTATTTCTATTTCTATTTGTATTACACTTGTACTAAGACTGTTTTAAAAAGATCGACTTTGCTATTTTTGAAGAAATTCGATCCATAAAAATAGGATCTAATAATTATCTCAAAAACTCATAAGTTTTGTATATAAGGGATAGTAGCTAGATATGAAAGCGTGGCAATCGGAGATGGGAATCCAATTTTGGTGTGTATTGTAAGACATAAAACTCTTTGCATCTTTAATACAGGTTTTACTTTGATATGATTATGGTTATGAGCTGGTCTTGTTCTTTTTATGAATTGTATTTTTTATGATTTATCTTGTGTATGGTCAATTACAATCCATTACATGATTCTTATGATAAAATATAGTTACCATCTAATATTTAGTCACAGAATCAATTCCATTCCATAAATTCATGCTCGTATTCCTCCTGTTATTGAATTTTGTATTTTATTTTATGTCATACAGCTCTATGATGGTTATTTGATTTTCCTATATCTTTGATTACATACCAATTCTGTTTTGATTTTGATTTTATAATATTGAATTATCTTTAAATATTTCTCTGAGCTTGAACTCCAGTAGTCTAGGTTCAAATTTAGGGATAACATCTTTTGGCGTTATTGTCGGGGATGGAGAAATGTAAGAACATCTTCCCTCGGTATTCGACATCTTTATGTATCTGATTTTGGAAGATGAACAAGATCAGTGAGACCTGTTATAGACTACATCAGTCACCTACAGAAAGTTACAGTGGCTTCAAAAAGGATAGGAACTCGAGGAAATCCCTCATCACCTTTAAATCCAGGATTCTCAGATCCTGAACAGATATTGAAAGAGGCTAGGAGAAGGTTAATTTCTACCTCATTAGAAAAATTTAAACATCCTTCAGCCTTGGAGATTCCTGAATCATCATTTTCCTTTGTTCCTTCTTTTGATCCACATTCTGAGAAAGGAAAAGAAGAATTAGATCTGTTATTTCCCCTTCTCAAATTGACAATTTCCAAGTTTTCACAAATCCTTTGTTGTCTAAGGAGGTTAAACTTGAAGCATTGCAGACAGGAGCTTCTTCTTTGTTTTCAACCCATATACCTTTTGTTAAGACCATCCCAGTGAATCAGCCAAATCCTAGTAATTAGCCTCCTTCATCACAACATTCAAGCACCAATTAGTCTAATTCAAGTTCAAATATTTCCAGCCCTAGAATGGCTCAGCCTCAAAATAGGATGGTTGCTATGGTAGCAGCAAGATATGCCCCAGCCTCTCAATGCTCTCCCAAGAGGAGATTACCAAAAATATCTTCCGAGATTTAATGGTCAAGGAGATGTTACTGCAGAAGAGCACTGGAATACATACTTGAGTTATGCAGATAATCGGAATTTTGAAAATGAAGATGTTTGGATGAGGGTTTTTGTTTAAAGTTTAGATGGTGAAGTGAGAAAATGGTTTGGAGAATTACCACCAAACTCTATAGATGGTATAGATGCTTTAGAAGAAGTGTTCATGAGACAATGGGGAGATACTAAAGATTATTTATACTACATTACAGAGTTTGGATCATTGAAAAGAAAGAAAGATTAAGTTGTGGGGGATTTTTCTAAAAGGTTCCATAAAATGTACAGTAGAATACTAGCTGAAATAAAACCCTCCGAGACAACAGCAAAGTTAACTTATGCAAACTCTTTTGATCATGGGTTTTCTTTGTTGTTGAGGGAAAGAAAGTATGTGTCACTTCAAAATATGCAAGATGCAGCATTGGAAGTAGAGTGTAATATTTTGGCTTCAAACAAACTTAAAGAGGAAACAGAATATGAAATTGTAGATAAAAAAGGTAGAAAATAAATCATTACATCTAATCCTACAGGAAGATCTTCAGACAGTAAAATGGATGAAATGAATAAAATTATTAAAAATTTGTCTGTTAAGATTGATAGGTTGGAGTTGGGAAATAAAAATCAGAACAAACCTATACCTGAAGGAGAAAGAAATCAAAATCAGCTCATAAGACCTTTTGCCCCTAGGTTTTTGCCAAGAGAAAGACGAAATAATGATATTCGGAGGGAGAGGTGAGAAAATGAAGAACATAGGATTCAGCCTCCTTTTCAAAATGATAATGTGAGAGATGATGAGTCATATGAGATAGATGAAGAAGAGTTAGATGATTTGGAAGAACAAGAACACAACATTAGCCAGTTTGATGATGATTCTTCTTCTCATTTTTTGACTAAAGTTGATTATCATTATGCTACAGAACTAGATCATTATGAAGAAAATGATTATCAAATGTCCATGCTTGAAATTTGTCAGGAAATTCCACAAAAATCATATGGTCTTAGATCAGGGGTAAAACATGCACCGTAGGCTAAAAAGATTGTGAAAGTTCATCCTCTTAAACAAAATATGTCTTCAAATCAGAAACAAATTGTAAAAGAGAAAAGAGATGAAGTGGTAAGCCTTGAGGAGGTGAATAAAGCCATAGGTGGGTTCAATTTGGAGCATGAACTAAATAAGGTTAAGATCCTTGTTCCTTTAATAGAATTGATTAAAAACAAAGCTTATAGGGAAGCAACTTTTAAAACTTTTAAAAATGCAGTGAATCCTACCCCATCTGATGAAATTAATTTGCAAGATGAAAAACCTACTATCACTATGGGATCAAAAACTTTTGATCAACCTAATGATAATTCAGAATATCCTCCTCCTTTTTATGTAACTCTTTCAGTGCATGATAATCTACTACACAATTGTCTTCTAGATTCAAGAGCTTCACATAACCTCATGTCAAAAGCAATCATGGAAGCTTTAGGGATGAGTGTTACTAGACCATATCATGATTTGTATGCATTTGATTCTAGGGCAGTGAAGTGTATTGGGTTTATTAAAGATCTGGTTGTGAATTTAACTCAAATACCTATGAAGAGTGTATTAATGGATATAGTTGTAGCAGATATTTCTCCTAAATTTGGTATGCTATTGTCTAGATCTTGGGAAAAGAGAGTGGGAGGAACTCTGCAAATGGATCTTTCAGATGCTACAATTCCAATATTTGGAGGAGAATTCAAAAGACTTTACAAAGAAGTACAAATTGCATATTTGGTAAGTGATAGTAAACACCCTAATGATCATCTAATTTATTCAATTGATGAGAACCTTGGATCATGTATGTTGCAATTAAGTGATGAAGTTGAAGGAGTTTTACAAGTACATAAAGATATTCCAGTTCAGATAAAGAAAGAAGAACCAGATGGTTTATGACATATGTATTTTGATGGTGCATCAAGTAAGGATGGAGCAGGATCAGGAGTGTTATTGATTTCAGCTGGAGGTGAGGTCATTTCTCTTATGCACAAATTGGAATTTAAAACAACCAATAATACTACTGAGTATTAGGCTTTGATTCTTGGATTAAGAGCAGCAAAATACTTGGGTATTAGTGTTTGGCGACTCCAAATTAGTAATTCAACAAGTAAAGAGTGTTTACCAGGTAAAGCAGTATTTATTGAAAGTTTATAGAAATGAGGCTTGGGATTTAATTGAAAATTTCTTTATAGCTTTCAATATAAATTTTGTTCCAAGAGAATATAATGAAACAGCTGATTCCCTAGCCTTAGCAGCATCTTATTTTAAGGTTCCAAAAGTAACACATTTGAAGTATCCAATTGATGTGAGATACAGACCATCTGTTCCAGATGACATCAAACACTCGAAAGTTTTTCTGATGATCAGGAGATAAAATAAGTTCTGGAGTTAGTAGGTGAATTTTCAGATGACTTAGTTGATCAAGAACAGGATTTTGAATTAATGGAAAATGAACCTTGTAGAAATGATTCGATAGCTGATCATAAGATTGTTGAATTAAAAGGGAATTTCATTCCTAAGGGACTTGTTCCACTTGAGAGGTTGTTTTCAAAGGATGATACGTTGTTGAAGCCCACCTTGCAGACCACTGAAGAGAATGTTATAGATTATAACATTGGTTCTGAAGATCAACCCAAAATGTTAAAAATGTCAAAATCACTGTCAGAGAAAGAAAAGAATAAATATTTTGGTTTGCTGAAAGAATTTGTGGACATTTTTTCTTGGTCATATCAAGATTTAAGAACTTATGACACTAGCATAATTCAGCATAAAATTCCTTTGAAACCAAATACTAAGCCTTTTAAACAAAAACTTAGAAAGCTTAACCCAGCATTGCTGCCAGTAACTGAAAAGGAGGTAAAGAAATTGTTAGATGAAAAAATTATTGTACCTCTGAGATATTCATCATGGATTGCAAATTTGGTGCCTGTGCGTAAGAAAAATGGAGAAATAAGGCTTTGTGTTGATTTCCGCAACTTGAACAGATCTTGTTTGAAAGATAGTTATTCATTACCAAAAATTGATCAAATTTTGCAGTGAGTTGTAGGATGTCATAGAATTTCAATGATTGATGGTTTTTCTAGTTATAACCAGATTGCAGTACAGCCTAAAGATAGAGAAAAAACAACATTCACAACTCCATGGGGGACTTTTATGTATGATAAAATGCCTTTTGGGCTTATGAACGCAAATGCCACTTTCTAGAGGGCTATGGATATAGCCTTTGTGGGGGAGAATGAAAAATTTGTAGTAATATACCAAGATTATATTACAGTCTTCTCCAAGTCTGATGAAGATCATCTGAAACATTTAAGACAGATTTTTATTAAGTGCTGAAAATTTGGTTTATCATTAAACCCAACAAAGTCTCACTTTGCTATGACAGAAGGTAAGTTGTTAGGGCATATTGTTTTTGCTGAAGGAATCAAAACATATCCAGAGAGAGTAAAAGCCATCTTAAAAATTAGTATTCCTAGAAATAAAAAGGAGATTCAATCTTTCATTGGAAAAATCAATTTTTTAAGATGGTTTATTCCTAATTTCGCAAAAATTATCAAACATATCACTGAGATGCTCAAGAATGATAGGGAATTTAAATGGTCAGATCAGGCTAAACAGTCATTTGAAGCCATAAAGCATGCATTAATAGAAGCACCAGTATTGATAGCTCCAGATTATACAAAGGATTTTGCAATTTTTTCATTTGCATCTGAAGATACTATAGCTGCTATGTTATTGCAAAAGAATTCAGATGGCTTGGAACAACCAATTTCTTTTTTCAGTAAAACATTAAAGGATTCAGAGCTTAAATATAATACAATGGAAAAACAAGCATATGCATTAGTTAAATCTCTCAAATTTTTCAGAATATATGTTTTACATTCCAATATTTTGGCATATGTTCCAAGTTCAGCAGTCAAGGAAATTTTAGCACAACCTGACAGTGAGGGGAAAAGAGGTAGATGGATATCAAAGGTTATGGAAAATGATGTGGATAGTAAACCAACAAAATTGGTAAAAGGCCAGGGATTAGCTAAGATTATAAAAGAATCAAATTGTCAGGTATTAAATCTTCATTTGATGGCAGAGCATTCAGAACAAGATATGGCAACATAATACAGTAAGCAGTAGATTTATAGCAGGTATGGTGAGTTTGCTTGGTATAAAGACATTGTATATTTCCTTTTATACTTACAATGCCCTCTAGAATTGAATAGAAATGAATGTAGATCATTAAAACTTAAAGCAATGAAGTATGTTTTAATAGATCAGGTTTTGTACTGGAAGGATCCTGGAGGAATATTGTTGAAGTGTTTGTAAAAATCAGAGGTTGATGCTGTTACTGTTGAATTGCACAGTGGATTATGTGGTGGGCACAAGTACTGGAAGGCAACTGCATTTAAAATCCTAAGAGCAGGATATTATTGTCCCTACTCTTTTCTTAGATGTGTATCATCAGGTCAGATCATGTGTGGAGTGTCAAAAGTTTGCAGGTAAGCATAAACTTCAGTCATTACCTTTGAAGCCTATAACAGTAAATTGTCCATTTCAGCAGTGGGGTTTAGATTTCATAGGTGAAATTCATCCTCCTTCTAGTGGTCGGCACAAATGGATTTTAACTGCCACTGATTTTTTCACTAAGTGGGTGGAGGCAATCCCCACAAGGAGAGCAATTGAACAAGTCATAATTAATTTCCTTCAGGAAAATATTCTTAGTAGATTTGGATGCCCTAGGAAATTAATTACTGATAATGCTCCTGCTTTTAAATAAAAAAAGATGATGAAATTTTGTGAAGAAAATAATATTAACTTGAAACAGTCCACACCATATTACCCACAGGGTAATGGATTAGCAGAATCTAGTAATAAAATTATTGTGAACAGTATCAAGAAAATGTTATTTGAAAATAAAAGGAGCTGGGATACCAAATTAAAATTTGCTCTTTGGGTTGATAGAGTAACTATAAAAAAGTCAATTGGGACATCCCATTTCCAATTGGTATATGGAATTGATGCTTTGTTTCCTGTTCAATTAGCTGCTCCAGTAATTAAATTCCTGTAGAAAATAAAGGAAGAACCTGATGATATAAGAAGAAGAATGTTTCAGATAATCCAATTGCAACAGGAGAGAGAAACTATTGAAAATATAGTTGAGATGCATAGAAAAAGGATGACGGAAAGCTTTGATAAGAAAGTTAAAAAAAATGTTTTTGCAGTGGGTGACCTTGTTCTCAGGTGGGATGCACGAAAGGATGAAAAATATAAGCATGGAAAGTTCGATAATTTATGGATAGGGCATTTTACAGTGATCAAGATTCTGGGAAATAATACTTTTGTTTTGCAAAATTTGAATGGTGAAGAGATTGCAGGTCCAGTCAATGGACGTTTTCTAAAGTATTTTCACACATATTGAGGGGTAGAGGATCATTGTACATATTCACTATATATATCATTTTAAGTTTTATGAATAAGACTCCAGCCCAATAAGACAAAAATTATGACTTTAGCATATTTCTGAAGGCACGGGTCAAGATGTTCTTAAAGCTTCATAGGGAGAGCTTTATCCCCAGCCAGAGCCAGATGTTATCTCTATGGTTGCTTTTCATTTTTATCCTAGGGTTTTATATTTTTTCTTTATTTTGAGTTCATATTTTTAGTATTGCCTTATTTCTTTTTTATACCTTTGTGTGTCATGACTTTTATATTTTATTGTGATTTCTTTTGAAGGCTCGAATCATTTTTTAAAGTTATGGACTTGTATTAAGAGCAAGATATTTTATGATAAAATCAAGTATAAAGTGGGTTATATAAACTGGCAGCATTTCTTAGAATATTGCATCGCTACCAGATGGTTTTATTCATAAATATCATTTTAAAATTTGATAACGAAACGAAGGTATATGGATATATTCAAACATGTGGTCAAGATTATACATCTGACAGGCTTGGTACTATGGTTTAAAGCATCATCATTATTCCTTGAAGAAATGTCTAAATGATGAGTTTGTTGATCGTGTCACTCATTTGCTTTCACAAGTGTTCTTTGTATGAAGTCGAGGCATTTGATATGATGGACAATGGTACTAGTGTTGACAGTGTTGGAAGTGATGTATTCCATATTTCATTAAACTTGTTTTATGATACTGTTTCAAATTTCCATTAGTTCTATGTAGTTTTTATTTTGAAGAGTTTACAGAATGTCGAAAATAGCAATAGAGGAAGACATAGATATTTTGATGAAAAGAAGACCAGGAGGTTTGATTTGTAGACTGGAACCCGATAATACACAATGGATATTGCAATTTCCAAGGTCATCCCAGTTAATGAGAAATGCGGTTTGGTTTTCCTTATGTGAAAAGTTGCAGGGTTATCATACACAGGTGACTAGGGCCTTCATAAAAAATTACAAAGAGGGAGTGGTTCAGCTCAAGATTTTGAAGACTATGGTGAATGAAAAATCTATTGCAGAAGCAATAGGGGTTCCAGCACAAGGAGAAAGGTGGTTTAAGTAGCAGGATTTTCAGGGAAACTATGGCGAGTTCTTGTTTCCAGGGCTTGAGAAGCTGGATTGGAAGAATGGTATTCATGTACGTAAGATAAAACCTAATTGGCAAATTCCCTTGGAAATGGTTCAAAATTATATTACATGCGAAGGTCGCTATGATAGGGTCCTTAAATGTCATTTAAGGTTTTTAATGCATCTCAATGGAAGTTTAAAACTTAATCTCCCATTTTATCTATTGAAAACCTACAAAAGATGGTTACATGGGTTCAAGCCCATCGAGGACACACTACTCATTCTATATACCACCAGGGTTTGATAAAATTATTGTTGATTTCACAATTGAATAAAGAAGGATGAACTTGGGAAATTTTTCTGTCAGAGTTAGGGTTTGAAGAAAAGACCAAAGAAAAGGGAAAAAGGGTAACAGAAAACTTGAACTAGCAAAAAAAAAATCATGAAGAACAAACTGAGCATGTTGCAGCAGAAGGAAATGGTTTTGTAGAAGAGCCAAACCAGAATAACTTGTTTCCTGAAGCTTCAGTTACAGATGAAAACCCTAAAACATTGAGTATGATTCTAAAGAATATAACTTCAAAGAATGAAGAACGAGTTCAGGTTTTGAATCCAGAAGGCATTGGTTTGAAGCCTAGGACTAGGCTAAGAAGTAAGATGCAGGTAGAAATGGAATTAGTGCATATTCCAAAGAATAGAAATGAAGACTATGGAGAAATTGTAATGGTAAATGATTCTTTTAGTGAGGAAACTATACATGCATCCAAGGATCAATACTGTTTAGATAATGAAAATTTCATTGATATTTAGGGTGTTGCAGGATCTATACCTGAAATATTTTGCACAAGTAAACAGGTGTATTCGGAAGACTGTTCAGTCTCAAAGTTTCCACAAGAAGATGAAGTTCTTATGAAAGAAAAAGTTATTGAAATAGCTCAAGAATTGAACCAGATTAAAAATTCTCTGCAGACATATAAGGAGCAAACCAAGTTTTTACAGAGTATCAATGAGAAGTTAATGACTGCAAATAAAAGGTTACAAGAGGACTTGGAGGAAAAAGGAGCAGATTACGAAAAGCTACATTCAATATCTAAAGACATATTGAAAGAGAAGATAGCCATCCAGAAGCAGTATGAACACATGAAGACCCAGAGTAAAGAGGTGCACAATCAAATGGAGAACAAGGATGCTGAGTTTGCCAAATTGCAAAAAAGATCCCAGGTTTTAAGTGATCTGACTGTTTTAGCAGAGGCTTCTAAGAGTCTTTAGACTTAGAATGATAGTTGGCTTTTGAAAGCAATTAGGGTTTGACAGATGTCTATTTCTATTTATATTTGTATTACACTTGTACTAAGACTGTTTTAAAAAGATCGACTTTGTTATTTTTGAAGAAATTTGATCCATAAAAATAGGATTAGATAATTATCTCAAAAAATCAGAAGTTTTGTATATAAGGGATAGTAGCTAGATATGAAAGCATGGCAATCAGAGATGGGAATCCAATTGTGATGTGTATTGTAAGACATAAAATTCTTTGCATCTTTAATAGAGGTTTTACTTTGATATGATTATGGTTATGAGTTGGTCTTGTTCTTTTTATGAATTGTATTTTTTATGATTTATCATGTGTGTGGTCAATTACAATCCATTACATGATTCTTATGATAAAATACAGTTACCATTTAATATTTAGTGACAGAATCAAGTCCATTCCATAAAGTCATGCTCGTATTCGTCATATTATTGAATTTTGTATTTTATTTTATGTCATACAGCTCTATGATGGTTATTTGATTTTCCTGTATCATTGATTACATACCAATTCTGTTTTGATTTTGATTTTATAACATTGAATTATCTTTAAAGATTTCTCTGAGCTTGAACTCTAGTAGTCTAGGTTCAACTTTAGGGACAACATGGGCTCTACTCAAACAAGTACTATGCTTAGGCTTAGCACTTTTTCATGTATTTTTATTGTATGTAACTTTATGTACAATAGTTCATTGGTTTGTGTTCTTATACCATATGTTGGTTGTTACAGATGTCTTCCGAGTGGTTCGTAGGTTTCGTAGATGGCACTAGTCGCCACACTTGTAACCTAGCTTCAGCCGCATGGGTTATTTACTCACCCTCAGGACAACTAGTTGCCTCTGGAGGCACTTGCATAGGTCCTGATGTCACTGAGATTTTATGGGATTCTTTGTCATGTGGCATCTCCCAGTTGGAGGTCAGACTTGACTCTCAACTGGTGGTTTCCCACCTCAATAAAGCTTATCAGGTGTGGAACCCTATTTTACTACTTCAGTTTATGTAAGTTAGGTTATTGGAAAGAAATTTTGAGTTTATTACATTCAATCATATTCCAAGAAATCAAAATTCATTAACTGATGCATATGTTAATTATATCTTGGACTGGCACTTAACACATTTTTCATAAAAAAATATACAACGTATACATTGCAAAACACATGTAAATAAAACCGGTAATATATATATGTGTGTGTGTCTGTGTGTGTGTGTGTGTGTTTGAATATCTGTCCATATAGATAGGTCAAGTTTCTAATCCTTAGATCCAGTCATAACTGTATAATATACAAAAAATGGATCGCAGTCCATAAAATGCTCCTAGGTCTAAGCTTGACCACCGTGGTCATCATGACCACCTTGGTCATCTGGACCACCCTGGTCCCCCTGATGATCTTGATCACCCTACTGTTAGGATTCTTCAGCTTCCTTTGCTGCAGCAGCCTCAGCGGCATCGATGTACACAAGCACTACTCTAGCTACCTGCCTCATAAGGCGTATCCAGATAGGTGGTATACCAACCACTAGCTCCTGCATAATGGTAGGGATATGCTCAATACGCAAAGTAGGTACTCTTTGGGTAAGCCTGGCCAGCTTCCCCTCAAGAACCCTAATCAAGCCATGATCCTCTCCTGCCACAGGATGCACATACATACGTGGATGCCCAACAGGGCGGACTGGTCCAATATCTGCATTTTAAAATTTTATAGGATTAAAAAATCTTATACATATGTATATATCTTTATGACTAAAATTCATAAAAATTTAAAAACTTGAAAACAAAAATACCTGACGCTCCCCATGCTCCTCCAGGAGGGAGGACAAGGTCGGTGTCACCTCAAAAATCTATCCCAGCATATGGAAACCGCTCCAGTGCTAGTAGCTATCGCTCCCACCATAAGTATAAGTCATCATCGTATACACTCTGAACCGATCCACCGCCTCCCTGGCGGAGGAAGATTTCCCCCCACCTACTCAATCTAGGCTGACGGGGAGAACGAACTGGTAGAGGTAATGTACGACTCAAACCAGGAACCCTCTCAAAGAAAAAGGCTGCCAATATGCTAGAATAACCGAAGTTTTTTTGTCAGCCTCTTTTACAGTTAGAGAGTTGTTTCCTCATTATTGGGATTACTCCCAAACACCAGTCAAATAGGGCTCCCTGTAGACATATGCAAGTCTCATTTGGTTTCGAGTTGCATGGTGAAGTGATGATGACCCTGCAACCCTCACTATAGTGCTTTCCAACACCTGTAATGGAAATCTATGAATATGAACAATAGGGATGCAACTACCCCTATTTTGAGTACCAGGCGCACAGTATGTATCAATTTAGTTTTGCACACTTATAAGGTCACCTCCTCTACCGGTACCTTTCAAGTTTACCGGAGCTCCTCGTCGTGACAAACCAGAGATAAAGTAGATGTCTTCCAAGTTAATCTCTAAAAACTCACCTTGTAGGTCAAACATACCAATATCATGATCCCAGTAGTTTATCATAAAATCTAGTAGGCATACATTGGATCACATAGGTGCGGTACAAAAGAAATTGAGCAACCCACTTTGCCGCAAAGCATTTACCGTGGGGGCACTTCAAAGAGAATCTTGGTCCATGTCTTCCTGCTCCCTCTCTCTCCACTCCAACACCATGTTTCAATCTAGTAACAAGCCAATAATCAATCATTAAATTCATATAAAAAAATTTGATTTGGCCCTACATAGCCTTTTCATATCTCGCACAGTGTACGTGACTCTCCTTCGGTCATGTCGTGCATTGTACACGACTTGCTTTCGGGAAACCCGCGTATAAAACATGTGTACGCGACTATTTACAGACCAAACCTGTGTAAATAGCGTGGCTGCCTTGAAAACGGTTGAAAACATCAAATTTTTGGCTAAAATTAAAATTTGCTTGTATCAAATGAAAGAGCATGGAGAGTAGATTTACTTAGCACTTGCCGTTTTGAGAATTATCCACCGAGTTTTCCACACCGAGCAATTGAAGGCAGAGGTAAAACTTGTCTATATTGGGTAAAAATGTCAAATGGTGAGTTTTGATTTCTATTTTGAACTATTTATAGAAATATTATTTCAAAAGTGGGTTTTAACCTATAGTTCATATTTTTTATAAAAATCAAACTAATACCATGTCTTTTTTCTTCAATGTAACAAGTCTAAGGTCACTTGAAGTTGTTTTTCACTCATATAGGGTAGGATTCTAGTCATTCATATGCATCTTTGCATTCATACCTACTCCGTCTTAATCCTAGAATTACCACTTTGACCACGGACTATGGTATTTTAACCATTAGCACCTTCTCTATGCCATTGTTCTTCTGTGGATAGAGCTTTAGTCACATGAGTATCCTAGATTAGAACACATTTATTGTCTTTTGGTACTCATGCCGCATTTGTCATAGGTTTAGGGGAGTCTCCTTAGATATTTTTCACTCCAAATTGAGCCTCATTGTGGTCTCTTTTTACAAGTTATCATTTTTAAAGACTCCCTACCCTTATGGAGTTTCTTTAGGCCCAGGTCTAACTCCTTAAAATAGATTTGACTACCGAGTAAACTTGTCCATTCAGGCTCGTTAAGAATATTTGAATGGGCATCCACATTTGTGGTAGGTTATCTCTTTCTTGGACCATGTGGAATAATACAAGAAAGGATCACTCTCTTTTCTACAAAATTGAGAAGGTTATTCTCAGGCATAGGTCTATCACTTTTCTAGACCTGAGGGACTAAATTTACGGAAAAGGAACACCCGGTATGAGCTTAGTTTTTTCTTTTTTGTGCTCTGGGACTAAACATGAAAAAGATTCTGAGTGTAGTTTATGTTTTTGTCATGCTCGTTAAACACTAAGAACAAAGCATCGAGTTTACTGTTGTAAGCCCCATTTCTCGTACTCAAATGGATCTTTTCGAGTAATCTTGCTTTCCTTCACACTCGTAAAACTCAAGCTATATGCTGCTCTTGAAGGAGCATTGGTTAGGTGGTAATTTAACCTTTTTCGGACCTCCCTGACTAAGTATGAAAAAGGTTCACCTTTTCTTCTACAGAAGTTAAGAGAGTTCTTTTGTGGTATGTTTTATACTTTTTCGGCCTCAGGAGATAAATTGGACAAAAAAGGACCCCCTGGAGTCTTCTTCAGAGTTTTCAGACTCTCTAAACATCAAAACACCAAGTGAGCATGTACTAGTTCAGGCTCACAAATCCACGAATCAGTGACATTCTCAAGCGCTATTCCCTCTTCTCTTCAAGCTTTTCAAAAATGAAGAGAGACCTAAGTTGACTTTCCTCGACTCATTAAAATTTAAAAAGAAAGATAAGGAAGAAGTTTTCTTTTGATTCTCAGTCGGTGGAAACATGTCATCCTTGAACATAGCACTCTCTGTACTTTTTGATACTCATGTCTCAGTGTTCAATTTTAGTTCAGCTATCAGTTCGAGTTTCTTACTCCTCAACTTGTCTCCTACATGACAAATAAATCTAGTTGTATTATCTATAAATAAATCTAGTTGTATTATCTATAAAGTTAAAAGCTGCCTTGGGTCATCTCTGTGTCATGCTCACTGTTCAAGGATTTATCCCTGCATCTGATTTTTATCCCGATCCCATCATTGTCCTATCTGATATTACTTGTGTCTCCCTTCCTTTATCTAGTTCCTAGTAACTCTTGTGATCCGTTGGAGGATCTATTGCCTTATTCATCATAGTATGGTTTCTCATCAGCACTTCTTGATGATGAATACCTAGAGTTTTTTATGATAGTACCTTAGGATTCACTTTCATTATTGGTGAATTCCTTTGCTTCAGTTGTCAATTATCACCTATTGGTTGACAATCTATTGAATCCTATCCATGTTCAAATTCGACACATCTATTCACATGGCCAGGATTGTACTGGTTCTTTTGGATTTTTAATGAAGACCTTAGGTTCATATCTATGACCTAAGTTGCGCAAGATTATGTTGTGTTCAGTTACACAGTTTCTAGATCTTTGAAGACTCATCATTATTGTATATTGTGGCTTTGATCTACCTTTGTAATATACGTGGTCTTGAACCCGTATCATATGATGTACTCAAATATTGTAAAAAAGCTAGTGTTCTAGTATATTGAACATCCTCAGATATGACTTTGTATATGGCATTTCTATGTATTTGTTTCAGGTACTTACTCTACTCCATTGGACCTCTGAATTCTGCAAGATAATGATTATAATGTATTTCAGCCATCGCTTCCCTCTAACCTCTCACATTAGGGGGCATCAGTTATCAACCCAAATGGGACTTCTTCATCCGAGTGCCGAAATACTTTATCTCGGTACACAAAATAGGATTGAAGTTTCCAAAACATTATAGATGGGCAAGATTTGGGATGCATTTACCCTCAAACCAGCATGCTATATATTTTTTCTAAGTGTTGAGTTGCATACACGACTATATGCATTGCAACTCGCGTACCGTATGCGAGTATTTACATTGCAACCCACATACACTGGCATACGCGGGTTTCCTTCGAGAAACTCACGTGTCATACGCGGGTTTCCTTCAAGCAACTCACGTGTCATATGTGGGTTTTCTATATTAATAGTCACGTACACCTTGGTTTGACTTTAAAAAATATAAAACATGATTAGATGAGATTAGTTGGGCCCTAATCCATAACTATCCCAACTGTTTCAACCATCCCAACCTTCAAAACCACTCTATTTCCCAAAGTATAAATAAAGGCCTTGGGGTGGGGACTAATCAATCAATTTTGGAGAGCAAAGTTATGCTGGTGGTATATCTTCAGAAATCTTGGAGCAGCAGAACTTAGATACTTTGGTTGCAGATGATTCCTTGTCTCAGAAGTTGAGTTGTACTCTTATCTCATTCAATGATTGTTAATAAAGAGAATTCTTCTTCCAATCTTGTGTTGAGTCCATTTCATGTATTTTGGTTAATGACTATATTTGATTATATGTTTGATATATTGTTCATCTAACCTCTAATATATATATACATGAGATATTACTTGAAGGATTTGCTCTTTGCAGGTGAAAGAGGTGCATCCCTAGAAGCTTTGGAGAGAAGAGGAGTGGGAGAAGATCAAGCTTGGATCAACCGTTGGTAATCGAGTAAGTCAAGAATTTCTTCCTATTCCCTTTTCCATTCTTTGGTAAAGCTGATTGTCTGCAAGTTAGTAGTAAGTTGGTAACCCCAGACCCTAGGTTACAAGGGTGTTTTATCTTGAACAATATCTTGTCTTTAAAAGACACCAAAAAACATTAAGAAACACTCATTTGCTTGCTTGTCTGGCCTGGTTTGACATTTGTTCCCTGTCTAGAATCCAGGGCACTTGGAAAAAACATAAAGAAACACTCTTTTTGCTTGCTTTTCTTATCTGATCTCACATGTGGCGCTTGCACCGAGACACGCTGGCGATCATAAGAAGGTGGTTAACCTCTCGAGCCACACGCTGATTGAGATTGAAAACAGTATTTTGAAGAAAGGCCTGAACTTCGCCTTAGCACCCAGATCTATCCCCACCAAGACCATCATCTGCACTATAGAGGATAGCATTCCAAATTTAAGTGTTTTGCATAAATAAACCGTCAGACATGATTGCACTCTAGTCCTAAGGAAAGCCAAACTACCCAAGAACAACATCACAAAAGAAGAACAATTAGCCTTGAAAAACCTCAAGTCTAACAATGACATAGTTATATTAAAAGTAGACAAAGGAGGTGCTACAGTCATCTTAAACAAAGTAGCGTACAACGCGAAGATGATAGATCACCTTACTACTAGTGGGAGCTATAGAAAACTTAACAAAAACCCTATTTCTAAAATAATCAGAGAGGTTAAAAGAACTATTAAAAACTCAAACCTTGATGAAATAATTAAGAAACGTATTACCCCTAACCGTGAGATTACACCCAGAATCTATGGCCTCCCCAAAATTCACAAAGAAGGAGTACCCCTCCGGCCCATCGTTAACACTATAGACTCCCCCACTTATCAGCTAACAAAACACGTAGCCAAAATACTAGGCCCCCTGGTAGGTAACACAGACTCATTCATTAAGGACTCAAGTGAATTTGTGGAGTTGATAAAAAAGAAGAAGGTAGAACCCAATGACATGATCTTGAGTTTTGATGTGGTCTCCCTATTCACTAAGATACCTTTAAATGAGGCCATCCAAGTCATCAAATAAGTAACAAACCCGGACATAGCGAGGTTAGCAGAAGTTTGTCTTAGATCCACTTTCTTCAGTTTTCAAGGAGAATTCTATGAGGAAACCACTGGGGTAGCCATGGGATCCCCCCTCTCACCCATAGTGGCAAACCTCTACATGAAAAAATTCGAGAAAGAGGCTCTAAACTCCTACCCACTAAAGCCTTCACAATGGAAGAGATACATAGATGATACAAATGTGATTTGGCCACATGGGGAAAACGAGCTCAAAATTTTTTTTGAACATATAATAATCGTTCGGCAGATATAAAGTTCATAATGGAACTAGAGGAGAATGGGAGCATCCCCTTTCTTGATGTCTTGATAACTAGGAAAGAAGATGGGACCTTAGGACATAGGGATTTTAGGAAGAAAACTAATACAGAAAGCTACCTCCACGCAAATTCCCACCACCACCCCTCCCAGAAAATAGGAGTCATCAACACTTTAGCAATTAGGGATTCTAGAATATCAGATACCGACCATCTCCAAGAAGAAAAAGACCACCTCAAAGAGGTCTTCTTGAACATAGGTTATGAGCCTATGGCTATTAAGAAGGATTTAGATAAGGCCAATAGTGGACATTCTTATAACCATGCAACATCCAAATATTTGACTGACGACCACAGTACCCAAACTTGTGGCACTAGAGCCTACTTACCTTACATCCAAGGGGTCACCGACAAGATCTTCAGAATCCTTAAAAAGAATAATATTACGACTTCATTCAAACCCTTAGAAACTATTAAACAAAAAATGAAATCTGTAAAAGACTCGATCGACCCGAAACAACTTAGGGGATTCTACAATATCCCTTGTTCATGCAATATCAACTATACAGGTGAGACTGGACGATCGTTCCACACTAGACTGAAAGAACATGAAGACGACATGAGGATTCAACGAGTCCGTACCTCGGCCCTGGAAGAACATTGCGCCAAAACCAAACATCAAATTTGCCTTGAAAACACCAAAATCCTAGCAAAAGACAACCACTATTTTAAAAGAAAATTTAGGGAAGCCCTGGAAATCATGAAACATCCAGACAATCTGAATAGAGATGGAGGCCTCGAAGTTAGCACAAATTGGCTTCCTTCTATCCTCGAAACTAAATTAAGTAGATAACACCCCTTCTCCCTTCCCTTCTAAAATCCTTCATTTTTCCTTAAGACAAGTAACCCTTTGTCAAGGTTAAAATAGTGAATTTCAACATTTGAATTTATTAAACCCTACTTAACAATTAAAATTAAAATTAAAAATTAATTTTATAAAAAAAAATTTAAAATTAAATAAATTAAAAATTAAAACTAAAATTTATAGGTTTAAATTTGAATTAAAATTAACTAATAGCTATTCTAACTATATTACCAATACTATTATTGGTCTTAATTATATTAAAAATTTTAACAAAAATTAAAACAATGGTTAAGAACAAAATTAAATTAAAATTTAAAAAATATTAAAATAGAAATTTAAAAATTGTAAACAATTCCAAAACTTTAACTAAATAAACTTAACCTACATTTGATAAAAACTATTTTAAAATACATTTTTAGTTTAAACCTAAAATTAAAATATTGGTTAATAATTAAAATTTAAAAAAAAATTAAAATATTGGTTAATTATTATAATATAAAAAAAAATTAAAATAATAAACGAATGCTACCTTAAGACAATTTAGGGTTTTAGTCATTTCTTCTATCCATGAAATCCCTGAACCGACCTCTTCTTGTTGCCACATCCCATCACTATATATTCATATTTTTCGCTCTTCATGTTACTCAACAAAATGTCCTGATCATGGATCCGATTTTGGAATTGAAACATCGATATACAATTATGAATACATTGGTTTTTTCGATTCCTCCTGAAATTAACCACCACAAAAGTCTTGATACAGAAATTACTTCCCTATACAGAAGGGAAATCTAGAATCACATCCGGTTACCGGAGAAGTTAAGAGTTAAAATCATGAAGAGAGCGGAAGATCTGAATTTCTTAAAAACTTGCAGAGACAAGAAGCTAACTCCCTCGTTCGCTGTAATCAACCACCGTATGCGCAATAGCCACAACCAGAAATCTTTTGACAAATTGAGTTTAACGCTGCTCAAAACAGAAATCAAGAGGACTCACGCCAGCTTGGACCGCTTGTCCAGGGACACATTATCCCTCCACCTCAAACTCTCGGCCACTATCAGTCCAGAATTATGGAGAATAATTGATGCCAATACATCCCTCAAGGTCAGCAATAAAAAATGAATGACGTGGGATAGGCAACAAAAGAAGATCACTGGCATGGAGAAGAATATCGCTAGCATAGAGAAGAAGAAGCTTGGACCCAACGTGGCACCTGCACCGGGACATGCTAGCGATCATAAGAAGGTGGTTAACCTCTCGAGCCACACGCTAGCTGAGATTGAAAATAGTATTATGAAGAAAGGCCTGAAATTTGCCTTAGCACCCAAATCTATCCCCACCGAGACCATCATCTGCACTATAGAGGACAACATTCAGAATTTAAGTGTTTTGGATAAAGAAACCGTCGGACAGGTTTGCGCTCTAGTCCTAAGGAAAGCCAAACTACCCCAGAACAACATCACAAAAGAAGAACAATTATCCTTGAAAAACCTCAAGTCTAACAATGACATAGTTATATTAAAAGCAAACAAAGGAGGTGCTACAGTCATCTTAGACAAAGTAGCGTACAATGTGAAGATGATAGATCAGCTTACTACTAGCTGGAGCTATAGAAAACTTAACAAAAACCCTATTTCTAAAATAATCAGAGAGGTAAAAAGAACTATTAAAAACTCAAACCTTGATGAAATAATTAAGAAACGTCTTACGCCTAATCATGAGATTACACCCAGAATCTATGGCCTCCCAAACATTCATAAAGAAGGAGTACCCCTCCAGCCCATCGTTAACACTATAGACTCCCCCACTTATCAGCTGACAAAACACGTAGCCAAAATCCTAGGCCCCCTGGTAAGTAACACAGACTCAATCATTAAGGATTCAAGTGAATTTGTGGAGTTGATAAAAAAGAAGAAGGTAGAACCCAATGATATGATCTTTAGTTTTGATGTGGTCTCCCTATTCACTAAGATACCTTTAAATGAGGCCATCCAAGTCATCAAAGAGGTAACAGACCTGGACATAGCGAGGTTAGCAGAAGTTTGTCTTAGATCCACTTTCTTCAGTTTTCAAGGAGAATTCTATGAGCAAACCACTGGGGTAGCCATGGGATCCCCCTTCTCACCCATAGTGGCAAACCTCTACATGGAAAAATTCGAGAAAGAGGCTCTAAACTCCTACCCACTAAAGCCTTCACAATGGAAGAGATAAGTAGATGATACAAATGTGATTTGGCCACATGGGGAAAACGAGCTTAAAATGT
Source organism: Pseudotsuga menziesii (assembly GCA_001517045.1). NCBI lineage: Eukaryota > Viridiplantae > Streptophyta > Pinopsida > Pinales > Pinaceae > Pseudotsuga > Pseudotsuga menziesii. The sequence goes on from LPNX010695074.1 coordinate 35,801, forward strand.
TTTTTGAACATCTTAATAATCGTTCGACAAATATCAAGTTCACAATGGAACTGGAAGAGAATGGGAGCATCCCCTTTCTTAATGTCTTGATAACTAGGAAAGAAGATGGGACCTTAGGACATAGGGTTTTTAGGAAGAAAACTAATACAGAAAGCTACCTCCATGCAGATTCCAACCACCACCCCTCCTAGAAAATAGGAGTCATCAACACTTCAGCAATTAGGGCTTCTTGAATTTCAGATACCGACCATCTCCAAGAAGAAAAAGACCACCTAAAAGAGGTCTTCTTGAACATAGGTTACGAGCCTAGGGCTATTAAGAAGGATTTAGATAAGGCCAATAGTGGACATTCTTATAACCATGCAACATCCAAAGATTTGACTGACGGCCACTATACCCAAACTTGTGGCACAAGATCCTACTTACCTTACATCCAAGGGGTCACCGACAAGATCTCCAGAATCCTTAAAAAGAATAATATTACGACTTCATTCAAACCCTTAGAAACGATTAAACAAAAAATGAAATATGTAAAAGACCCGATCGACCCGAAAAAACTTAGGGGAGTCTACAACATCCCTTGTTCGTGCAATATCAGCTATGCAGGTGAGACTGGACGATCGTTCTACACTAGACTCAAAGAACATGAAGCCGACATGAGGATTGAACGAGTCCATACCTTGGCCCTGGAAGAACATTCCGCCAAAACCAAACATCAAATTTGCCTTGAAAACACCAAAATCCTAGCCAAAGAAAACCACTATTTTAAAAGAAAATTTAGGGAAGCCCTAGAAATCATCAAACATCTAGACAATCTGAATAGAGATGGAGGCCTCGAAGTGAGCACAAATTGGCTTCCTTCTATCCTCAAAACTAAATTAAGTAGATAACACCCCTTCTCTCTTTCCTTCTAAAATCCTTCATTTTTCCTTAAGACAGGTAACCCTTTGTCAAGGTTAAAATAGTGAATTTCAACATTTGAAATTCTTAAACCCTACTTAACAATTAAAATAAAAAATTAATTTTATAAAAAACTTTTAAAATTAAATTAATTAAAAATTAAAACTAAAATTAATTAAAATTTATAAGTTTAAATTTGAATTAAAATTAACTAATAGCTATTCTAACTATATTACCAATACTATTATTGGTTTTAATTATATTAAAAATTTAAAAAAAAATTAAAACAATGGTTAAGAACAAAATTAAATTAAAATTTTAAAAATATTAAAATAGAAATTTAAAAATTGTAAACAATTCCAAAACTTTAACTAAATAAACTTAACCTACATTTGATATTAAAATACATTTTTAGTTTAAACCTAAAATTAAAATATTGGTTAGTAATTAAAATTAAAATAATAAAATTAAAATATTGGTTAATTATTATAATATAAACAAATTTTAAAATAATAAACAAATGCTACCTGAAGACAATTTAGGGTTTTAGTCATTTCTTCTATCCATGAACTCCCTGAACCGACCTCTTGTTGTCACCACATCCCATCAATATATATTCAGATTTTTCGCTCTTCATGTTACTCGGCAAAAGGTCCTGATGATGGATCCTATTTTGGATTCGAAACGTCGATATACAATTATGAATACTGTGGTTTTTCCAATTCCTCCTGAAATTAACCACCTTAGAAGTCTTGCTACATAAATTACTTCCCTATATGAAAGGGAAATCTGGAATCACATCCGGTTATTAGAGAAGTTAAGAGTTAAAATCATGAAGAGAGCAGAAGATTTGAATTTCTTAAAAACTTGCAGAGACAAGAAGCTAACTCCCTCGTTCGTTGTAATCAACCACCATATGCACAATTGCCACAACCATAAATATTTTGACAAATTGAGTTTAACGCTAGTCAAAACAGAGATCAAGAGGACACGCGCTAGCTTGGACCGCCTGTCCAAGGACGTGTTATCCCTCCACCTCAAACTCTCGGCCACTATCAATCCAGAATTATGGAGAATAACTAATGCCAATACAACCCTCAATGTCAGCAATAAAAAATGAATGACGTGGGACAGGAAACAGAAGAAGATCGCTGGCATGGAGAAGAAGATCGTCGGCATAGAGAAGAAGAAGCTTGGACCCAACGTGGCGCCTGCACCGGGACACGATAGCGATCATAAGAAGGTGGTTAACCTCTCGAGCCACACACTGACTGAGATTGAAAACAGTATTCTGAAGAAAGGCTTGAACTTTGCCTTAGCACCCAAATCTATCCCCACCGAGACCATCATCTGCACTATAGAGGACAACATTCAGAATTTAAGTGTTTTGGATAAAGAAACCGTCAGACAGGATTGCGCTCTAGTCCTAAGGAAATCCAAACTACCCAAGAACAACATCACAAAAGAAGAACAATTAGCCTTGAAAAACCTCAAGTCTAACAATGACATAGTTATATTAAAAGCAGACAAAGGAGGTGCTACACTCATCTTAGACAAAGTAGTGTACAACGCAAAGATGATAGATCACCTTACTACTAGTGGGAGCTATAGAAAACTTAACAAAAACCCTATTTCTAAAATAATTAGAGAGGTTAAAAGAACTATTAAAAACTCAAACCTTGATGAAACAATTAATAAATGTCTTACCCCTAATCATGAGATTACACCCAGAATCTATGGCCTCCAAAAAATTCACAAAGAAGGAGTACCCCTCCGGCCCATCGTTAACACTATAGACTCCCCAACATATGAGCTGTAAAAACACGTAGGCAAAATCGTAGGCCCCCTGGTAAGTAACACAGACTCATTCATTAAGGACTAAAGTGAATTTGTGGAGTTGATAAAAAAGAATAAGGTAGAACCCAATTACATGATCTTAAGTTTTGATGTGGTCTCCCCATTCACTAAGATACCTTTAAATGAGGCCATCCAAGTCATCAAAGAGGTAACACTGACCCGGACACAGCGAGGTTAGCAGAATTTTGTCTCAAATCCACTTTCTTTAGTTTTCAAGGAGAATTCTATGAGAAAACCACCGAGGTAGCCATGCGATCCCCCCTCTCACCCATAGTGGCAAACCTCTAGATGGAAAAATTCGAGAAAGAGGCTCTAAACTCATACCCACTAAAGCCTTCACAATGGAAAAGATACGTAGATGATACAAATGTGATTTGGCCACATGGGGAAAACGAGCTCAAAATGTTTTTTGAACATCTTAATAATCGTTTAGTAGATATCAAGTTCACAATGGAACTAGAGGAGAATGGGAGCATCCCCTTTCTTGATGTCTTAATAACTAGGAAAGAAGATGGGACCTTAGGACATAGGGTTTTTACGAAGAAAACTAATACAGAAAGCTACCTCCATGTAGATTCCCACCACCACCCCTCCCAGAAAATAGGATTCATCAACACTTTAGCAATTACGGCTTCTAGAATTTCAGATACCGACCATCTCCAAAAAGAAAAAGACCACCTCAAAGAGGTCTTCTTGAACATAGGTTACGAGCCTAGGGCTATTAATAAGGCTTTAGATAAGGCCAATAGTGGACATTCTTATAACCATGCAACATCCAAAGATTTGACTGACGACCACAGTACCCAAACTTGTGGCACAAGAGCCTACTTACCTTACATCCAAGGGGTCACCGACAAGTTCTCCAGAATCCTTAAAAAGAATAATATTACGACTTCATTCAAACCCTTAGAAACTATTAAACAAAAAATGAAATCTGTAAAAGACCCGAAAAGAATAATATTACGACTTCATTCAAACCCTTAGAAACTATTAAACAAAAAATGAAATCTGTAAAAGACCCGATCGACCCGAAACAACTTAACGGAGTCTACAACATCCCTTGTTTGTGCAATATCAACTATATAGGTGAGACTAGACGATCGTTCCACACTAGACTCAAAGAACATGAAGCCGACATGAGGATTGAACGAGTCCGTACCTCGGCCCTAGAAGAACATTGCGCCAAAACCAAGCACCAAATTTGCCTTGAAAACACCAAAATCCTAGCCAAAGAAAACCACTATTTTGAAAGAAAATTTAGGGAAGCCCTGGAAATCATCAAACATTCAAACAATCTAAATAGAGATGGAGGCCTCAAAGTCAGCACAAATTAGCTTCCTTCTATCCTCTTCTATCCTCAAAACTAAATTAAGTAGATAACACCCCTTCTCCCTTCCCTTCTAAAATCCTTCATTTTTCCTTACGACAGGTAACCCTTTGTCAAGGTTAAAATAGTGAATTTCAACATTTGAAATTCTTAAACCCTACTTAACAATTAAAATTAAAATTAAAATTAATTTTATAAAAAAAAATTAAAATTAAATTAATTAAAAATTAAAACTAAAATTAACTAAATTTATAGGTTTAAATTTGAATTAAAATTAACTAATAGCTATTCTAACTATATTACCAATACTATTATTGGTTTTAATTATATTAAAAATTTAAAAAAAAATTAAAA